>CM054150.1:61096269-61151269 GCA_028751875.1 Rapana venosa
AGTACAGACCAGAGTTGTGTACAGATAGTAATGATTGTTAGTACAGACAGAGTAGAGTACACAGCCTACAGGATCATCATCATCATCATCATCATCATCATCATCATTGATGTGTTATGACAGACCCAGAGCAGAGTGCAGAGCCTACAGGATCATCATCATCATCATCATCATCATCATCATCATCATTATTGATATTGTTATGACAGACCTGGAGCAGAGCAGGAGAGGAAGGAGTAAAACAACTTATGAAAATATGTCAGAAGATACAGCGGACAGAACAAATGTCTGAAGAATGGGAAGACAGTATTACTGTTCCCATTTTCAAGGGTAAAGGAGATGCACTAGTATGTGGAAAATACAGAGGAATCAGGCTTCTGGAACATGGCATGAAGATCTGGGGAAAAGTATTGGAAAGAAGACTGAAGAGCCTGTGCAATATTGATGAAAAACAGTTTGGATTCCAGGCTGGCAAATCAACCATAGATGCAATATTTATTGTGAAACAACTGCAGGAAAGTATATGGAGAAGAAAAAGAACTTGACGCACATCTTTGTTGACCTGGAAAAAGCTTTTGATAGAGTACCCAGAAAGGCAATCCAATGGGCCTTGAGGAAACAAGGTTTACCGGAGCACACCATCTCAATGGTTATGACTTTGTACAAGAACTCCAGATCAAAAGTGAAAACTATAATTGGGACGTCAGAAAGCTTTGAGATAAAAGTAGAAGTGCACCAAGGATCCGCATTGAGCCCTCTGCTCTTTATCCTCGTGATGAATGAAATATCCAGGGGAGTGGAGAGGCCAGAGGAGATCTGGGAACTGCTGTATGCTGATGACTTAGTACTGGTAGCTGAGAACAGTGATGACGCTACTTAAAGATTTGGCAATTGGAAACAGAGATTAGAACGCAGAGGAATGAAGGTAAATGTTGACAAGACCAAAGCAATGACAGTTGGAAAAGACCGCAGAACACATAGAGAGTAAGGCAAATACCCGTGTGGTGTCTGCCACAAAGGTGTAGGGAACAATTCAATCAAATGCTCCAAATGTCAATATTGGTGTCACAAAAGATGCTCAAAGTTCAAAAGTCTGAAGAAGGAGGACGGAGTATTTGTCTGCCTCAGTTGTATGAATAAGAAGGGTGAAGACAATACCAATGCAGGAAAGGAGGAGCTAGAATTTGAACAAGGGAAGATAGAAGTGGTAGACAAATTCTGCTACCTGGGAGAGATGATGAGCTGCGAAGCAAATCTGAGTTAGCTGTCAGAACCAGGATTGCGAGTGCTTGGAAGAAATGGAAAGAATTGGCAAGTCTGCTTGGAAATCAGAAAATACCATTGGAGAGACGCTGTCTGATATATAAGGCCTTCATCAGACCTGTTCTCGCTTCGATTTGTTTGTTTTACAAGATTCAGCGCTGTATAAATTCCATATACTATTATTATTATTATTATGGTTCAGAGACGTGGGTTTTCACAAAAACCGTCGAACGTTTGTTGAAGAGCTATGAAAACCGAATGCTACGCTACATGACAAAGATCAAATGGGACAACAGGATCACGAATGAAATATGGAGAATGTGCAAAGTTGATGATCTGAAGTCTGTAGCTAGTACCAATAGACTGCGCTGGTTTGGGCACGTTCAACGGAAAGCAGACCACCACACCATAAAAAGAGCAATGAACATCGTAGTGGATGGAAAGAGACCAAAGGGAAGACGTAGCAAAACCTGGGCTGCCTGTATTGCAGATGATCTTAGAGAAAGGGGCATAAATAAGGAGGAAGCTCAAAACAGAGAGAGATGGAGAAGGCTCATCAATGTCAAACCTTTCCTGGGAGAAACATGACAAAAAAGGAAGAAGAAGAAGAAGACCTGGAGCAGAGTACAGAGCCTACAGGATCATCATCATCATCATCATCATCATCATCATCATCATTGATGTGTTATGACAGACCCAGAGCAGAGTACAGAGCCTACAGGATCATCATCATCATCATCATCATCATCATCATCATCATCATCATTATTGATGTGTTATGACAGACCCAGAGCAGAGTGCAGAGCCTACAGGACCAGCACAGAGGCCTGTCAGGAGGGGACCCCCCAGGTTTCTCCATCACTCAGCTCAACGGCAATTCCACCGTTTCCGACATCGACCAGTTCAGCTCCAAAGCCACTGTGAGTTCTTCCTCCTCTGTGTTGAGGGAAGGAAGGGGGGGGGGGGGGAGAGAAACAGAGACAGGCAAGTGGAGATAGACACATGAATAGAAAAAACAACAACAAATAATAGAAATAGTAAAATAAAATCTTCATTAACCTCTTAACTGCCGAGTGCAAGTGTACCTTATATGCCGGGAAATACAATTCTTATGTACCACCTCAAGTGGTTAAAAGCCATGCATGTTGACAAATGCAACAAAGAAAAACAGAAGTTCATGATTGTATCGGTGTGTGAATAAGCCCAGCATGTGTCCACAGTCTGCACCAGGTCATCTTGCCCTCCACACGCCGCCTGAACACTTCAGTGCAGTGCAGTGCAGTGCTGTGCTGTGCAGTACTGTGCTGTGTAGTGCTGTGCTGTGCTGTGCAGTGCTGTGCTGTGCTGTGCTGTGCTGTGCTGTGCTGTGCAGTACTGTGCTGTGTAGTGCTGTGCTGTGCTGTGCTGTGCTGTGCTGTGCTGTGTAGTGCTGTGCTGTGTAGTGCTGTGTACTGCTGTGCTGTGCTGTGCAGTGCTGTGCTGTGCTGTGCTGTGCAGTGCTGTGCTGTGCTGTGCTGTGCTGTGTAGTGCTGTGCTGTGTAGTGCTGTGTACTGCTGTGCTGTGCTGTGCTGTGCTGTGTAGTGCTGTGCTGTGCTGTGCTGTGTAGTGCTGTGCTGTGCTGTGTAGTGCTGTGCTGTGTAGTGCTGTGCTGTGTAGTGCAGTGTAGTGCAGTGCAGTGTTGTGCTGTGCTGTGCTGTGCTGTGTAGTGCTGTGTAGTGCAGTGCTGTGTAGTGCTGTGCTGTGCTGTGCTGTGCAGTGCTGTGCTGTGTAGTGCAGTGCTGTGCAGTGCTGTGCTGTGCTGTGCTGTGCAGTGCTGTGCTGTGCTGTGCAGTGCTGTGCTGTGCTGTGCCCCAACCACCCCTCAAGGAGTTAGGGGAAAACCTAATCCCCTGTGGTGTGTGTGTCGTGTATGTGTGTGTGTGTCGTTGTGTTGCTGTGTTGTGTCTGTGTGTGTTGTGTTTGTGTGTGTGTCGTTGCTGTGTTGTGTGTCGTCGTTGTGTTGCTGTGTTGTGTGTGTGTCATTGCTGTGTTGGATGTGTGTGTGTGTCATTGTTGTGTTGTGTTGTGTGTCGTTGTGTTGCTGTGTTGTGTGTGTCGTTGTTTTGTTGCTGTGTTGTGTGTATGTCGTTGCTGTGTTGGGTGTGTGTGTGTCATTGCTGTGTTGTGTGTATGTCGTTGCTGTGTTGGGTGTGTGTGTGTCATTGCTGTGTTGTGTGTATGTCGTTGCTGTGTTGGGTGTGTGTGTGTCATTGCTGTGTTGTGTGTGTCGTTGTGTGTGTTGTTGTGTTGTGTGTGTCGTTGTTGTGTTGTGTGTGTCATTGTTGTGTTGTGTGTGTCGTTGTTGTGTTGTGTGTGTCATTGTTGTGTTGTGTGTGTCGTTGTTGTGTTGTGTGTGTGTCGTTGTTGTGTGTGTTGTGGTTGTGTGTGTCGTTGTTGTGTTGTGTGTGTCATTGTTGTGTTGTGTGTGTCGTTGTTGCGTTGTGTGTGTCGTTGTTGTGTTGTGTGTGTCATTGTTGTGTTGTGTGTGTGTCATTGTTGCGTTGTGTGTGTCGTTGTTGTGTTGTGTGTGTCGTTGTTGTGTTTGTGTGTGTCATTGTTGTGTTGTGTGTGTCATTGTTGTGTTGTGTGTGTCATTGTTGTGTTGTGTGTGTCATTGTTGTGTTGTGTGTGTCGCTGTGTTGTGTGGTGTTGCTGTGTTGTGTTGTGTGTGTCATTGTTGTGTTGTGTGTGTCGTTGTTGTGTTGTGTGTGTCATTGTTGTGTTGTGTGTGTCTTGTGTTGTTGTGTTGTGTGTGTTTGTTGTGTTGTGTGTGTGTTGTTGTGTTGTGTGTGTCGTTGTTGTGTGTTGTGTGTGTCATTGTTGTGTGTGTGTGTGTCGTTGTTGCTTGTGTGTGTCGTTGTTGTGTGTTGTGTGTGTCATTGTTGTGTTGTGTGTGTGTCATTGTTGCGTGTTTGTGTTGTTGTGGGTGTGTGTCGTTGTTGTGTTGTGTGTGTGTCGTTGTTGTGTTGTGTGTGTGTCATTGTGTTGTGTTTGTGTGTGTTGTGTGTGTGTTGTGTGTGTGTCATTGTTGTGTTGTGTGTGTCATTGTGTGTGTTGTGTGTGTCGCTGTGTTTGTGTGGTGTTGTGTGTTGTGTTTGTGTTGTCTTGTTGTGTTGTGTTGTGTGTTGTTGTGTTGTGTGTGCATTTTTGTGTTGTGTGTGTATGTGTGTTGTTGTGTTGTGTTGTGTCGTTGTTGTGTTGTGTGTGTCGTTGTTTTGTGTTGTGTGTGTGTTGTTGTGTTGTGTGTGTCATTGTTGTGTTGTGGTGTAGTGTGTTGTTGTGTTGTGTGTGTCGTTGTTGTGTTTGTGTGTGTCGTGTGTTGGTTGTGTGTGTCGTTGTTGTGTTGTGTGTGTCTTGTTGTGTTGTGTGTGTCGTTGTTGTGTTGTGATGTGTCGTTGTTGTGTGCTGTGTTGTGTGTCGTTGTGTTGTTTGTTTCGTGTGTGTGTTGTAGTTGCTGTGTTGTGTTGTGCGTATCGTTGTGTGTGTCGCTGTGTTGTATGGTGTTGTGTGGTGTTGCTGTGTTGTGTTGTGTGTGTGTGCGTGTCTGTATTGTTGTTGTGTTGCTGTGTGTGTGTGTGTCTGTGTTGCTTGTGTTGTGTGTGTGTGTTTTTGTTGCCATGTTGTGTTGTGTGTGTGTGTGTGTGCGCGTCTGTGTTGCCATGTTGTGTTGTGTTGCTTGATGTTGTGTGCTTTGTGTGTGTGTGTGTGTGTGATGTTGTGTTGTGTGTGTGATGTGTTGCTGTGTGTTGTGTTGTGTGTGTGTGTGATGATGTTGTTAGCTGTGTGTTGTGTTGTGGATGTTGTTTGCTGTGTTGTGTAGTGTGTGAGTCTGTGTTGCTGTGTGTTGTGTTTGTTGTGTGAATGTTGTTGTGTTGCTGTGTGTTGTGTTGTGTTGCTGTGTTGTGTTGTGTGTGTGTCCTGTGTTGTGTGTTGTGATGTTGTGTTGCTGTGTGTTGTGTTGTGTGTGTGTGATGTTGTTGTGTTGCTGTGTGTTTGTGTTGTGTGTGTGTGATGTTGTGTTGCTGTGTGTTGTGTGTGTGTGATGTTGTTGTTGTGTTGCTGTGTGTTGTGTTGTGTGTGTGTGAGATGTTGTGTTGCTGTGTGTTGTGTTGTGTGTGTGTGTGATGTTGTTGTGTTGCTGTGTGTTGTGTTTGTGTGTGTGATGTTGTTGTGTTGCTGTGTGTTGTGTTGTGTGTGTTGTGATGTTGTTGTGTTGCTGTGTGTTGTGTTGTGTGTGTGTGATGTTGTTGTGTTGCTGTGTGTTGTGTTGTCTGTGTTGCTGGATGAGGATGTCTGACATGTGTGTGTGTCATAGTCAAAGTCAACCATACAAACAACTGAATAAAACAACAAAAAAAGATGAATCAACAAGAACAACCACAAGGAAATGAACAATCAAACACAAACATACGTACACAACAACAACAGCGACAATAACTAACATAGGACAAGAATAACAGCCAAGACAAATGAAGAACAATATAGAACTAACAAAAGACGAGAAAAAGAGTCCAAAATACCCGCTCCCCTCCCCAAGAAAACCACCCTAAACCCAAAACAAACAAAAAGCAAAATAAACCAGAACCCCACCCCCACCATCACCAACAATAACAACAACAACAACCAAATGAATATAAACAGAGGAAACTGATGTATCATTTAAACACTTACATACACATACACATCCTCACCCATATCCCCTTCACCTCATAATATACTTATATATAGGGAAAACAAGAATAACCAACAGCCATTGGATTCAGAGCAAAGAAGTATAACAAAGACATCCATTCCCTCCCTTTCCCCTGGTCATATACACGCATGTACATGTGCTTTTGATTTGTAGGCAGTACAACGTTAATCCTTCCATCAAAGAATAAATTCAGGCTATGTAAATCCCACCCAGCAGTACTAACGTCAGCAATAACAATTTAGCTCATCTAATACAATGAAAAAAAAACTAACAGCGACAAAATTAAATAAATCAGCATATTTTTGTGTAACAAAAAATGTAAAAAGGCCAAAACAGCAAGAAGTAAAACAAAACTGACCAATTACCACACACCACACAATTGTACACACACACACACACACTCACACACTTGTACACACACACACACACACACACTGTACACACACACACACACACACCCAGATTCAGAGCGTGTTGGGGTTGATATCAGTGTGTGTGTTGCTGTGCTGTGTTTCAGGTGGGCAGTGAGAACAGCACCATCAGCAGCTTCAGCCTGAGCTCCAACACGGACGGCTTCAAAGACAGCGGTGACCCCTTCAAAGACAACGACCCCTTCGCTGGCTCCACTCCAGTCCCTGCAGACCCCTTCCACAGCGAAGACCCCTTCAAAGACAGTGAGCGTTGGCTTCTCTCACTTTGTGTGTGTGTGTGAGTGGGTGTGTGCAGTTGTTCACATTCATTTAATGTTTATTCACAAGTTGTGATATTAGACAGGGGGGGAGGGACGGGGGGTGGTGTTGAATATCAGGGGAGGAGGGTGTAGTTGGTAATGTTTAGGAGAAGGAATTTAAGGGGATTAATGCATGTGAAATGATAAAATTAAAAAAACACAAAAAAACAAACAAAATATAAAACAAACAACCCACCTTTATGTTACTAACCTATTGAACTACAATTTAAAAAAAAAGGAAAATGCAGTTCTAACAATTTTTAACAAAATCAGTAATTCCATTGAAAAATGTAAATAAAATTTCAACTACTAAATTTCACGTGAATCCCCCCCCCATCATAATGTATGTAACCCCCTCCCCTGCCCCAAAATAAGTCCAAAAAGTAATCCCCCCCCCTCCCCCCCACCCCAAGAAAAAAGCTCAACCCTTTGTGTATGTGCATTTGTGTGGGTGTGCATTTGTGTGGGTGTGTGGGTGCATGTTTGTGTTCTTCATTTCGAGAAGAATGGAATAAGCACTCATGCGCATTTTTACATCCAGTCCCAATGTGTATGCAGTTTTGTCAATTTTGTCATCCGTTCCCATTGGCACACAATGGCCTACCCTTCTGAAAAGCAGAACAGGTTTTAACATGTGCGCAAGATGTTCTGCATGTGTTTGCACACGGGACCTCGGTGTATAGTCTCATCCTAAAGACTCTGAGGGCAGTGGAGTCGGCACTGATGTTAACTCCAGGGGAAAACATCCTTTTGAATGGGATTCAAACCCAGGTAGCAAATCACAACGCAATGCGCAACGCTCTAACCAACCAGACTATCCTGGCCCCCATCATCGGTGTTTTGTGTGCATGCGTGTGTGAGAGAGAGAGTGAGTCAGTCAGTGAGTCATCTTGTTACAAAGCATTTGTGAAAAGTGCACACACATACATCAATAAAATGATTTCCCAGCTCTTCCAGAGCACTTCAGTTGCTTAAGTGTGGTCTGACTGTCATGAACTGTTGTCATGGAGACTACTGGTCATCTCCTGACTGTAGTATTCCTGCTGTGGTGAGGCACAAGCAGAAAGATGACTTTTTTTTTTCAGAAATGCTAACTATCGCCTTTTTAAAAAAAACACTTCCCAAATTACTTTTTTTGTTTAATCATGTCACACACTTTTTCAGTCACGATTGCTGATTTGACTTTCTTCATCGATGTGCACAATTTAAACTAGTGAAGTGTATGTCACTGGGATGATTGCATCAGGTTGGGTGTTGTGTTGTGTTGTGTGTGTAAGGTGACCCCTTCAAGTCAGAAGGTGCATTTTCGTCCGACCCTTTTGCGTCAGAGGACATGTTCAAAGACGCCTTCCCTGCAGGGGACACGGCCACCAAGGTCAGTGGGTGTGGGTGAGGGTGTGGGTGAGGGGGGGGTGTCCCTTGTGTGGGGCTGGAGCTTGGAGACTCTGCACACTTTCCTCCCTCTCCTTCTTTACTTGTGTGTGTGTGTGTTCAGTTCAGTCTCTCTGTTTTTATCTATATATATATATTCTGTGTAGGGTTGGAGGTTGGTTTGTTTCAAGCATACATCACCCTCTTTTGTTTTGTCTTCCTTTCTGGGATACTTCTTCAGCATTGCAGTGATTCTCTGTAGACAGATTAATGTTTGTTTTATACAGTTCATATGGTAGAGTGTTGTTGTTTGTTTGTTATGACAGGTCACAGTGACTGTGGTGTTTTATACAGTTCATGGTAGAGTGTTGTTGTTTGTTTGTTATGACAGGTCACAGTGACTGTAGTGTTTTATACAGTTCATGGTAGAGTGTTGTTGTTGTTTGTTATGACAGGTCACAGTGACTGTGGTGTTTATATATTCTTTTATATCAAGAATAATCGAATGAGCACTTATGTTCTTTTTTACATCCAGTTCCCTTGTGTATGCGGTTTTGTTTGTGTTTGTTTTATACAGTTCAGAATAGTGTTGTTTGACAGGTACCAGGGTCTATTTGACATGTCAGGGTGTTATTTAACAGGTGACATTGACTGTTTGATATGACAGGGTGTTGATGGACAGGTGACAGTGACTGTTTGATATGACAGGGTGTTGATAGACAGGTGACAGTGACTGTCTGATATGACAGGGTGTTGATAGACAGGTGACAGTGACTGTCTGATATGACAGGGTGTTGATAGACAGGTGACAGTGACTGTTTGATAGGACAGGGTGTTGATAGACAGGTGACAGTGACTGTTTGATATGACAGGGTGTTGATAGACAGGTGACAGTGACTGATATGACAGGGTGTTGATAGACAGGTGACAGTGTCTGTCTGATATGACAGGGTGTTGATAGACAGGTGACAGTGTCTGATATGACAGGGTGTTGATAGACAGGTGACAGTGACTGTCTGATATGACAGGGTGTTGATAGACAGGTGCCAGTGTCTGATATGACAGGGTGTTGATAGACAGGTGACAGTGTTTGATATGACAGGGTGTTGATAGACAGGTGCCAGTGTCTGATATGACAGGGTGTTGATAGACAGGTGACAGTGACTGATATGACAGGGTGTTGATAGACAGGTGACAGTGACTGTTTGATCTGACAGGGTGTTGATAGACAGGTGCCAGTGTCTGATATGACAGGGTGTTGATAGACAGGTGACAGTGACTGTCTGATATGACAGGGTGTTGATAGACAGGTGCCAGTGTCTGATATGACAGGGTGTTGATAGACAGGTGACAGTGACTGATATGACAGGGTGTTGATAGACAGGTGACAGTGACTGTTTGATCTGACAGGGTGTTGATAGACAGGTGCCAGTGTCTGATATGACAGGGTGTTGATAGACAGGTGACAGTGATTGTCTGATAGGACAGGGTGTTGACAGACAGGTGACAGTGATTGTCTGATATGACAGGGTGTTGACAGACAGGTGACAGTGATTGTCTGATAGGACAGGGTGTTGATAGACAGGTGACAGTGACTGTCTGATATGACAGGGTGTTGATAGACAGGTGACAGTGACTGTCTGATATGACAGGGTGTTGATAGACAGGTGACAGTGACTGTCTGATATGACAGGGTGTTGATGGACAGGTGACAGTGATTGTCTGATATGACAGGGTGTTGATAGACAGGTGACAGTGACTTTGATATGACAGGGTGTTGATGGACAGGTGACAGTGACTGTCTGACTGTGGGGGCACAGCGTCATGTTCCCACAGAAAACACAGCCACCTCTTGTAGAGCAGGCCAGCCAGGGCTGGGGGTGTGGATGATGGGCTCATACCCAGCATGCAGTCTTCTCAAAAAGGGATGGGCTCCACCAGGTTCGACTTGCCCAAGTCACATTGCTTGAAAATCGCTGTGCAATGCCTCTGTGACTTCTCTAGGAGTTAGGCAGAAGTCAACCAGCTAGTCAGACAGCCAGTTAGTCAGCCAGCTAGTCAGACAGCCAGTTAGTCAGTCAGACAGCCAGTTAGTCAGCCAGCTTGTCAGACAGCCAGCTAGTCAGACAACCAGCTAGTCAGTCAGTCAGACAGTCAGTCAGTCAATCAGACAGACAGCTAGTCAGTCAGACAGCCAGCTAGACAGTTAGTCAGACAGCTAGTCAGTCAGTCAGTCAGACAGTCAGTTAGTCAGTCAGTCAGTCAGTCAGTCAGTCAGTCAGTCAGACAGACAGCTAGTCAGTCAGTCACACAGACAGCTAGTCAGTCAGACAGACAGCTAGTCAGTCAGTCAGACAGACAGCTAGTCAGTCAGTCACACAGACAGCTAGTCAGTCAGTCAGCCAGCCAGTCAGTCAGCCAAAGCAGGAGGATTGGTCTATGTGTACACGATATGTTTGGTTTGGGGTATTGACTGATCACTTACTGTGTTTTGTGTTAGGGAAGGGGCATGGCTTGTTTTCAGTTGCATGGTTTGCGGTTAGATTTGAGTGCAGTCTCTTCATTTATTGATTTGTTTCCTTTTGCATATACTCTGTGTGTGTGTGTGTGTGTGCGTGCGCGCGAGTGTGTGCCTCTGTGTGTGTGTGTGCTTGTGCGTGCATTACATACAAGCATATGTGGATGCATGCGAGTGTGCACGTGTGCTTGCATGCAGGTGTGTTGAATGTGCTCCCTGTGTGGGTTATAATCAGTTCTCCTTTCCTATCCATCATTTGTGCCTCCTTTCCTCTTTCTCTCTGACATGAGGTATGTTTCATTTTATTTTATTTATTCTTTTATTTCGAGGATGTTCAGTTGTGGTTCTGGTGTAGCGAGGGTTTCACGGGGTTCTGTTATGTGTGTGTGTGTGTGTGTGTGTGTGTGTGTGTGCGTGTGTGTGTGTGTGGTGTGATGTGTGTGCGTGTGTGTGTGTGTGATGTGTGTGGTGTGATGTGTGTGTGGTGTGTGTGTGTGTGTGCGTGTGTGTGTGTGCGTGTGTGTGGTGTGGCTGGTTCAGGACGACCCCTTCGGCCACTCTGACCCCTTTGGCTCGGCGTTCCCCTCCTCCAGCGACGGCGATGGCTTCAGTGCCTTCGGCTCCACATGGCCTGCGGGCAATTCTAGTCAACAGGTGAGCGAGCGCTTGGCGTGTTGACACACCCCACCTGCCGGCAGGAAGGAAGGAAGGAAGGAAGGAGAAATGTTTGTTTATATATCCGTTTGGATGGTTTGGGTTATGGTCTGTCCGTGGTGAGGTGGAGGGTTGTGTGGGGCTGTTATGTGGAAGAGGGATGTGTTTGATCAGTTTGTGGGTGTTGGGGTTATTGTGTATGTGTGTTTGTGTGTGTTTGTGTGTGTTCTGCTTTAATTTAACGTCTTTTCACATTACGTGATATGAGCTCTGTGTGTTTGTGTATGTTTGTGAATGAGTAGTGAGTGAGTGAGTGAGTGAGTTGTGAGTGAGAGAGAGAGAGAGAGAAATATCAGGACGATATCTCCAGTATTTCTTAGCAAAGCTGATCATGAACTGCTCTCTGAATGTTCCAATAGTGTGGTGTAAACAGGAATTTGTTAATGACAACAACATAACATCAGCACATGAAGTATGATATGAGTACAACAAGCATCCACCAATTTGATGCAGAGACTTCGACACACCGAAAAAAATAGTCTCTGTGTGTGTGTGTGTGTGTGTGTGTGTGTGTGTGTGTATGTGTGTGTGTCTGTGTCTATGTGTGTGTGTCTGTGTGTGTGTGTGTCTGTGTCTGTGTGTGTGTGTCTGTGTGTCTGTGTCTGTGTGTGGGTCTGTGTGTGGGTCTGTGTGTGTGTGTGTGTCTCTGTGTGTCTGTGTGTGTGCATGCATGAGAGAGGGAGAGAGAGAGACGGAGAGAAAAACATTTCTTGTTATATTTTCTTATGTATTTATATATGTGTGTGTGCATGCATACATATATGCATGTGTGCATTTGAAGCATGAAATCTGTATCCTCTGGTTGTTGTTCTATAATCCATTGAGTTTCCCCGTGAGACTAAATATGTCAAAAGAAACAACAAAAAACCCCAACAATCCCCCCAAAAAACAACAACAACCCAATAAAGAAGCAGAATGAAAAAACCCAGAAACCAAACCCAACCAATAAAAAAAAAGGTCTACTTTTTGGAAATGGTGGTGATTGAGTTCCCCAGTCAGTCAGTTGGTCATTCAGCAACAGCATGAATGTGGTAATGGTAACACTGATGATGCTACCACACCACACCACCACCACCACCACCACCACCACCACCACCACCACCACCACCACCACCACTATGTATGTTTGTCCGTCGTGTCCGACGATGACCTCCACAACACAGAGAGGCAGCTGCTTTGAAATAGCAGAACTTGATTATATGAGAGCCTGCCCACAACATCCCCACTCTCTGGCCAAGTGGACTAAGACAGTCCAGCATTGAGATGTTCCCAAGGCCAACTACCCCCAGGCTGCAGCACATAAGGACTGTCATCAACCTACCTATCCAAGACAAGCCACACTAAAGACTAAGCTTGTACAGCGGAATTCCATGATGGAAAGAAACCACTGCATACAGCTCCACTTTGCTAGTGCCCAGCGCATGTTTATCAGACTGGATACACCCAGTCGACGGCTTACCAGACTAAGACTCTACTGCTGGAACTGCTATTTCTACAGAACACAGTAATTCCAAAAAAAAATTATTTAATCTTTTATTTTGAGGATAATGAAATAAGCACTCGTACTTTTTTTACATCCAGACCCTGTGTGTATGCAGTTTTGTAAATTTTGTCATCTGTTCCCACCGGCACACAATGGTCTACTCTTCCAAAAAGTGGAAAAGGTTTTAGTGTGTGCACAAGATGTTTTGCGTGTGTTTGCACACGGACTCGGTTCATATCTCATCCAAAGGACTTTTGGGGAGAGTGGAGTCAGCACTGATGTTAACTCCAGGGGAAAATATCCTCTTGAACGGGATTCTAATTTAGTGCAGCAGATCGTGGGTGCAATGTGCAACCCTGTAACCACCAGGCTATCCTGTCGTAATATGGACACGTGAACAACCTAAATACCAACAGCATTGTCGTTATAAAGCACACGAAAGGCAATGTTACCAGTGTGTGATTAGTTGAAACACAGTACCATTGATCTGTGCTCAGTGCAAAAGGAGGAACAAAGTGTGAAGAAGTTTTGACATCGTTGCTGCTGTTCCACCCACACCCTCTCTCCAATCCCCCCCCTGCCTGTGGCAGCCCCCTGCCATGTCTTCAGCTGAAGCATTGTGTTAGAGCTTTTTTTTCCACTGAAGCACTGAATAGTGGGATTTGTTAGACTGACTGCAAACATGGAGGTGATCTGATTTTTACTGCTGCAGAAAAGTGACCCAGGCACATTATTTTAGGCCAGTGATTTCCTAAACACACATCAAACTAAAAGTATTTGAAAACGCATGCTTGCACACGCACACACAGAGATGCATGTAGAGGAAAACAAATAAATATGCGTAGCCCTTCTCTTGTGGCACTGTGCTGTCCCTAAGGAGAGCAGCCTGAATTTCATGCAGAGAAATCTGCTGTGACTATGAGTAGTGTAATACAACAACACTATACAGCAATACAACATATACACATTTCACACAAAAATACCCTCCCCCCTCACAAACAAACAAACCCAACAACCCCCCCCCCCCCCCCAAAAAAAAAAAAAAAACCAACCAAAAAAACCCCCCAACCAAACAATAACAAGAACAACAACAAAACCCAACCCCCCTACAAAGCAAGAAACAAAACCCCAGCCTCCCTCCAAAACACGGTATTTGGGAAGAAGTGGAAAACTTCCTGATAAAAAGAAAAGCCCCAAGATGACTATAATTCTGGAATGACCTCCCTCTCCCTCTCTCTGCCTCTCTCTCTCTCTCTATCTGCCAAAAGCCTTCTTATGACACTTTTAAATCCAGTCTCAAGACATTTATTTCAAACCTAAGAATTTCCTCTCCTGCTTCATCTCATAGCTTTTCCCTGCCTTCAACAGCCAAGATTCTATCGCCCTGCCAGGGTGTGTGTGTGTGTGTGTGTGTGTGCGTGTGCGTGGTGGTGCGTGCACATATTTTGGACTTGTTGGAAATATTGTTTCTGGTTGTATGACTGTGTAAGAATGAGTTGAGTGCAAGCACTTTGATTTTTCTCTGCAAGATATAGCGATATATATATTCCATTTATTATTATTGTTATAATTGAAATGATAAATCTTATGCAACAGTGGCAAAAGAAACATGCCATACATTTTTTAAAATTCTTTATTGTTTGTCTAATTCTTCTTTCTCCAAAACTTCAGCTTATATATCATCCATTTCCTTTTCTCTTCAAAAATATATCAAAGTGCAGTGACTTTTGAAAATGATTTTGAATGTGATGATTGTTCAAAGTGTTTCAGCTAGACAGTGTGATTGTCCAAAGTGTTTCAGCTAGACAGTGTGATTGTCCAAAGTGTTTCAGCAAGACGGCGTGATTGTCCAAAGTGTTTCAGCTAGACGGCGTGATTGTCCAAAGTGTTTCAGCTAGACGGCGTGATTGTCCAAAGTGTTTCAGCTAGGCGGCGTGATTGTCCAAAGTGTTTCAGCTAGACGGCGTGATTGTCCAAAGTGTTTCAGCTAGACGGCGTGATTGTCCAAAGTGTTTCAGCTAGACGGCGTGATTGTCCAAAGTGTTTCAGCTAGACAGTGTGATTGTCCAAAGTGTTTCAGCTAGACGGCGTGATTGTCCAAAGTGTTTCAGCTAGGCAGCGTGGTTGTCCAAAGTGTTTCAGCTAGACAGCGTGATTGTCCAAAGTGTTTCAGCTAGACGGCGTGATTGTCCAAAGTGTTTCAGCTAGACGGCGTGATTGTCCAAAGTGTTTCAGCAAGACGGCATCGTTATTGATGTCTGTCTACCAGCTGCCCAATGTAAAAGTTGAACATGTTACTGTTTACTGTCAGCTTTTGGCTTCTTGATGCTCTTTTGTATATGTCAAGTCAAGTCAAGTCAAGTCAAGTCAAAATTTTATTTCCAGATGGTACATTGAATAAGCAATGCATTTGCTTTTTTTCATCAAGCCATCTATCTAAGAACAAATTTCATAATGATTATACTGAGACACTACATTATTGCATCATTTACCATTAAATGTAATGTCAAAATGTATGTCAAAATCATATGTATGTTTTTCTGAATACAGTTTGGTTTGAACCTGTATGCTAGCATGTAGAGCCTTTTTGTCACTCAATATTGGATGGCTGTTTGTAGTTTGTTGAACCAGATATGTCTTAAATGTTTTTCCGGTTAGGAATTTTCTGTTCCTTTTTAAAAGTTTTTTCTCTTTACTTTTCCCCCCCTTTTTTCAGTTGATAGAATAAGGTAAATGCAGTAGACTGCATGGAAACCATTTTTCTGTCATTTCAGTGAAGAGATCCAGATTGTTTTTACTCAGAGATCAGATCTGTGATGTCTTGATATGTATGGTCTATGTCTGTATCCATTGTTAAATCCTGATCAGATCTGTGATGTCTTGATATGTATGGTCTATCTCTGTATCTGTTGTTAAATCCAGATCAGATCTGTGATGTCTTGACATGTATGGTCTATCTCTGTATCTGTTGTTAAATCCAGATCAGATCTGTGATGTCTTGACATGTATGGTCTATCTCTGTTGTTAAATCCAGATCAGATCTCTGATGTCTTGATATGTATGGTCTATCTCTGTATCTGTTGTTAAATCCAGATCAGATCTGTGATGTCTTGACATGTATGGTCTATCTCTGTATCTGTTGTTAAATCCAGATCAGATCTGTCAAGTCAAGTCAAATTTTTTAATTTCCAGATGGTACATTGAATAAGCAATGCATTTGCTTTTTTTCATCAAGCCATCTATCAAAGAACAAATTTCTTAATGATAATACAGAAGTATGACATTTTACATGCTTTAACCAATAGATCGTGATGTCTTGATGTTCTATCTCTGTATCAGTTGGTTAGACCAGACAACCTTTCACTCAATGAGATTGATGTCTTGATGTGTCTTTTTATCCTGTATCAGTTGTTAGTGAGTCCTATACAAGCTTTACCAATGAGATGTGATGTCTTGATGTGTCTATCTCTGTATCAGTGGTTAGAGCCAGACAACCTCTACCAATGAGATGTGATGTCTTGATGTGTCTATCTCTGTATCAGTGGTTAGAGCCAGACAACCTTTACCAATGAGATGTGATGTCTTGATGTGTCTATCTCTGTATCAGTGGTTAGAGCCAGACAACCTCTACCAATGAGATGTGATGTCTTGATGTGTCTATCTCTGTATCAGTGGTTAGAGCCAGACAACCTCTACCAATGAGATGTGATGTCTTGATGTGTCTATCTCTGTATCAGTGGTTAGAGCCAGATCAGATCTCTGATGTCTTGGTCTTTTTTTTCCACGGCCCTGGGCAGTGACGCCTTTGGCAACGACCCCTTCGCCCCTTCCTCCCCCGCCCGCCCCTCCGCCTCGCCCACCCCCGCGCTGCCCCCCAAGCAGGGTAAAAAACAGCCCCCTCCCCGCCCGGCGCCCCCCAAGTCCAAGAGTCCCGCCCCCAACAAGCCCAAGGCCGACCCCTTTGGAGACTTTGGGGCAGACCCTTTTGCCGGCAGTGACCCCTTCTCCGGCAGTGGGGGCAAGACCACGCCCAACAGCAACTCCTTCGATGCATTTGCCAACTTCAACGACTTTGGGAAGGTGGGTGCTGGTTGATGAGGGTGGGTGGGCCACCTGGTGTGGATGCTGTGTTTTAAGGGTGACTTCAGTTCAGTGTCACTTTTGGTATTGTCATTGCCAGTGTGTTTATACACAGGAATTAGCGTCTGGATCATGTGTGTGTGAATTTGTCGATCTAGGCAGTTTAGTGTTATATGCTAGTGTGAGTTTACACCTTGGATGTTCTCTGTAAAGGTAGTTTGGTTTGTGTGTGTGTGTGTGCGTATGTGTGTGCGTGCGTATGTGTGTGCTATGTATCAACAGTTTAACATTTGTTCACATCCAAGTTACCATCACAGTGAAATTTTTACCAGGTGTCATATTGTAAGTCAGGTGATTTAGACCAACTTGTGTGTGTGAATGCATGTGTGTATGCATGTGTGTATATGCGCGTGTGTGTTTGAGTAGGTCTAGCACATGACTCCAAGTGATAACAAACAGTGAAACCCAAAAGTATAGCTAGCACAAAGGCAGCAGACTGTGTAAGGCTAGACATAGTCAGACGGTACTGTTGTGACTGTGTTGATGGCCGCTACACTGACTGTGTTGATGGCCGCTACACTGACTGTGTTGATGGCCGCTACACTGACACTGTGCTAATGGCCGCTACACTGACACTGTGCTAATGGCCGCTACACTGACACTGTGTTAATGGCCGCTACACTGACACTGTGCTAATGGCCGCTACACTGACTGCTAATGGCCGCTACACTGACACTGTGCTAATGGCCGCTACACTGACACTGTGCTAATGGCCGCTACACTGACACTGTGTTAATGGCCGCTACACTGACACTGTGTTAATGGCCGCTACACTGTGCTAATGGCCGCTACACTGACACTGTGCTAATGGCCGCTACACTGACTGTGCTAATGGCCGCTACACTGACTGCTAATGGCCGCTACACTGACACTGTGCTAATGGCCGCTACACTGACACTGTGCTAATGGCCGCTACACTGACTGCTAATGGCCGCTACACTGACACTGTGTTAATGGCCGCTACACTGTGCTAATGGCCGCTACACTGACACTGTGTTAATAGCCGCTACACTGACTGTGCTAATGGCCGCTACACTGACACTGTGTTAATTGCCGCTACACTGACACTGTGCTAATGGCCGCTACACTGACTGCTAATGGCCGCTACACTGACACTGTGTTAATAGCCGCTACACTGACTGTGCTAATGGCCGCTACACTGACACTGTGTTAATAGCCGCTACACTGACTGCTAATGGCCGCTACACTGACACTGTGTTAATGGCCGCTACACTGACACTGTGCTAATGGCCGCTACACTGACTGTGCTAATGGCCGCTACACTGACACTGTGTTAATAGCCGCTACACTGACTGTTAATGGCCGCTACACTGACACTGTGCTAATGGCCGCTACACTGACACTGTGCTAATGGCCGCTACACTGACTGCTAATGGCCACTACACTGACACTGTTAATGGCCGCTACACTGTGCTAATGGCCGCTACACTGACACTGTGTTAATGGCCGCTACACTGACACTGTGCTAATGGCCGCTACACTGACTGTGCTAATGGCCGCTACACTGACACTGTGCTAATGGCCGCTACACTGACTGTGCTAATGGCCGCTACACTGACTGCTAATGGCCGCTACACTGACTGCTAATGGCCGCTACACTGACTGTGCTAATGGCCGCTACACTGACTGTGCTAATGGCCGCTACACTGACTGCTAATGGCCGCTACACTGACTGCTAATGGCCGCTACACTGACTGCTAATGGCCGCTACACTGACACTGTGTTAATAGCCGCTACACTGACTGCTAATGGCCGCTACACTGCTAATGGCCGCTACACTGACTGTGCTAATGGCCACTATACTGACTGTGCTAATGGCCGCTACACTGACTGTGTTGATGGCCGCTACACTGACTGCTAATGGCCGCTACACTGACTGCTAATGGCCGCTACACTGACACTGTGTTAATGGCCGCTACACTGACACTGTGCTAATGGCCGCTACACTGACTGCTAATGGCCGCTACACTGACACTGTGCTAATGGCCGCTACACTGACACTGTGCTAATGGCCGCTACACTGACACTGTGTTAATGGCCGCTACACTGACACTGTGTTAATGGCCACTATACTGACTGTGCTAATGGCCGCTACACTGACTGTGCTAATGGCCGCTACACTGACTGCTAATGGCCGCTACACTGACTGTGCTAATGACCACTATACTGACTGTGCTAATGGCCGCTACACTGACTGTGTTAATGGCCGCTACACTGACACTGTTAATGGCCGCTACACTGACACTGTGCTAATGGCCGCTACACTGACTGTGCTAATGGCCGCTACACTGACTGTGCTAATGGCCACTACACTGACACTGTGCTAATGGCCGCTACACTGACTGTGCTAATGGCCGCTACACTGACTGCTAATGGCCGCTACATTGACTGTTAATGGCCGCTACACTGACACTGTGCTAATGGCCGCTACACTGACACTGTGCTAATGGCCGCTACACTGACACTGTGCTAATGGCCGCTACACTGACTGTGTTGATGGCCGCTACACTGACTGTGTTGATGGCCGCTACACTGACTGTGTTGATGGCCGCTACACTGACTGTGTTGATGGCCGCTACACTGTGTTAATGGCCGCTACACTGACACTGTGCTAATGGCCGCTACACTGACACTGTGCTAATGGCCGCTACACTGACTGCTAATGGCCGCTACACTGACTGTGTTGATGGCCGCTACACTGACTGTGTTAATGGCCGCTACACTGACACTGTGCTAATGGCCGCTACACTGACTGACACTGACTGCTAATGGCCGCTACACTGACTGTGTTGATGGCCACTACACTGACTGTGTTAATGGCCGCTACACTGACTGCTAATGGCCGCTACACTGACTGTGTTGATGGCCGCTACACTGACACTGTGTTAATGGCCGCTACACTGACTGTGTTGATGGCCGCTACACTGACTGTGTTAATGGCCGCTACACTGACTGTGTTGATGGCCGCTACACTGACTGTGTTGATGGCCGCTACACTGACACTGTGTTGATGGCCGCTACACTGACTGTGCTAATGGCCACTACACTGACTGTGTTGATGGCCGCTACACTGACTGTGTTGATGGCCGCTACACTGACTGTGCTAATGGCCACTACACTGACACTGTGCTAATGGCCGCTACACTGACTGTGCTAATGGCCGCTACACTGACTGTGCTAATGGCCACTACACTGACACTGTGCTAATGGCCGCTACACTGACACTGTGCTAATGGCCGCTACACTGACTGTGCTAATGGCCGCTACACTGACTGTGCTAATGGCCGCTACACTGACTGTGCTAATGGCCGCTACACTGACTGTGCTAATGGCCGCTACACTGACTGTGCTAATGGCCGCTACACTGACTGTGCTAATGGCCGCTACACTGACTGTGTGTTGTCTGCTGCTGTGTGGCCTGCAGGCCACAGAGGAGTCGTCGCTATGGGGGGCAGACCACTGAGCAGCAGCACCCCGCCACAAACCACGCAGTGTTAGGTGCCCGTTTTTCCCTCCTGTATCATTATCATAGAGCAAGCCGCATGAGTGTGCTCTCTTCACCTCCCTGTGCACTTTTCTGTTCCAGCCTTATTATTTTATTTTATTTTACTGTATTGTTCCCTGATGTCATGCGCTTGTACCTTCAGCCCCTTCTTTCCCCAGCCCCATTTTTTTGTGTTTTAGTAAAACTGTTGACAGTGTATTTGCTGCTTTCAGACTCAGGATTGCAGTAGTCTGCTGTTAGTATACTGCCAAATAAACCAATTTTCTTATGGCTGTGGCGTAGTTTGTATGACTCTTCATTAGCATGAGAGACTTGAGCATACCTAGCATGCACTCAGGCACTTGGTGAGGGATCAGCTCCACCAAGTTCATCCTTAAGAAAACTTCAGTGAAGGTCCCAGTGACTGGCTCCCTGAGGAGTGAACTGAGAAGTCAGGTCATTCTACATGTGATGACATGCATGTTCTTCACCAAGGGTTTGACATTGTGACTTAATGCACGTTTCCAGGCCAGCTGATCATGGTCTTCCCATTCACATAATTATGTAAAGAAGAAGAAGAAGAGTATTGCAACAAAGACAGAGCAACGTCAGACATAGGAGATGAAATGTAGAACAGTGAAGCAACATCACACATAGGAGATGAAATGTAGAACAGTGAAGCAACATCAGACATAGATGAAATGTAGAACAGTGAAGCAACATCACACATAGGAGATGAAATGTAGAACAGTGAAGCAACATCAGACATAGATGAAATGTAGAACAGTGAAGCAACATCAGACATAGAGATGAAATGTAGAACAGTGAAGCAACATCAGACATAGGAGATGAAATGTAGAACAGTGAAGCAACATCAGAGACATAGGAGATGAAATGTAGAACAGTAAAGCAACATCAAGACACAGGAGATGAAATGTAGAACAGTGAAGCAACATCAGACAGAGATGAAATGTAGAACAGTGAAGCAACATCAGACATAGATGAAATGTAGAACAGTGAAGCAACATCAGACATAGGAGATGGAATGTAGAACAGTGAAGCAACATCAGACAGAGATGAAATGTAGAACAGTGAAGCAACATCAGACAGAGATGAAATGTAGAACAGTGAAGCAACATCAGACAGAGATGAAATGTAGAACAGTGAAGCAACATCAGACATAGGAGATGAAATGTAGAACAGTGAAGTAACGTCAGAGACATAGGAGATGAAATGTAGAACAGTGAGGCAACACCAGAGACACAGGAGATGAAATGTAGAATAGCAGGTGATGTGAGTGGAGTCCTGTAGCAGCGCTCTTCTCTGTACCATTTCCTTTCAACACAGCATTGCATGGAGGACCTGCTGTAAATCATCACATACTGATCACCTCTCTTTGATTTGATTGCAGCTTTTAACTATATAGATATGTATATATATTTTTTAAATATATAATCATAGTTTTGTTATTATGATGTCTAACACATAACTGTAGTAGCATTTTTTCCCCTCAGCTTTCTGTTGATTTAAGTTAAAGAGAACTGTCTTTAGATTCATGGTATTAGATCCAGTGTTGTGGAGTTGAGAACCGGGTTGCATAAAACATGTTTCTGTTTGTAGTGGTTTATTTTCTGCATGTTTTTAAAAAAAAGGTTTTTAATGTTTGCTAGTAACAGCTCTAATTGAAAAAAAGAGGGCTTTTTATCCAAAGCATTTTTGTTACAAATAAAAAACCAGTATCACCATTAGTACTTTTTTCTGCATGAATGATATTATTTTTCCTTTTTTCATTTCATTTTTTGCCCTTATTTTTCCTTTTCATTTTTTTAATTCTCCTTTGCATGGAAAGTGGAGATCCAGTGGTTGAAGAAAAGACTGTGTGGTTGATTTTAAGTTGTGTGTGGCAAAGTTGATGTGTTGTTGTGTGATGGTGAACACAGTAGCTGTTGGTGCCATGATAAAGATGGCAGGGATGTGTGGTGTGGAATGATTTCTCAACGAGTATCAGTGGAGTGTAAGTCTGTCGGCCTGTGTGCTTCTGCAGTCCTCAGGGCAGGACAGTTTGTTGTTGTTGTTTTTATTGCAGCACTTGGTATTTCACTGTGTTCCCCTTGCTTTAGACGTTGGTTCCTGTAGCAGCCAGGGTCAGGCCACACACACACACACACACACACACACACACACACACACACACACACACACACACACACACACACACACACACACACACACACACACACAAAAACACGTCTTGTTTCCTCCTTTTTATTGTCTCACACCACGTCTTGTTTCCTCCTTGTTATGTCTGTTCCTTCTCTACTTGTTCCTGCCTTTTCTCCCTTCCTCCTTGTTCTCTGATTAAAAAATATCACTTGAAAGAAGATATATCTACACACACACACACACACACACACCTACACACACACACACACACACACACACACTGATTGTTGAATTTGAATAACCACTGTCTCCACATGTCATGAGAACTCTATTGTTAATCAGACTTGAATTAAAAAAAACCCTCTTGGTTATAATATAAAAAACCTACACCAAACATCATTTTTTAAGAAGTATGTTAAATCATATAGCCACACAGTTTGTTGTAGAGAGTGACTTCTGTGAAAACAAACACCACATGGTAGGCAAACATCCTCCGTCTGTCTGTCTGTCTGTCTGTCTGTCTGTCTCTGCCACGTCACCCATCCCCCAGATGTGATGTGCCAGCAGTCACTCCCTCCCCATGCACTGCTCAGCGTTCTCTGTACATTGCAGTCTGTTCATGGACCTTCTCTGTGGTCAGCTGTCTGTGTTGAGCCCTCTCCTTCCAGTGTCTGTACTGAGCTGTCTTCTAATCTCTCTCCTTCCACTGTCTGTACTGAGCTGTCTTCTAATCTCTCTCCTTCCACTGTCTGTACTGAGCTGTCTCCTAATCTTTCTCCTTCCACTGTCTGTACTGAGCTGTCTTCTAATCTCTCTCCTTCCACTGTCTGTACTGAGCTGTCTTCTCTCTCCTTCCACTGTACAGAGCTGTCTTCTCTCTCCTTCCACTGTCTGTACTGAGCTGTCTTCTAATCTCTCTCCTTCCACTGTCTGTACTGAGCTATCTCCTAATCTCTCTCCTTCCACTGTCTGTACTGAGCTGTCTTCTCTCTCCTTCCACTGTCTGTACTGAGCTGTCTTCTCTCTCCTTCCAGTGTCTGTACTGAGCTGTCTTCTCTCTCCTTCCAGTGTCTGTACTGAGCTGTCTTCTCTCTCCTTCCAGTGTCTGTACTGAGCTGTCTTCTAATCTCTCTCCTTCCACTGTCTGTACTGAGCTGTCTTCTCTCTCCTTCCAATGTCTGTACTGAGCTGTCTTCTCTCTCCTTCCAGTGTCTGTACTGAGCTGTCTTCTCTCTCCTTCCAGTATCTTTTGTCGTTTTCACCTCCCCTGACCTGCATTGCTGGCCTGTCTACCTCCCTGACAACTGCCCCTGATGGTGTGTGTGCTCTGTCCTCAATGTGTGGTCACAGTGCTGACCTGACAGACTAGATGTCCTTCTCTCTCTACCAGACTGGCATTTTTCTACAGAATAATGTCAGGACAGCTCTCTTGTTGTGGGTTTTTTGATGTGTGCTAAATGTGATTTGTACACGGCACAAAACAGACTATGCCACATTTCTCAAATGCCTACGCATGCCTGTTTGAGATGTAATGGTGCTTGTGTTTTTCTTTCTTTCTGCAATATAAAAGTGGATCCTGATGTAAAAGTGAAGTAGGATTTTAGTCTGGTGTAAAACTATAAGAGCCTGATGTTTGGATGTTGGTGCAGAGAGAATGACTTGCCTCTCAGACTTTGTCAATGAGCAGCTTCAGAACACAACACACTGCAGGGTTTGTTACATCTGTAGACTGTGTTCTGTGCATGCATTCTGTGTTTGGGAACACTTTAAGGGGAAGTCAACATTTTTCTTTTTTTTTTGAAGTGTTAAAATTCTAAACATTTTAATTTTTTTTTTTATACAAGCATGATTATAATACCGTCAGTGTTTTATCTGTTGTGAATGTTTATGTTTTTAAAATAATTTTTGATGTAATAAAACAGTTGAAGAAAGTATTGTATTAGGCAACAAATATCACGTGACTATGGTCACGTTCTTGATGCCTGTGTTCTTGTTAAAACTGTATAGTGTGGAAGGTTGAGAATAGCGCACAGGAAAGTTTTATTGCATTTATATTTCACAGGAAATCATGGACAGCATTTGTGTAGCATTTTCAATTGATGGAAAAGCAAGTTCACTAAAGCTTTTGGTCATTGTTGCTGTTAAGCAGTGCAGTGTTTTGGCAGTCAGCAGTGCAGTGTTTTGGCAGTCAGCAGTGCAGTCTTTGGCAGTGTAGTGTTTGGCAGTGCAGTGTTTGTTTGGCAGTGCAGTGTTTGGCAGTCAGCAGTGCAGTGTTTGACAGTGTAGTCTTTGGCAGTGCAGTGTTTGGCAGTCAGCAGTGCAGTGTTTGGCAGTCAGCAGTGTTTGGCAGTGCAGTGTTTGGCAGTGTAGTGTTTGTTTAGCAGTGCAGTGTTTGTTTGGCAGTGCAGTGTTTGTTTGGCAGTGCAGTGTTTGTTTGGCAGTGCAGTGTTTGGCAGTGTAGTGTTTGGCAGTGTAGTGTTTGTTTGGCAGGGCAGTGTTTGGCAGTGCAGTGTTTGGCAGTGTAGTGTTTGTTTGGCAGTGCAGTGTTTGTTTGGCAGTGCAGTGTTTGGCAGTGCAGTGTTTGGCAGTGCAGTGTTTGTTTGGCAGTGCAGTGTTTGTTTGGCAGTGCAGTGTTTGTTTGGCAGTGCAGTGTTTGTTTGGCAGTGCAGTGTTTGGCAGTGCAGTGTTTGGCAGTGTAGTGTTTGACAGTGTAGTGTTTGGCAGTGCAGTGTTTGGCAGTGCAGTGTTTGGCAGTGTAGTGTTTGGCAGTGCAGTGTTTGACAGTGTAGTGTTTGGCAGTGCAGTGTTTGGCAGTGCAGTGTTTGGCAGTGCAGTGTTTGGCAGTGTAGTCTTTGTCAGTGCAGTGTTTGGCAGTGTAGTCTTTGGCAGTGCAGTGTTTGTCCGTGCAGTGTTTGGCAGTGTAGTGTTTGGCAGTGTAGTGTTTGGCAGTGCAGTCTTTGGCAGTCAGCAGTGTTTGACAGTGCAGTGTTTGTTTGGCAGTGCAGTGTTTGTTTGGCAGTGCAGTGTTTGTTTGGCAGTGCAGTGTTTGTTTGTCAGTGCAGTGTTTGTTTGGCAGTGCAGTGTTTGTTTGGCAGTGCAGTGTTTGGCAGTGCAGCGTTTGGCAGTGCAGTGTTTGGCAGTGTTTGTTTGGCAGTGCAGTGTTTGTTTGGCAGTGCAGTGTTTGTTTGGCAGTGCAGTGTTTGTTTGGCAGTGCAGTGTGTGTTTGGCAGTGCAGTGTTTGTTTGGCAGTGCAGTGTTTGTTTGGCAGTGCAGTGTTTGGCAGTGTAGTCTTTGTCAGTGCAGTGTTTGACAGTGCAGTGTTTGGCAGTGTAGTGTTTGGCAGTGCAGTGTTTGGCAGTGTAGTGTTTGACAGTGCAGTGCAGTGTTTGGCAGTGTAATGTTTGGCAGTGCAGTGTTTGGCAGTGTAGTGTTTGGCAGTGCAGTCTTTGGCAGTGCAGTGTTTGGCAGTGCAGTGTTTGGCAGTGCAGTGTTTGGCAGTGCAGTCTTTGGCAGTGCAGTCTTTGGCAGTGCAGTCTTTGGCAGCCCAGTGTTTGGCAGTGCAGTGTTTGGCAGCCCAGTGTTTGGCAGTGCAGTATTTGGCAGCCCAGTGTTTGGCAGTCAGCAGTGTTTGGCAGTCAGCAGTGTTTGGCAGTGCAGTGTTTGGCAGTCAGCAGTGTTTGGCAGTCAGCAGTGTTTGGCAGAGCAGTGTTTGGCAGTGCAGTGTTTGGCAGAGCAGTGTTTGGCAGTGCAGTGTTTGGCAGTCAGCAGTGTTTGGCAGTCAGCAGTGTTTGGCAGTCAGCAGTGTTTGGCAGTCAGCAGTGTTTGGCAGTCAGCAGTGTTCAGTCCTGGGCACAGTTTTCAGCAGTGTTTGGCAGTCAGCAGTGTTTGGCAGTGCAGTGTTTGGCAGTGCAGTGTTTGGCAGTCAGCAGTGTTTGGCAGTGCAGTGTTTGGCAGTGCAGTGTTTGGCAGTGCAGTGTTTGGCAGTGCAGTGTTTGGCAGTTTAGTGCAGTGTTTGGCAGTGTAGTGCAGTGTTTGACAGTGCAGTGTTTGGCAGTGCAGTGTTTGGCAGTGCAGTGCAGTGTTTGGCAGTGCAGTGTTTGGCAGTGCAGTGTTTGGCAGTGTAGTGCAGTGTTTGGCAGTGTAGTGCAGTGTTTGGCAGTCAGCAGTGTTTGGCAGTGCAGTGTTTGGCAGTGCAGTGTTTGGCAGTCAGCAGTGTTTGGCAGTCAGCAGTGTTTGGCAGTGCAGTGCAGTGTTTGGCAGTGCGGTGTTTGGCAGTGCAGTGCAGTGTTTGGCAGTGCAGTGTTTGGCAGTCAGCAGTGTTTGGCAGTGCAGTGTTTGGCAGTCAGCAGTGTTTGGCAGTGCAGTGTTTGGCAGTCAGCAGTGTTTGGCAGTCAGCAGTGTTTGGAGCCAGCTTAGTGCAGGAAAGAAGGGGCAGTGAGACAGAGCGCAGTTTGAGAAGACGACTGTAGCGGTCAGCAGGATACGTGTTGTTGACTTGAGTGGATCACAGTGTCAAAGTTAAGACAGTGTTAACTGCATCGTGTGGTGTAAATGATAGCAAGAAATAGTTTGTTGTGCAAAGGTTGTTTTTTCTTCAGAATTTGGCAGTGTGAAGTCCCCTGTCACCACAAGCATAGTGTGTAGAATGTTTTCCCTTCTGTGTGCCCTGTTTGCTGTGTGAGTGAAGGTTCACATGTTTATGAACTGTGGGGATAACCACTGACGGTTACACAGCGCAGTGGCATGTGGGGTGTGGTTGTAAGCATTGTTCATGAGGGTCCGGAAAACATTGTTTGTATTGATGATGTAGGTCTGTCCATGATTGTTTGTATTGATGATGTAGGTCTGTCCATGATTGTTTGTATTGATGATGTAGGTCTGTCCATGATTGTTTGTATTGATGATGTAGGTCTGTCCATGATTGTTTGTATTGATGATGTAGGTCTGTCCATGATTGTTTGTATTGATGATGTAGGTCTGTCCATGATTGTTTGTATTGATGATGTAGGTCTGTCCATGATTGTTTGTATTGATGATGTAGGTCTGTCCATGATTGTTTGTATTGATGATGTAGGTCTGTCCATGATTGTTTGTATTGATGATGTAGGTCTGTCCATGATTGTTTTTATTGATGATGTAGGTCTGTCCATGATTGTCTCTATTGATGATGTAGGTCTGTCCTCACCTCATGGTTAGTGATGGCTGTGTGCGGTGACACGTTCTCTCTCTGTGGTGATTGCAGGGTGAGAGTGAGGGGGCCTGGAGTGGGGGCAGTCGGCCCCTGACGGTGGCAGGGGGCGGGAAGAAGGCCGCGGCCCCCCAGCCGGCGAAACGACGCATCCACATTCCTGTCAAGGCGCAGAACAGCACCTGGGGCGACTCAGAAGCCTGAGCCTCTACCTACCTTCTCCCTCCCTTCCTCCCTTCCTTTTTTTTTTCTTTCCTTTCTTCCTTCTTTCCTTCTCTGCTTCTTTTGCCCCCCCCCTGCTCTCCATTTTCCTCTGTTTATATTGATGAAATGGACTTATTGGAAGCCATCCTCTTTTTGTGGGAAGGTTTATGTGTAGGGAATGATGTATGTTTGTTTGTTAAAACAGAGACTTCAGCATTGCCAAACAAGTGGTGTGTGTGTGTGTGTGTGTGTGTGTGTGTGTGTGTGTGTGTGGGGTGAGGGAGAGAGAGAGAGAGACACGTGGAGAGGGAGTATAGGCTGACTGCATGTGGGTGTCGTTGTGGTTTACAGAGAGAAAGAAGGAAAAGCATGTAGTAGAGAGGAGGAGCACATTCACAGCCATGATCAGTTTTCAGAGCTTCCAGCAGACGGTGACTTCACTGCTTTCTGAACATGAAACAGCAAACTGTTGTTGTAGTTGTTGTTGTTTCCCCAACTGAACACACACCTGGCCATCAGACCACAGTCATAGGGATGGATAACTGGATAAGGTGATGGCAGTGGCAGGTGTGAAATACCTACCTGACTGTGTACAGGGAAGGCTGCAGTGTCAGCACAGCTGAAGACAGACGGCACCCCACAGCAAGCAAGCAAGCAAGCAAGCAAGCAAGGAAGCTGCCGGCTGGATTGATCGTTGTTCCGTAGTTTCAGCAACAGCCATCCCCATGAACAGAAATGGTTGTAGTTCATGGGGTCAGTGACAACACCTGATCTGGTGGTTTGATATCGAACCCCCCCCCCCCCCCCCCTTTTTTTTTTTGTCATGACCCCCCCCCCCCCCCCCTTTTTTTTTAAAAATTTTAAAAACAACTTTTATCATGACCCTTCCTCCCCACCGTGTTGAATGAATGACTGTGTGCATGGTTTATAGAGTAGCAGAACCCTGTGTGCATGGTTTATAGAGTGTCAGAACCCTGTGTGCGTGGTTTATGGGGTGTCAGAACCCTGTGTGCGTGGTTTATGGGGTGTCAGAACCCTGTGTGCGTGGTTTATGGGGTGTCAGAACCCTGTGTGCATGGTTTATAGGGTGTCAGAACCCTGCGTGCGTGGTTTATAGAGAGTGTCAGAACCCTGTGTGCATGGTTTATAGGGTGTCAGAACCCTGCGTGCGTGGTTTATATAGAGAGTGTCAGAACCCAGCGCACACGGTTTATAGAGAGCGTCAGAACCCGGCGTGCGTGGTTTATAGAGAGTGTCGGAACCCAGCGTGCATGGTTTATAGAGAGTGTCGGAACCCAGCGTGCGTGGTTTATAGAGAGTGTCAGAACCTCCTCAGCGTGCATGGTTTATAGAGAGTGTCAGAACCTCCTCAGCGTGCGTGGTTTATAGAGAGTGTCAGAACCTCCTTAGCGTGCGTGGTTTATAGAGAGTGTCAGAACCTCCTCAGCGTGCGTGGTTTATAGAGAGTGTCAGAACCCAGCGTGCATGGTTTATAGAGAGTGTCAGAACCTCCCCAGCGTGCGTGGTTTATAGAGAGTGTCAGAACCCAGCGTGCGTGGTTTATAGAGAGTGTCAGAACCCCCTCAGCGTGCGTGGTTTATAGAGAGTGTCAGAACCCAGCGTGCGTGGTTTATAGAGAGTGTCAGAACCCCCTCAGCGTGCGTGGTTTATAGAGAGTGTCAGAACCCAGCGTGCATGGTTTATAGAGAGTGTCAGAACCTCCTCAGCGTGCGTGGTTTATAGAGAGTGTCAGAACCCAGCGTGCGTGGTTTATAGAGAGTGTCGGAACCCTGTGTGCATTGTTTATAGAGAGTGTCAGAACCCTGTGTGCATGGTTTATAGAGTGTCGGAACCCTGTGTGCATGGTTTGTAGAGTGTCGGAACCCTGTGTGCATGGTTTATAGAGTGTCAGAACCCAGCGTGCGTGGTTTATAGAGAGTGTCAGAACCCAGCGTGCGTGGTTTATAGAGAGTGTCAGAACCTCCTTAGCGTGCGTGGTTTATAGAGAGTGTCAGGACCCCCTTAGCGTGCGTGGTTTATAGAGAGTGTCAGAACCCAGCGTGCATGGTTTATAGAGAGTGTCAGAACCTCCTCAGCGTGCGTGGTTTATAGAGAGTGTCAGAACCCAGCGTGCGTGGTTTATAGAGAGTGTCAGAACCCCCTCAGCGTGCGTGGTTTATAGAGAGTGTCAGAACCCAGCGTGCATGGTTTATAGAGAGTGTCAGAACCTCCTCAGCGTGCGTGGTTTATAGAGAGTGTCAGAACCCGGCGTGCGTGGTTTATAGAGAGTGTCAGAACCTCCTCAGCGTGCGTGGTTTATAGAGAGTGTCAGAACCCAGCGTGCATGGTTTATAGAGAGTGTCAGAACTTCCTCAGCGTGCGTGGTTTATAGAGAGTGTCAGAACCCCGCGTGCATGGTTTATAGAGAGTGTCGGAACCCTGTGTGCATGGTTTATAGAGTGTCGGAACCCTGTGTGCATGGTTTATAGAGAGTGTCGGAACCCAGCGTGCGTGGTTTATAGAGAGTGTCAGAACCCAGCGTGCGTGGTTTATAGAGAGTGTCAGAACCCAGCGTGCGTGGTTTATAGAGAGTGTCAGAACCCAGCGTGCGTGGTTTATAGAGAGTGTCAGAACCTCCTCAGCGTGATGGCAGTGTTGCCCCAGAGGAGGAGGAAGTGGGGGGGGGGGGGGGGGGGATGCAGACGTTTGTCGTTTATCGTCGTCCTTGTTTGTTGGCGTCCTCTTCTTCCCTGCTGGGGGGGTGAGAGACACTGTACTGCTGCATATGCAAATTCAGAGCTCATGACTTACAGTGCTTCTTTGCCTGTCTGTCTGCCTGTCTGTCTGCCTGTCTGTCTGTCTGCCTGTCTGTCTGTCTGCCTGTCTGTCTGTCATGGCTCTGTAGTGGTGGGGGGTGGAAGGGGCAGTGCGTGCTCAAGTGTGGGGGGTTAAGAGGTGGTTGGTTGGTTGGTTGCTTGTTTTGTCTTTGGTTTTGATGCTTCTGTGTAAAAAATGTGGACTCATTAGGAAAAAAAAAGTAATAAAATCTTTCTTAAAAGAATTTTTGTTAAAGCTGAATATGGTTTGACATGAAATGAGCAAGGTGTGGAAGGTGTATGTATATGTATATATACTCATGTATGCAAGTATATATGTGTGTGTGTGTTTATATCAATGACCGTGTGTTATGTAGTATGTAGGTTTGTGTATGTAAGTACATGTGTATTGAGGCATATGTAGGAGAGTTGATAATGCCTGTAATTTTTTCCATGTGCTTGTGCACTACCAGTGCTTCAGTGTGATGGTGACTCCAGTGTGATAACTGATTGACTGACTGACTGATTGACTGACTGACTGATTGTTTCTCAGCTGGGCGTGCCTGTACAGAAGACCAACTACATTTAGGCCATATTCTTTGCTTCCTTTTTTGACATGTCTTTTTATCTTTCTTTGTTTTTGTGGCAGTTCCTTGAGGAGTATGTACTTCCATTCAGTTTGTTCATATCAGCTTTGTGCGGATGACACTCTTTTTTTTCAAAATGTGTGGGTTTTTTAGCTTTCAATTTTTAAAAAAAGTAGATAAATTGTTTTGTTCTCAGATAGTGAAGTTTCTCTGAAAGAATGACTTGTGCCCCTCATGGTATCAGCAGACCTTTGTTGATAGACATACAGATAGACACACAAGCTGTCCATAGGCATACAAATAGACACACAAGCTGTCCATAGGCATACAAATAGACATCCAAGCTGTCAATAGACATACAAATAGACATCCAAGCTGTCAATAGACATACAAATAGACACACAAGCTGTTTATAGACATACAAGCTGTCAATAGACATCCAAGCTGTCAATATACAAATAGACACACAAGCTGTTTATAGACATACAAGCTGTTTATAGACATACAGGCTGTCAATAGTCATTCAAGCTGTCAATAGACATACAAATAGACACACAAGCTGTTTATAGACATACAAGCTGTTTATAGACATACAGGCTGTCAATAGTCATTCAAACTGTCAATAGACATACAAGCTGTCCATAGGCATACAAATAGATATACAAGATGTCAATAGACATTTAAGCTGTCAATAGGCATTCAAGCTGTTTATGGACATACAAGCTGTGTTATAGACACTAAAGTTGTTTATAGACATTCAAGCTGTCAATAGACATACAAGCTGTCAATAGGCATTCAAGCTGTCAATAGGCATACAAGCTGTCAATAGGCACACAAGCTGTCAATAGACACACAAGCTGTCAATAGGCACACAAGCTGTCAATAGACACACAAGCTGTCAATAGGCACACAAGCTGTCAATAGGCACACAAGCGCTTGCAGCATCCTCCCAGTGCAGTAGTCCTGAAAAAAGTCATGAGGTGTCACAACAGTGTTGACATGGGTTGTTGGTGGTTTTCTTTTTCTTCTTTTTTTATGCGTGTTGTTGTTGTTGTTGTTGTTTTCATAGTAGCTGCCTTCCAGTTCAGTTTCTAGGGCTAAAATTCTGAATTGAGTGTTGTGTTGCGTGACCTGTCTTTCTTGTCATGACATTAGGTGACAGTGTCTGTTGTTGTTGTTGTGTCTTTGAAGTGGGGTGTCTATCACAGAAACAGGCAGGCAGAAGCTGATGACATGCCTAACAGCAAAAAGAAACCTGTCGGGGAGAGGTGAAAGGAAGTGAGAAGATGGACACTGATTTTGGTGCCAAGAAAACCTGTGACTCCCCCCCCACCTTCCCTTAATCCTTGACATGTAGGGCTGCCTGCTTCATTTGTTGGACGTTTGCTCTTTCCTGGTGATGTCATGCTGTATATAAAAAAAAGATTTAAAAGAGGAGGGGGGGGGGGGGGAAAGAGGGGATGATGAGGGGGGAAAAGGGAAAGGAGCTGACTGCAAGGGTCAGAGAAGTCAGCCTTGGAGTAGGAAAGTGGTGGTGAAAGGGCCTGTGCCTGTCTGTCAGTTTAGGCCTCTGAACACCAGTTCAACATGTCTGCAGAGAGAGGGGGCAGATGAAGAAGAAGTAGACACAGGGAAGTGTTGTCTGCAGACAGAGGGGGCAGATGAAGAAGAAGTAGACACAGGGAAGTGTTGTCTGCAGACAGAGGGGGCAAAGTAGACACAGGGAAGTGTTGTCTGCAGACAGAGGGGGCAAAGTAGACACAGGGAAGTGTTGTCTGCAGACAGAGGGGGCAAAGTAGACACAGGGAAGTGTTGTCTGCAGACAGAGGGGGCAAAGTAGACACAGGGAAGTGTTGTCTGCAGACAGAGGGGGCAAAGTAGACACAGGGAAGTGTTGTCTGCAGACAGAGGGGGCAGATGAAGAAGATGAAGAAGACACAGGGAAGTGTTGTCTGCAGACAGAGGGGGCAGATAAAGATGAAGAAGACAGAGGGAAGTGTTGTCTGCAGACAGAGGGGGCAGATGAAGAAGAAGTAGACACAGGGAAGTGTTGTCTGCAGTGAGTGGTCAGGGTTGAGGACAGCAGGCCACGAGATGAGTGCCGTGTAGTGAATCACCAGGCGTGTAGTGAATCACCAGGCGTGTAGTGAATCACCAGGCGTGTAGTGAATCACCAGGCGTGTAGTGAATCACCAGGCGTGGTTTGTGTGTGCAGGTGTGGGTTGTGTGTGGACATACAGTGTGCTGGACATTTGTGCAATAACCACTCTCCTTCTCTTCTGTTTCTCCCGCCTGTTGCTCTTTTTTATTTATTTTTAAAAAAAAAAGATACATGGCTGAAACAACACTGTGTGCATTTTGGGTCCTGAAGCTGATGGGTATGGTGATGGTGACAGTGTCCTGCTTGGCTGGCTACAGGTGTACATGGTTGTATCAGGCTGAAAAACATGGGGGCACATAATTATGCTTGGCATAGGGGACTGAGTATTGAGAGAGCATGGGTGTATGTGGGGGTGTGTGTAACTCCTGGTTGGAGAGTATGTCCATGTGTATGTGAGAGCAAGAAAGACAATGTACATGCAGTGGAGCGCACAGTTCATATAACTAAATGTCAGTGGTGGCTTGTGCCTGAGGAACTGGATCATACTCAGAAGCAAAGTGTAGCAGACAACAGAGGTAAAGTGGAAGACTTGTCTTTTTTCTTCCACATCCACAGAGAGCCAGGCTAGGAAGTGACCTTGTCATGTATACATGATGTCTGACGGTTTTCTTCATTGTTGTTGTTGTTGTTGTTGTTCAGAAAGGACATGCACGCAGGTATATCAGGATAGTGTCATTCTTCTTTTGTGATATAAACAGTTGGTTCTGACATGTTCATGTCATTGCATCGTAAACTGATTTGCACTGTGTGCATTATGTCAGACGAGTGTGAATTGAAACTTCTGTGTGTTGTATTGATAACTGAATGTGTGTGTTTCTGTATGTATGTCTGTATCATGGGGTACAGTTTGTTGCATGAGGAGTGGAAGGTGTGAAGGTGGTGGCGAGCCAGGCCATGTGCAGACTGATTGTTGCAGGGACTGATTAAGAGAGGAAAGGAAGGAAGCCTGTGTCTGTCTGGCCCACCCCTTTCTCATTGGAAAGGGTAGGTCACAGTAGGTTTTAGGATGCTCATGGGTGTGCATACAATGTAGTCATTTGAATTTCTATTCTTCCATTTTTAAACGTGTATGTGTGCGTGCGTGCGTGCGTGCGTGCCAGCATGCATACATATGTGCATGCATAAGAGAGAGACTATCTATGTCACTGAACTGAACTGAACTGTTGTGCACCAAGTGATAGACATGTGAAGTAGCATGCTGTAGTGTAGACTTCTATTGTTTCTGGTTTTCATATCCACATAGTCACTATATTACCAGCCCACCCGTGAATGATGTGCAATGGTGGCTTTCTTCTAGTTGTGTGGTGGAGAGGGACTGTGCTGCTGCTGCTGCTGCTGCTGCTGTTGGTCAGTCCTGGGCTTGAGGCAGGCAGCCGGCGCGGGTGCCGAGGGCTGTGCTGTGACTGTAGCCTGCCTCCTGCAGTAGTGGACGACTTCACCTTCCTCACACAGCACACGTGGCGTGTACCTCTCCACACCTGGACCTTTCTAGTCAAGGTAGCAGGCCGCCTCTGTACGTTCCAGCAGGCCTGTCCCAGAGACTCGTGTGTGCTGGTGCTGTGTAGTGTACATAACGTAGTGTGTGTGTGTGTGTGTGTGAATGCTAAATGACCGTAGCGAAGCCAGGACAGTGAAGCCACACCCATCTCTCTCTCTCTCTCTCTCTCTCTCTCTCTCTCTCTCTCTCTCTCTCTCTCTTCTCTCTCTCTCTATCTCTCTCTCTCTCTCTCTCTCTGTGCTCTCTGTGCAGTTGTTATCCCTAGCAGTCACACATTGTCTGCATGGCAGTTGTGCTGAAAATGATCAAAGGAAATTTTGATAGTTAGGAAATATAATGGTGATTTGAAGCTGCTTTTATTTCTTTGTTTTATTGTCTGGGTTTTTATATTGAATGGCAGGTACACATTATTACATGGTGTACAAAGGGTGTCAGCAAACAGTGGAGAGAAGCAACACTTGAAAAGAGCAGGATGTGTGGCACTATAGGCAGTTAGTGCAGTCAGTGTGGCACTATAGGCAGTTAGTGCAGTCAGTGTGGCACTGTAGGCAGTTAGTGCAGTCAGTGTGGCACTGTAGGCAGTTAGTGCAGTCAGTGTGGCACTATAGGCAGTTAGTGCAGTCAGTGTGGCACTATAGGCAGTCAGGCAGTCAGTGTGTGGCACTATAGGCAGTTAGTGCAGTCAGTGTGGCACTATAGGCAGTGCAGTCAGTGTGGCACTATAGGCAGTTAGTGCAGTCAGTGTGGCACTATAGGCAGTGCAGTCAGTGTGGCACTATAGGCAGTTAGTGCAGTCAGTGTGGCACTATAGGCAGTTAGTGCAGTCAGTGTGGCACTATAGGCAGTTAGTGCAGTCAGTGTGGCACTATAGGCAGTTAGTGCAGTCAGTGTGGCACTATAGGCAGTGCAGTCAGTGTGGCACTATAGGCAGTTAGTGCAGTCAGTGTGGCACTATAGGCAGTGCACTATAGGCAGTTAGTGCAGTCAGTGTGGCACTATAGGCAGTTAGTGCAGTCAGTGTGGCACTATAGGCAGTTAGTGCAGTGTGGCACTATAGGCAGTGCAGTCAGTGTGGCACTATAGGCAGTTAGTGCAGTCAGTGTGGCACTATAGGCAGTGCAGTCAGTGTGGCACTATAGGCAGTTAGTGCAGTCAGTGTGGCACTATAGGCAGTTAGTGCAGTCAGTGTGGCACTATAGGCAGTTAGTGCAGTCAGTGTGGCACTATAGGCAGTTAGTGCAGTCAGTGTGGCACTATAGGCAGTTAGTGCAGTCAGTGTGGCACTATAGGCAGTTAGTGCAGTCAGTGTGGCACTGTAGACAGGCAGTGCAGTCAGTGTGGCATCAGTTGCTCAGTGGAAGAGCAGATTCTGCCATTTGCTTTTACTTCTCAGTTGTGGAACAGCCCACTGATGACATTTTACATGAGCTTTTATAATTTGTATGAAATAATGATATTGATAATAAATCTAAGAGAAACAGTTACAAAGTGGCAGGATGGGTAGGAGGGATCAGCCTGAATTTCATGCAGAGAAATCTAACTGTAAAATATTACCATACTATATATGCCAATATATTGTACGATATATATGGAAAAATACAATACTAATCTATATACATCATTCTGATACTCCCCCAAAATCAGAAATTTAAAAATGTTTTTGGTTCTGGTTCATCTCATGTTGCTGCCACTGTGATTTGCTATTGGTCAGGTGTCCTTAGTGTCCTTAGTGAGAAAGAAGCTTGTGGTAGGAACACATCCCTCCCTCCTTGCAATTGAATTCCTCAGCTCCCTTCTTCTGGCCAGTCAGTATACCCGGCATACCAGTGTGCCAGTGGAGGTGTTACTGTTGTCATAGTAAAGCCTATGGGCTCCACTGCAGATTTTAAGAAGTGTCACAAGATTTTCCTTTTGCTTGTTGGAATGTTTTTGGTTTGTGTTTTTTTTAACAGAAAGAAGAAAAAAGAAAGTGATGTAAAGGGCAGAATTGTTGGGGGCTTGTGCTGCAGGGGGAGTGAGGAAAGGAAGTGTTGTGAACCACAGCTCAGCTCATGCATTTCCCCGACCAGGTCACTGTGGGCTTGTCTGGTGCCTGTAGCCAGTCCGGCACAGGGTAGATTGTTTGTTACACTTTGTTATGTATGATCAGAGGACTTGGGTATAGTAGGAGTCCTTGGGAAAGATGGGCCATGACTTGTTGCCTTGAGCCAGTGCTGCTATTTACTCGCACACATGAGGAGGGTCACACAGGTGCAGATGTTTTGGCCTGTCTGTATCAGTGTGTGTGTGTGTGTGTGAACAGTGAACATTAATGGCCTCTCTTGGACGGTGACTCCACAGCAGCTGACTGGTGGGCTAGCTGCCGGGTTTGGCTCACAAGGTGGCATCATGTCTGAAGGAAAGGGAGGGAATGTGTCATATGGCTTGACTGGTTCTTTCACTTTTGCAGACTTGGAGCATTCTGAATAATTGTAAAAAAAAATAAAAATTATATAGATGTATTGTGATTTTCAATTGACTGTAGACATAGTAGTTTTACTGACTGGTCTGTGCAACAGTGTAGGTGTATTTTTCTGGCAATCATATCATTGTCCGTGTAGAGCCGTAGCATGGGTAGAGATGTAGTGATGTCGTGTGTACCATGTCACACCACTGGGGCTCTCCTCCACTTTCTCTCTCCGGTATTTGCCTGTCTCTGTCTCTGTCATTTGTTGTTGTTGTTGTTAATTCTTTTTCCCATATCATCTTTTTCTTATTAGTACATTACCTAGTTTTGTGACTCTGTCTCTTTACCAGTTCATCTTTCAATGGACTTTTTGGATGTTTTCTTTTAAGCAAAACATTAGTAAGTTGCTTTCTTGCCTCTCTCTTTCCTGTGCTCGTCTTACATACAGTCATGTGCAGTCACATACCGTCTTTTTTCTCCCTCTCCCCACTTCTCTCACTCCTTCACTTCTTTCTTTCATGATTTATTTGTCACAGTTAGAGAAGGGAGGGGTGGTTGTGTCCTCATGTTAGGGAGGGTTTCACGGTGGGAAAAGCATGACTGTAGGTTTATTTGTTTTTCTCGTAAGGTACCGCTTCATGTATTCACATCCTGTGTTCCTCCCTCTCTCTGCATTCTGTGTTTGTTTCGAGCCTGGCAAATACGGAGGTGTTGCAATTACAAATAAATGACTAGAACATGTTGGTAACTACAATACAAAGTGTATCAATAAAGGAAATAACGATGTACTATACTAGTGTTACAAGCAAACCGGCGTTGTTATTAATGTGTATCTGTCTGACTGTGGAAGCAATGCAGTCTGAGGTGGTATAGTATGGTCCGTCGTGCCACAGACACTTTTGCTGTTACAGTTTTGTGTTCGTGTATTATGAAAGCATGTGTACATGTATGTGTTTGTTTGTTTACCGTTCATGCTAGAAGATCGATTGTTACTGTAAAATAAAGTCATTTGTTTTATGAAATCTGGTGTGTGTGAGTAATTATTTTTATTTATTTTATTCTTTTGTTTCGAGGATAATAGAATAAGCACTTGTGTGCTTTTTCACATCTAGTCCCGGTACGAATGCAGTTTTGTCAATTTTGTTATCTGTTCCTGCCGGCACACAATGGCTTACTCTTTTGTAAAGAGGAATGGGTTTAATGTGTGTGCAAGATGTTCTGCATGTGTTCGCACACAGGACCTCTGTTTATAGTCTTATCCGAAGGATGTGTGTGTGTGTGCACGCCAGCACCATTACAAGATGGTTGTGTTATGTTTTAGAATTATGTTTGACAGGCAGTCCTGTCTGAATCGCATATTCACATGTACATGTACACACATGTACATGTACACACATGTACATGTACACACATTCACATGTACATGTACACACATTCACATGTACATGTACACACATTTGTACATGTACACACATTCACATGTACATGTACACACATTCACATGTACATGTACACACATTTGTACATGTACACACATGTACACACATTCGTACATGTACACACAATAACATGTACGTGTACACACATGTACATGTACACACATTTGTACATGTACACACATTTGTACATGTACACACATGTACATGTACACACATTCACATGTACATGTACACACATTCACATGTACATGTACACACATTTGTACATGTACACACATGTACATGTACACACATTCACTTGTACATGTACACACATTCACATGTATATGTACACACAATCACATGTACACACATTCACATGTACACACATTCACATGTACATGTACACACATTCACATGTACACACATTCACATGTACATGTACACACATTCGTACATGTACACATGTACATGTACACACATTTGTACATGTACACACATTCACTTGTACATGTACACACATTCACATGTACGTGTACACACATTTGTATATGTACACACATTCACATGTACATGTACACACATTTGTACATGTATACACATTCGGGGACGGGATAGCTCAGTGGTCGGAGCACTCGCATTCCCCCAGCCAAGTTAAGCAGCGTCGAGCGTGGTTACCAGTTGGATGGGTGACCGTTTGCGCGCCTTGGCTTCAGTACAGTTCACCCAGCTGTAAATGGGTACCTGCCCTCTTTAGGGTCAGGGAAGGTAAAGCAGCGAGGGAGAGGAGATGGGCGCCGCCCTCAATATGCTGGCCCTAGAGAAGTGAGGTCTTTGACGCCTCGCTCCCCTACGACCTTTAGGTTATGGGACTCTTTCTTTACCTTTTCACACATTCGTACATTACACACATTCGTACCTGTATACACTTGCATCCTCACGCAGTGAATACACATGTTATATCATGCAAACAATGGATATAGACACACTCACACATACATGTACAACGCAAAGAAAAATTATACATGTAAGAGACACACTTAAAGTCATGCTCATACTTGGACTTTTTAATAGTTTTCAAAAGTCAATACAGACATCACTGTCCACAAGCGTGATAACTGCCAGCTGCAATTGATGAATAATTAACATAAACACACAGCTGTATAAATCTGCTTCAGGGGCGTCATATTTCTCGTGATAACGAGTAGTCTACCTGTACCCATTCATGCACACTGCTATGTCCTGTGTGAGTACATCTGTCCATTCATGCACACTGCTCTGTCCTGTGTGAGTACATCTGTCCATTCATGCACACTGCTCTGTTCTGTGTGAGTACATCTGTCCATTCATGCACACTGTACTGTGTGAGTACATCTGTCCATTCATGCACACTGTCCTGTGCGAGTACATCTGTCCATTCATGCGCATTGCTATGTCCTGTGTGAGTACATCTGTCCATGCATGCACACTGTCCTGTGTGAGTACATCTGTCCATTCATGCACACTGCTCTGTCCTGTGTGAGTACATCTGTCCATTCATGCACACTGCTCTGTCCTGTGTGAGTACATCTGTCCATTCATGCACACTGCTCTGTCCTGTGTGAGTACATCTGTCCATTCATGCACACTGCTATGTCCTGTGTGAGTACATCTGTCCATTCATGCACACTGTCCTGTGTGAGTACATCTGTCCATTCATGCACACTGCTCTGTGTGAGTACATCTGTCCATTCATGCACACTGCTCTATCGTGTGAGTACATCTGTCCATTCATGCACACTGCTCTGTGTGAGTACATCTGTCATTCATGCACACTGCTATGTCCTGTGTCAGTACACCTGCCCATTCATGCACACACTATGACATCGGAATCAAGTACTGGCATGCACATATACACATCCTCTCATGCACCCCCCCTCCCCCCCCCCCAACACACACACACACACTGATACATGCAGGTAAAATATGCATGTGCATGCTTAACATTGGCAAACGAACTATTGATTGTCACTGGTTGTTTTTTGTTTGTTTTTATTTTACACACACACACACACACACACACACACACACACACACACACACACACACACACACACACACACACACACTTAGAAACTTAAAATGTACAGGTAATAGTATGGATTGGTATGAGTTACACTGACACACTCAACATACAATCAGGTGGATCGGTGGTCTAGAGGTAACGCACCTGCCTAGAAAGTGAAGTCGTTGGCTGTGTGTGGTGGTTTGATCCCTGTTTGTGCCTGAAACTTTTCTCCCATCTACTAGACCATAAGTGGCGGTCTGGGTGCTAGTCTTGAGATAATAAACAGGTCCCCTAGCCCTGTACAACACACATTTAGTGCACGTAAAAGAACCCATGGTAACAAGAGAGTTGTCCCTGGCACTCTGATAGGGAAACAAAAAATAAACACGCAGATAGGAAGAAACAAAAAATAAACACGCAGATAGGAAGAAAAAAACCACACACACACACACACACACACACACACAACACACAAAAGGTGGCGCTACTCTTCTGGCGATGCGCTCTTCCCGGGGAGAGCAGCCCGAATTTCACGCAGGGAAATCTACAAAACTACAATTGGCGTGTTGCCTGCATGAATCCCAATAAGGCCTGCCAGCACAGGCCAGGCACTCCGCCTCCCATGGCACTGTGGTCAGTTAGGGCCTTGGACTTATGGCTGGAAGGACACAGGGTTAATTCCCGGGCAACGCAGAAGAACCCCGTGTGAGGTGGTTAACATCTCTGATTAAATTTGTAAAATAAGCGCACTTCACAGCCAGCTTGTAGCAGAATGTTTGTTCTGGGCTTTCTGGAAACACACAGTCGAGCTTCCCGCACTGAAGGGATGACATGTAGAGGTGTTGCTCAAATTACCTGACCAACACTGGCAGGTGTCGGTATCTCTCGGGGCCCAGTTGATGCCGGGATATATTCTAATAGAAGCATAGAATGTAGTGCTATCATAGTCTCCCAACTAGTGGCTCCTCCTAATGACATTGTAACATCATCTTCGTCACAATCACGCACTGAAAGAACCCTCTCTAGTCCAGGTGCCTCATATCACGATCTGCGCTTCCATGTCCCATACACTGCTGCGTTTGGGGCGAGTTGGTTGAAGGCCTTTGGGGAAGACACAGAAAGCCTTTGGATTTGGAGGTTCATAGAAAGCCTTTGGGGTTGGAGGTTCATAGAAAGCCTTTGGAGTTGGAGGTTCATAGAAAGCCTTTGGAGTTGGAGGTTCATAGAAAGCCTTTGGGGTTGGAGGTTCATAGAAAGCCTTTGGGGTTGGAGGTTCATAGAAAGCCTTTGGGGTTGTAGGTTCACAGAAAGCCTTTGGGGTTGTAGGTTCATAGAAAACCTTTGGGGTTGGGGATTCATAGAAATCCTTTGGAGTTGGAGTTCATAGAAAGCCTTTGGAGTTGGAGGTTCATAGAAAGCCTTTGGAGGTCGAAGTTCATAGAAAGCCTTTGGGGTTGTAGGTTCATAGAAAGCCTTTGGGGTTGGGGGTTCATAGAAAACCTTTGGAGTTGGAGGTTCATAGAAAGCCTTTGGCGTTGAAGGTTCATAGAAAGCCTTTAGGGTTGGAGGTTCATAGAAAACCTTTGGGGTTGGAGGTTCTTGGGAGGAGGTGGTAGAGAAGTTTCGTGGTACTTGTTCCCCGGATGGACATCTCACTCAGCGTGGCCCCAGAGTGAAGGCGTGGTTAGCGGCAACAGGGCAGCCAGGGAGCCGGGTCCCGCTCTGGCTGCCACACGCCAGGCCCCACTGCCCAGGGTTAGCGGCAACAGGGTCAGCCAGGGAGCCGTGTCCTGCTCTGGCTGCCACACGCCAGGCCCCACTGCCCAGGGTTAGCGGCAACAGGGCAGCCAGGGAGCGGGTCCAGCTCTGGCTGCCACACGCCAGGCCCCACTGCCCACCACAGCAGGGACGGACAGCAGTGCACGGCCCCTCTGACTGGTGGCTCCCTGTGGCCTCTTGACCCTGCAGAAGCCACATGATGACAGGTATGGCTGGGGGCAACAGCAGGGCGGGGACGTCACTGAAGATGAGGGGACACAAAAGACACCCCCAAACCCCCCCCCAACAACAACAAACAAACCAACCAAACAAAAAAAACCCCAACCATAAAGTTTAAAAATAAACCCAACCAAACAAACCCAAAACTGAAAAATCAAAAGACGGAAGTGATAGAAAACAAGTGCAGTGAACAATGACAACTTCATCATCATGAGCTTGACTGATATGAAAAATAAAATCACTACCAAACATAAAAAACACACCCCAAAACACCATTCCAAAACGTAACAACACCGCCCCCCCCCCTGTCCCCACCCCCTCCCACCCTCAAATCAAACCTGACAGGCACACAAGCAAACATCTTTCAGTAGCAGCACACGAAGCATTTTTGAGTAAAAGCCATAACTTTGGCCTGATCCACACTTTGGGCTCCAAATTAAGCATTGTACTAAGGTCAGGGAAGAGCTCAATGATTAGCCTTTGTGGTTTGTGGCGCCTTACAGCCGATCAGTTTTCATAGTTTAGGAGTGTCTGCAGCATCCATAGAAATAGGTGGATCGGTGGTCTAGAGGTAACGCGCCTGTCTAGAAAGCGAAAAGTCCGGGTCTGAAGTGTGCGGCGGTTCGTACCCCGTTTGGACCGGAAATTTTTCCCCCATCCATTAGACCATGAGTGGTGGTCTGGGCGCTAGTCTTTCGGATGAGACGATAAACCGAGGTCCCGTGTGTTACACGTAATTATTTAGCGCACGTAAAAAAACCCACGGCAACAAGAGAGTTGTCCCTGGCAAAATTCTTAGAAAAAAGCCACTCTGATAAGGAAACAAATACAGCTGCAGAGAAAGAAAAAAAAAAAAAAAAAAAAAAGGGTGAAAGGTTGGCGCAGCGCTAAGTGGCGACGCGTTCTCCCGCTCTCCCCGGGGAGAGCAGCCCGAATTTCACAGAGAAAAATCTGCCGTGACTTAAAGTGGTATGAAATAAAATCTGAGCGCTTTGATTTGTTGCTTTACAAGATTCAGCGCTATATAAATTCCATACATTATTATTATTATTATTAAATAAGCCAGCACCCCTGTGGCCTACCAAAGCTGCCATCGAAAGATAATACAAGAAATAGAAAGGAAATAAGCTTAGAATATAATTATGCAAGAAAAATATTCAGACAAAATAAACAGCTATTAAATCTTAATGTTTTATTTTTGGGGATCCTTTTAAAAGAACTCATGGGAGGTCATGGAGAGACTCAACCTGGGTTTAGCTGGAGGAGAATGCAGGTCTACATTACCAGACACTTAATGTGCTGACAGGGAAAGAGCAGTATCACAATATGAAATGGACTTCACTTGGATCTCAGAAGAGACAGACTCCACACATGACCAATACCACAACAGTGAAAAAGGAGCGTGGAGGAAAACAGCAGCTATCCACCAGTTTCCTCTTCCTTACCACTGTGAAGAGGAATGATCAAAGATAAATTAAACCATCCTAGGAGGAAAAAAATGAAGACACCCACCCCCAGTATTTGGGATACATAATCTGATCCATTTCCAATATATCTGACTATGATTTGATGATGAGGATGGTGTTGATTATCATGATGCCCCACTGGTCTGGTCTCATTTAAAGACAAGAACAGAACAGTATTCTCTGCTCTTAATCCTCGGCATTAAAAAACATCTCCAATCGGGGTGGACAAGCAGTTCAGGAAGTCTACCCCCCCCCCCCCCTCCTCTCTTTCAGACTGTGGCTCCAGACTGGGCTGCAGAGTCCCCTCAGTGTTCAACGCTCAGTGTTCACCGCTCAGTGTTCACCGCTCAGTGAGTAATGATGAGGTCGTCCTGAGACTTGTCCATAATTATTAAAAAGTATAGACTTGAGGGACTGCCCATAATTATAGAAAAGTACAGACTTGAAGGACTGCCCATAATTATAGAAAAGTACAGACTTGAGGGACTGCCCATAATTATAGAAAAGTACAGACTTGAAGGACAGCCCATAATTATAGAAAAGTACAGACTTGGAGGACTGTCCATAATTATACAAAAGTACAGACTTGAAGGACTGCCCATAATTATAGAAAAGTACAGACTTGAAGGACTGCCCATAATTATAGAAAAGTACAGACTTGGAGGACTGCCCATAATTATAGAAAAGTACAGACTTGAGGGACTGCCCATAATTATAGAAAAGTACAGACTTGAAGGACAGCCCATAATTATAGAAAAGTACAGACATGAAAGGCTGCCCATAATTAAAATTAAATTAAAAACGCAAACGCCGACAACTAGAGCGGCAATGGCGAAAAACAAAAACCGAAATAAACAAACAGCTTCTTCGTAAACAAATCAACAAAGTTAAAACCTTAATTCATTCAGCAAAAACAAAGTATTACTCTTCTCAAGTTCTTGATGCCACGTCTATGAAATCTCCCTTTTCCCTCACATCCACGTTTCTTGGATCTGTGAAGGCCAGCCCTCTGCCTTCTATTCATGACCACTGTGAACTTCCTTCTATATTTTCTGCATTCTTCTCTGACAAAGTCCGCAACATTCGCTACAGTTTGGATTAGACTCCTTTCCAGCCTGCAACTTCTGATCCCCAATTCTCTGGCACTCCTTCCCTTTCCTTTCATCCCGCAAGCGAGAAAGAAATCGAGATAATTCTGAAAGGAATGACTATAAAATCATGTGTTCTTGACCCTATACCTGCTTCTCTTTTCGCACAGTGCCTGCCACAATTTATTCCCACTATCACGAAAATAGTAAACTTATCTCTTGTCTCTGGAAATGTTCCTTCAGCTCTAAAAACTGCTATAGTCACACCTCTACTCTAAAAGCATGACCTTGACCCCAACTTTCTGAAGAACTATAGACCTGTTTCCAACCTACCTTTTATCTCTAAAGTCCTTGAAAAAGTTGTTCTAAAACAGCTCAACCACGACCTTCTCTCCAACAATCTTCTTCCTGCATTTCAGTCTGCCTATCGCGTCAACTACAGCACTGAAACCACCCTTGTCCACACCTTAAACACACTTCTACTCGCTTCTGACTCGGGGAAAATCTCCCTTCTCACTCTACTCAACTTATCTGCAGCCTTCGACGCTATTGACCACTCTATTCTTCTCTCCCGTCTTCAAAAAGCACTTGGTTTTACTGGTATAGCCCTTACCTGGTTTAGTTCATACCTTACTGACCGATTCCAGACAGTCGCAGTAAACAAGATTCAGTCAGTACCTGCCAGACTGGAATGTGGAGTTCCACAGGGATCTGTTCTGGGCCCTGTTCTTTTCACCCTCTACACTGCTCCACTGTCACATATAATTAACCGCCATCAGATCAACCATAATTTTTATGCAGATGACTCTCAGATTCTAAGCAGCGACACTCCTGAAAATCTGCCTTCTCTCTTTACAAATATGGCCCACTGCTTTCAAGATATCCAAAATTGGATGATACAGAACAAGTTACAGCTAAATGCAGATAAAACGGAAACCATGCTTGTAGGGACCAAACACAAACTCTCTTCCATTACAACAGCTTCAATACAACTTGGCAATGCATCAGTCCCTCTATCTACTGCTGTGAAGTATCTAGGGGTCATTATTGACAACACACTCTCTATGCACAAATTCATCACCCAGACCTGTCAGTCATGCTACTATCAATTCGAAAGTACCTGTCCACAGATGCAACATCCAAACTAGTCGCATCTCTCATTCTTTCACGTCTGGACGTCTCTGTTGTCTGGTCTGCCAGCATCATCTATCCAATCCCTTCAACGTATACAAAACTCTGCAGCTCGACTAATCCTCAGAAAGAAAAACTCTGAGCACATTACCCCTCTCTTGCAATCTCTCCACTGGCTGCCTGTGCAGCCATTATAAGATCAGTACCCTCTGTTATAAATGTCTCCACAAAACAGCACCTGCCTACCTCTGTGAATGTCTTCACTTGTACACTCCTTCACGTTCTCTCCGCTCTGCTGCAGATACCTTGTCCTTACGAATACCTAGATTCATCCAAATCCACCATCGGCCCTCGCTCTTTCTCTATTGCTGGTCCATCGATCTGTAATGACCTCCCTCTCTCTCTCTCTCCGCCAAAAGCCTTCTTGTGACACTTTTTTTTTAATCCAGTCTCAAGACATTTATTTCAAACCTAAGATTTCCCTCTCCTGCTTCATCTCATAGCTTTTCCCTGCCTTCAACAGCCAAGATTCTATTGCCCTGCCAGGGTGTGTGACCTGTGTGTGTGTGTGTGTGTGTGTGTGTGTGTGTGTAAGTGTGTGTGTGTGTGTGTGCGAGCGCGCGCGCGTGCGTGCACATTTGGACTTGATGGAACTATTAATTGTTACTGGTTGTATGACTGTGTAAGAATGAGTTGAGTGAAAGCGCTTTGATTTGTCTCTGCAAGATATAGTGCTATATAAATTCCATTTATTATTGTTATTATTATTATTATTATCATTATCATTATTATTATTATTATCATCATCATCATCATCATCATTATCATTATTATTACTATTATTATTATTATTATTATTATTATTATTATTATTATTATTATTATTATTATTATTATTATTATTATTATTATTATTAATAATTATAGAAAAGTACAGACTTGAAGGACTGCTCATAATTATTGAAAAGTACAGGCTTGGAGGACTGTCCATAATTATACAAAAGTACAGGCTTGGAGGACTGTCCATACTTATACAAAAGTACAGGCTTGAAGGACTGTCCATAATTATACAAAAGTACAGGCTTGAAGGACTGTCCATAATTATACAAAAATACAGGCTTGGAGGACTGTCCATAATTATAGAAAAGTACAGACTTGAAGGACTGTCCATAATTATAGACAAGTACAGACTTGAAGGACAGCCCATAATTATAGAAAAGTACAGACTTGAAGGACTGTCCATAATTATAGAAAAGTACAGACTTGAAGGACAGCCCATAATTATAGAAAAGTACAGACTTGAAGGACAGCCCATAATTATAGAAAAGTACAGACTTTGAGGACTGCCCATACAGAAAAATGCAGATAGTAGAGCTTTACCGTGGTCCCTTGTTTGAGAAGTAAGGCTGAATTTCCCGCTGCTGATCGAATGATGGTCTGGGTGCTAGTCTTTTGGATGAGACGATAAGCTGGCCCCTGTATCCAGCAGGCATTTAGCGTTCAAACAGGAATTCATGGAGGAAGCGACATCTCTGGCAACGTCCCGTTCTTGAACTACCAGCAGCACGGTCTCATCCCTTCATCCTGCCTCGCACAAAGCTGTTCACTGTTCACACTGACTCCCCCCCCCCCCCCCCACTCCTTCTTTCTTCCCTGTTCTTTAACCCCCGGTCAGCTATGAGGGGCCTGCCTAGGCCAGCTCCAGGCGCGGCTGGCTTGACCCCCGTGCAGACTGAGGGGTCAGACGTCTCTGTGCGACACGTCCCCGGCATTGGCAGCCAGAGACAGGCCACAGGACAACTCCTGCCCCCCCCCCCCCTGCCCCCCGCCCCCCTGCCCCCCGCTCTCTGCTCTCCCCTCCCGCTGCTGGTCCCCGGCTGTCAGGTAGCCGGAGAACTGGATGCGGTTTCTCCTGGCGATGCTCTCGATGGGCTCGTAGTCCGTTTTGTTCCTCTCCAGCCTGATGTCAGACTTGCCGCCGGGCTTGTCTGCCCTGTCCTTGCTGCTGTGCTTGGGGGGGATGGGGTGCAGGTGTTTGGGATGCTGCTTGGGCAGCAGTTTCTCCCCGGACACCACGCAGGCGTAGCTGCCCCCGGCACGCTGTGGCGGCAGGAGCTGGGAGGAGTCTGCCAGCAGCCTGGGGGAGGGCAAGGTCGTCTTGGGGCAGAAGGAATGGGCCAGCAGAGAGGACGACCAGGGCACGTGACTCTTGTAATCCGGGTTCTTGTGGACCGGAAGTGGCAATGGCTCGGATTCCTGACGTGGCGTGTTGCGCAGGCGCTCTATGGAGAGCATCATGTAGCGCTCGTCCTTGGTCTGCAGTCTCTGGCGGAGATCCCGGATCTTCTGCAGGTACTGCTGCTGCCGCTGGGCCACCCGCTCGTACTGGTTCAGCCACTCTGTCATCCTGCACACACACACACACCACACACACACATACAAACATACACACAGACACACACAGACACACACACACACCACACACACACACACACCACCACCACCACCACCACCACCACCACCCTTAATGTATTGAAAAGTTGACATGTTTAGACTTGAACTTGACTGTGACACCTCCATCACCACTGGCAAGGAACCACCATGTGATGTACTTGTTTCATGGCCAGGCGAATTTGGTAAACAATCACATTTCTTAACTGACATGGCCATAGCAACTATGACGTCACAAAGGTAACTATGACATCATAAAGGCCTGGCTGACAGCCCCCCCAGTCAAGGTGACTGAAGAGCAGAGCATGTCCCCACCTCCATGCTCATGTAAGAACAGAGCATGTCCGCACCTCCATGCTCACGCACAGCCTGCATTCGCTGCGTCCACCTGTCTCTGAGAACCACACACCAGGAAGCATGATGTTCCCTTCTAGACAAAACAAAGCCCACTACCATCATTAATAACAACAACAACAACAGCAACAATAACAACCACAGCAGCAGCAGCAGCAGCAGCAGCAGCAGCAGCAGCAGCAACAACAACCACAGCATCAGCAGCAACAACAACAACGATAAACTAAAGAAAAGGGGCACTGGAGGAAACCTGGCCAGTCCTCATGACCACTCCAGCCTGACAGAAGGCACAGAGCTTAGGGTGACTGTCTGGTGAAAGACAGGGTGGCGTGTTTATCACAGGGTGACTGTCGTGTTTATCACAGGGTGACAATCTGGTGAAAGACAGGGTGACTGTCGTGTTTATCACAGGGTGACTGTCTGGTGAAAGACAGGGTGACTGTCGTGTTTATCACAGGGTGACAATCTGGTGAAAGACAGGGTGTCGTGTTTATCACAGGGTGACAATCTGGTGAAAGACAGGGTGTCGTGTTTATCACAGGGTGACTGTCTGCTGAAAGACAGGGTGGCGTGTTTATCACAGGGTGACTGTCTGGTGAAAGACAGGGTGAGCGTGTTTATCACAGGGTGACTGTCTGGTGAAAGACAGTGCAGTATGTTTATCAACGTCGACTTTTCATTCAGCCCAAGGGGAAGAAAAGTTAACGCTTATACATACCTGTCTTTCTTCTTTTGTTGTTGTTACACAGTTAGCAATGAAACAATTCATTATTCAACAAGATATCTGTGTGAACATGAGTTTTTTCCATTACAAAGACACCCCCAGCCTTTGTGGGCACCAGGAAAACAGGCACAAAGCAACCAGAGGAAGTTATGTCAGGCTCCAGAAAAGGGGATCTGTGATCATTTGAGGGAATTCAGGTAAATGATCAGAAGAAAATGAAAACAACAACAACAGAAAACAGAGGGAGGGCGGAAGATATACCACAGCTCATGAGAAAACACACACACACACAAAACCACACACACACACACACACAAACACACACACAACACACACACAACACACACACACACACACACACCAAACACACACACACACACACACACACACAAACACACACACACACACACACACCACACACACACAAACACACCCAACAGTTTTTAAAAGGTAAAGGTATGATAATGGACTGTAACTATTTCCTGCCCTAGGTCTCCTGTCTTTTTAGCCGACAGTCCTCCCTCCCCCTGCTTCCTGCCTTCCACCTCTCCTCTGTCCTCCATTCAGCCAGTCTCTGGACTGTTGTTCAGGTTTCAAAGAGAAGGAAAATAGCCCCGCTGTTCAGGAGACCAACCCGACACGTGCACACTGAATGAAAGCTGGCACACTCTCTCCAGCTTTTCAAAGCCTATTGCCGCAGGCACAAAAGCGGCTTTCAAGATGTTCAGAGCCGATCTTCAGTCAGCGGCAACAGTAGTACAACTGCCTTGTTGATAGTCATGAGCTCCCGTGCATTATGCACGAGGCAGCTGTGTTCTTTGGCTTTTGGCTTCACGTACTTATTATTTTTAATAGAAGAAGGGTGTCATGTCTCCTTGTCAGGGTGGATTCTGTAGACCACAGCAGACAATCAGTTTGTATGTATGCACAGGAACCAGCCAGTGAAAGCTTTATGGAAGGAAGACAGTGAACGAGAATGAAAGGGGGGCAAGTCAGCATGCCCCAGTGTTTGCAAAACCAGGACTACTGTAGCCAGCTGATCACAGGTACAGTAGGCTACACAGTTATCGTTCCTGATATTAGGATACAAACATTGCCTAAAGATGCCAAAAAGGCTTTAAAACCAGTGGAACATCCGCCCTGAAATGAACGCTGTGACTGACACCATTGGTTTTGCTCCTGGTTAGAGCTCCAGGTCCACCAAAGTCAGATGTTTGCTGACGGGTTTTCCACTACCAGTACCAAGGTGGCTGCACTCCCACCTACCACGGAGATGATGAAAAATTATCTAAACACACACCAGTGTGGATGAGTGTGTTGGTTTTTAAAATTTTTATTTTATTTTAATTTTTACATTTTGTCATCTATTCTAACTACAACGCAATGGCCTACTCTTCCGAAAGTCAGCATGGGGTTTTAACATGTGTACAAGATTGTTCTGCATCCGCTCACACACGTGACCTCGGTTTATGGTTTCATCCTAAGGTCTTCCGGGGACAGTGGAGTCGCTACTGCCGCTAACCCCAAAGGAAAAATCTCCTCGGTGGTGGCTCGAACCTGAGCTCTCAGATTGCGAGCTCAATGCTCCAACCACTACATTATGCACACCCCCCTCCCCTTAATACCATTTGAAACTCTGTGCACTGGGAAATTCAGATAACGTTCGAACATATATAATATGAACAAAAGTCCATTCAGAAAATCATATGTCTACACAAACACAAAAACCAACTGACGGGTCTCACTATGCTCCATAGGATAATACAAGATCAGATTTTGCATATATCAGTTGATAAAACTCAACACCTTCATTCCAACAGCAATAATACTGTCATTCATATTTTGAAAAAGGCACACCCCCTTAAAACAAACTGACCAAAAAACCCAAACAAACCCAACATCAACCTCCTACCAACCAAAAAAAAAAAAACCCAACAAAAAATCCCCCAGCCCTCCCAGTTTGAGTTTCAGGTTTCGGTGCCATTATTTTTCCTCTGGAGCTTGTTCCCCAGTGGTGGCAAATGGACTGTAGCCATCAGACAGGAGACAGCTGAGAGAACGACAGACCACCATCTTGAAAATGACCATGAACAAAAGCGAAGGTCACAAACTATCACTGTATTCTATGCGCAGTTTTTTAATTGCGCAAAGTGGACAAGCTCCTTAGGCCTTTATGATCCTATTAGCTTCCGTGTCTCGTATCAGGGTGACATTTCACAGTACGAAGTTATGCAAAATGAAGACCAAGTGTGGAAGCCAAGGAAGCGTGGCGGAGGTGAGGGAGACTAGGTGAGTGAGTGTGAGATGGAGTACATCTCATCATGACATCTCATTGGTCTGTCCTCTACCCTGACAGCTTTAGCTCTGCACTCATGGTTACTTCCCTTTCCACCTTGGCTTGCTGTCAGCTGTAAGCTGGGGAAACAAGTTCTGTCCCTGTGTCTGTTAGATCTTTGTCCGGAAAATGGACCCGCCAATTAGCATAACCTGTCTGGAATAAAAGAAATAGTCACTGTCACCCAGACCAACTCTGCCTTGAATAACTTTGCACACATGAATGTTAACTGGGCGTCCATGACAGCAGTGTCTTCCCAGGACTGGGAGCTGACTGGCAATGCAACATGGCGCGAAAAGTGACACCACTAATCCCCTGCTGCGCGGAGTTAGGACTTCCTGATATGCGCAGTTTGAGAAGAGAGTCGACAAGAGGCAATGGGAGACAGGTGAACAGGCTTTGGCTTTGTGGCGACATTGTCGTCCCCCGTTTGTGCTGATACAGGGGCACTGAGGGCCAGGCTTTGCATTCCTGTGGAGGGAAGACTAGACATGGGCTTGGCGCCACTGTTCCACACCTGAATTCTTCTCTCTGCCAGGCTTGTGTCGGCAGGTGCTCCTGGCTGACAGCTGACTGCTGGTGCTGCACAAGCTGCAGTGTTCTGGCAGAGCGGTCAGTCAGCCGTCACCGCAAGTTGTCACCGTAGTAGAACTGAGCAACGGGTTTCATACACCTGTTCAATGTAGGCATACTGTACAGTTCTACAATATATCTGTGTGCTCAAGATCGCAATTTGCTGCCAATGTCCTGATGGAATAAACTTTTGTCTTCAATGACCAAACTACTTTAAAGAAAAACTGTATTGAAGTGGGTTGTACAACTTTGAATCATGACCTAAACCGTGCCCCCCCCCCCCTCTCCCCCTAGGCCCCCAACCCAATAACAACAAACAAAAACCAATAAAAAACACTAACCCCACAACAAAACAAAACGAAATAACCAACCTATGAAATGAACAACAAACACAGGTAGTAGTAGATGTCGTTGTCGTCGTTGCATTAGCATCATCACCATCAGCAGCAGCAGGGACAATCTCGTTACTGCTACTCAGTTTGAACAAAGTGATGTTTACAGGCGCAATGATCACAGATTTCACTATGGGGAATTTTTACATGATGACAAAATTCTAACACACAACACACCACACACACACACACACACACACACACAACACACACACACACACACACACACACACACACACACACACTCACACACTCACACACACACACACACACACACACACACACACACACACACACACACACACACACACACACTATGCAGAGACAATTATTAACTGTGAAGATGCCTTGACTGAAGTGCTGAGGAGTGCTTTACAATCTCTGAATGCTGCACCTGCATGGTGTTTATTATCAGAGGAGAACAGGAGGAAACACGATATCAACAATCGTCCTTTGTGCAAGGGGAAAAGCACATTGACATTGCAAGCATGCACACACAGTATATAATTATTTTATTTACCTATTTATTCATTTTATGCTATGCTTTTTATTGCTTTATTTCGAGGATCATGGAATAAGCACTCCTGTGCTTTTTTCATCCAGTCCCCGTGTGTATGCAGTTTTGTAAATTTTTCCATCTCTTGTGTGTATCTATCTATCGATATTTATCTATTCATCAATATACTCTTCTCCAAAGAGAGAGAGAGAGAGAAAGAGGAGAGAGAGAGAGAGAGAGAGAGAGAGAGAGAGAGAGAGAGAGAGAGGAGAGAGGTAGCTTTAATCCAATTTTTAATATTTTTTCTGAAAACAAGTGATGTCAAACTTTCTGTTGAAATTCACCAGACCGTTTTCTTCCCCAGGCCTTCCATATCACACAGCCAGACAAACGTCAGCACAAGTCTCTATCACACAGCCAGCCAAACGTCAGCACAGGTCTCTATCACACAGCCAGACAAACGTCAGCACAAGTCTCTATCACACAGCCAGCCAAACGTCAGCACAGGTCTCTATCACACATCAAAACGTCAGCACAGGTCTCTATCACACATCAAAACGTCAGCACAGGTCTCTATCACACATCAAAACGTCAGCACAGGTCTCTATCACACAGCCAGCCAAACGTCAGCACACAAACGTCACACAAGCTGAGGACCACCAGCACAAGTCTCTATTATGTATCATTTATTTATTTATCATTTATTTATTTATCATTTATTTATTTAGTTATTTAGTTATTATTATTATATATTTATTTATTCTTTTATTTCACAGAGCGCTTTGATTTGTTGCTTTACAAGATTCAGCGCTATATAAATTCCATACATTATTATTATTATTATTATTATTTCGAGGATAATGGAAGAAGCACTCTTTTTTTACCACCAGCACAGATCTCTCTACCACACAGCCTTCTATAAGTTTACAGGCTAACACAAAACACAATCACGTGTGTGTGTGTGTGTGTGTGTGTGTTTCCATCCCCGCTGTGCCATAATACACAGG
>CM054150.1:61161269-61196269 GCA_028751875.1 Rapana venosa
CTGTGTTGTGTGATGTGTGTGTTGTTATGTTTACAACTTTTATGTCCAGTGTTGTGTGATGTGTGTGTTGTTATGTTACAACTTTTGTATATTGTGTGTGTTGTTATGTTTAAAACCTTTGTATATTGTGTGTGTTGTTATGGTTACAACTTTTGTATATTGTGTGTGTTGTTATGCTTACAACTTTTGTATACTGTGTGTTGTTATGTTTATAATTTTAGCATACTGAGTGTTGTTATGTTTACAACTTTTGTATACTGTGTGTTGTTATGTTTACAACTTTTGTATACTGTGTGTTGTTATGTTTACAACTTTTGTATATTGTGTGTGTTGTTATGTTTATAGCTTTTATATCCTGTGTGTTGTTATGTTTATCTTTACAGCTGTTGTGCATTATGTGTTGTTATGTGTTATGTTTACAGCTGTTGTGTATTGTGTGTTGTTATGTTTACAACTGTATGTCCCGTGTGTGTTGTTATGTGTTATGTTTACAGCTGTTGTGTATCATGTGTTGTTATGTTTACAACTGTATGTCCCGTGTGTGTTGTTATGTATTATGTTTACAGCTGTTGTGTATCATGTGTTGTTATGTTTACAACTGTATGTCCTGTGTGTGTTGTTATGTATTATGTTTACAGCTGTTGTGTATCATGTGTTGTTATGTGAACGTTCGGCAAGTCAGAGAAAAGGAGGGCAAGAGGGGAGGGAGGTCAGGAAAGCGATGAGACACTTCCCCACTGCCTCACACACTTCCCCACTGCCTCACACACTTCCCCACTGCCTCACACACTTCCCCCCTGCCTCACACACTTCCCCACTGCCTGCCTCACACACTTCCCCACTGCCTACCTCACTTCCCCACTACCTCACTTCCCCACTGCCTCACACACTTCCCCACTGCCTGCCTCACACACTTCCCCACTGCCTACCTCACTTCCCCACTGCCTACCTCACTTCCCCAGTACCTCACTTCCCCACTGTCTCACACACTTCCCCCCTGCCTGCCTCACACACTTCCCCACTGCCTGCCTCACACACTTCCCCACTGCCTGCCTCACACACTTCCCCCTGCCTCACACACTTCCCCACTGCCTGCCTCACACACTTCCCCACTGCCTGCCTCACACACTTCCCCACTGCCTGCCTCACACACTTCCCCACTGCCTGCCTCACACACTTCCCCACTGCCTGCCTCACACACTTCCCACTGCCTCACACACTTCCCCACTGCCTACCTCACACACTTCCCCCTGCCTCACACACTTCCCCACTGCCTGCCTCACACACTTTCCCACTGCCTGCCTCACACACTTCCCCTGCCTGCCTCACACACTTCCCCTGCCTGCCTCACACACTTCCCCTGCCTGCCTCACACACTTCCCCACTGCCTCACACACTTCCCCCTACCTCACACACTTCCCCACTGCCTGCCTCACACACTTCCCCCTGCCTACCTCACACACTTCCCCACTGCCTCATACACTTCACCACTGCCTCACACACTTCACCACTGCCTCACACACTTCCCCACTGCCTGCCTCACACACTTCCCCACTGCCTGCCTCACACACTTCCCCACTGCCTCACTCACTTCCCCACTGCCTACCTCACACACTTCCCCACTGCCTGCCTCACACACTTCCCCACTGCCTGCCTCACACACTTCCCCACTGCCTCACACACTTCCCCACTGCCTGCCTCACACACTTCCCCACTGCCTCACACACTTCCCCACTGCCTACCTCACACACTTCCCCACTGCCTGCCTCACACACTTCCCCACTGCCTGCCTCACACACTTCCCCACTGCCTGCCTCACACACTTCCCCACTGCCTCACACACTTCCCCACTGCCTGCCTCACACACTTCCCCACTGCCTGCCTCACACACTTCCCCACTGCCTGCCTCACACACTTCCCCACTGCCTGCCTCACACACTTCCCCACTGCCTGCCTCACACACTTCCCCACTGCCTGCCTCACACACTTCCCCACTGCCTGCCTCACACACTTCCCCACTGCCTACCTCACACACTTCCCCACTGCCTGCCTCACACACTTCCCCACTGCCTCACACACTTCCCCACTGCCTACCTCACTTCCCCACTGCCTGCCTCAAACACTTCCCCACTGCCTGCCTCACACACTTCCCCACTGCCTGCCTCACACACTTCCCCCTGCCTCACACACTTCCCCACTGCCTGCCTCACACACTTCCCCACTGCCTGCCTCAAACACTTCCCCACTGCCTCACACACTTCCCCACTGCCTGCCTCAAACACTTCCCCACTGCCTGCCTCACACACTTCCCCACTGCCTGCCTCACACACTTCCCCCTGCCTCACACACTTCCCCACTGCCTGCCTCACACACTTCCCCACTGCCTGCCTCACACACTTCCCCACTGCCTCACACACTTCCCCCTGCCTCACACACTTCCCCACTGCCTACCTCACACCGTTCCCCCCTGCCTGCCTCACACACTTCCCCACTGCCTACCTCACACACTTCCCCACTGCCTACCTCACACACTTCCCCACTGCCTACCTCACACACTTCCCCACTACCTCACACACTTCCCCACTACCTCACACACTTCCCCACTGCCTACCTCACACACTTCCCCACTGCCTGCCTCAGACAACTGGAATGAATGAATGACTGAATAAACGACTAATCAAATTAATAAACAAGTAATTAAAGAAACAAATAAGCCATCACATAAATAAATTATAAAGAGTGATTTTTGAATGATGCAAAACGTTGCCTTTGCTGCGTATCACTCTGCGCTCACGTCTTTCACTAACACATCTACAACAAGCACATGCACACACACACACACTTACACACACACACACAAACACACACACACACACACACACACAACACACACACACACACACACACACACACACACACACACACACACACACAACACACACACACACACACACACACACACACACACACACACACACACATACCAAGTAAACCGTGAGGTTCTGGGTTCGATTCCCAGCCTCACCCTTTCTTCCCAGTTTGACGGGGGAAAAAATCGAACTGAATGTCAAAGTCCTTCGGATGAGACTATAAACCGAGGCCCCGTGCGCGAACGCATGCAGAACATCTTGCGCACGCTTTTCGAAAGAGTAGGCCATTGTGTGCAGTGGAACAGATGACAAAATTTACAAAACCGCAAACAGAAAGGGAATGGATGTAAAAAAATCACATGAGTGCTTATTCCATTATCCTCAATATTAAAGAATAAATAGATAAAATAAAAATAAACACACACACGCACGCACGCACGCACGCACTCGCCCAGCACATGAATGCACACATGACCACATCCACATAAATAAGCAGTTTCCCCACCTATTCACACTCGCGTATTAACACCCCTCCCCCCAACCCCCCATAAAACCCAACAAAAACCCAACAACAAAATCCCCCAACCTAACCTAGGGGAAATCAATAGCTACAAGAGGTCAACATACCTGAAATAACAACTACGTACAGAGAGAAAGAGAAAGAGAGAGAGAGAGAGCGAGAAAGGGAGAGAGAGGGAGAGGGGGGGGGGGGGGGGGGGGGGGGGGGGCGCTAATGTTTGTGCAGGAACAGTACACTGAATGAACACACCAGTCAGTGATGGAAGACCTCCATCATGCTTCATATATATAACCACCCTCCTCTTCCCCGCCTCTCTCCCTATCTCTCTCTCCCTCCCTCTCTCTCTCCCCTTCTTTCTCTCTCTCTCTCTCCCTCTCTCTCTCTCCCTCTCTCTCCCTTTCTCTCTCTCCCCCCTTCTCTCCCCCCTCCCTCTCTCCCCCTCTCCCCCTGGCTGATGGCAATGAAGGAGGCAGTGTAACATAAAGTTAAACGAAATAGGAATAACAGGCAAAACTTTTAATGTCATTAAAAACATGTATTCCAATGCAACAATATTTACACAAATACGAGGCAAACACACAGATGAAATCATAGTCAGAAAAGGGGTACATCAGGGAAATACATTAAGTTCTACATTATTTAATGTATATGTCAATGATATAGTTCAATATACTGATGAGAAAGATTCGCCATATATAACCGCAAAAGACAGAATTCCTTGTTTACTCTATGCTGATGACCTGGCATTGCTATCAACAACCAAAATAGGTCTTCAAACTAAACTGAACAAACTGCAAGAATACTGTTCTAATTGGGGTTTAAAGATAAACAAAACAAAAACAAAGGTAATAGTCTTTACGAGATCATCTCCTAAAATTCCAAATCATTTTAAATGTGGAGAGCATGTAATTGAAACAGTAGAAACTTATAAATATCTAAGTGTCGTTTTTCATCAGAACGGGAAATTTCAAGCAACACAAGAACATTTAGTAAAACAAAGCAACAAAGCAATATACGCCTTTAAAAGAGCAATTCATGGACAAAATTTAAAGACTACTATAACAATGCGTTTATTCGACTCACTGATAACCCCTGTTTTAACCTATGGAGCAGAAGTTTGGTTTCCTTTTTGTTTTAATGGGGAGACAGAGTTTCATATTGATAAACTGTTCAAGGCATGCTTATCCAATCAGTTTTTGTATGGGAATTTCCATGTAAACTTTTGTAAACAAATGATAGGAGTTCATAAAAAAGCATTAGTACTACCCACTTTGGGTGAATTAGGGAGATTTCCACTGACCCTTAAAATCATATGCCAGATAATATCCTTTTGGATTCATTTGACAGAATCAAAACCAGACTCTTATATTAGAATAGTATACGATTATTTGTATCAGAATAATACATACGATAAATGGATAAACACAGTGAAAAATATTCTGTACACAATTGGATTCAAACATGTCTGGAAGAACCAAAGCACTCTTAATGTTCATCAGTTGAGTTATGCTGTTAGAAGAAAACTTGAGGACATGTATAAAACATTTTGGATCTACCAAAAGAAAGAGTTTGCAAAACTAAAATTTTATGATTTTGCTACCAAAGAATACAGATTGGAACCATACTTAGTAAACTATGAAAACAAAACTCATAAGAAGACATATTGTAAATTTCGCACAAGCTGTCACAATTTAATGATAGAGAAAGGGAGACACCAAAATATATCCAGAGAGGACAGAAAATGTAGACACTGTAACAAAATTGAAGATGAATTTCATTTACTTGATGAATGCATTTTATATGATGAACTCAGAAATAATTTGTTATTAAAAATCAAAACGAAAAACAAAGAACGCAAAAACTGTGTACATAAATTAAGTGACATAATCACAGTTGATATATATCAAGCAGATATCATCAGATATGTGTATGAGTGTTTTGAAAAAAAGGGAAAAAGATAAGTAGAATGCAACATGTGTTTAGTGTACATCACTTTTAGCCAAAATAGATAATAATTATAGTTGATGTTTTTGTTGTGTCAAATAAGTCTACATGATTTAAATGGCAATAAAATATTCGGAATCGGAATCGGAATCTATACAACAGTGCTGGGGGAGGGGGGGGGGGGGGGGGGCGGTCACGCCATTCCTTCATCAGGGGCTGTGGAAGGTGCGGGGTCAGGATGGGGTCACCACTGCCTGCAGTCTGACACAGCCTGGCAACTCATTCATGTCTGACACAGCCTGGCAATTCATGTCTGACACAGCCTGGCAACTCATTCATGTCTGACACAGCCTGGCAACTCATGTCTGACACAGCCTGGCAATTCATTCATGTCTGACACAGCCTGGCAATTCATGTCTGACACAGCCTGGCAACTCATTCATGTCTGACACAGCCTGGCAACTCATGTCTGACACAGCCTGGCAATTCATGTCTGACACAGCCTGGCAATTCATGTCTGACACAGCCTGGCAACTCATTCATGTCTGACACAGCCTGGCAATTCATGTCTGACACAGCCTGGCAATTCATGTCTGACACAGCCTGGCAACTCATTCATGTCTGACACAGCCTGGCAACTCATTCATGTCTGACACAGCCTGGCAATTCATGTCTGACACAGCCTGGCAACTCATTCATGTCTGACACAGCCTGGCAATTCATGTCTGACACAGCCTGGCAATTCATGTCTGACACAGCCTGGCAACTCATTCATGTCTGACACAGCCTGGCAATTCATGTCTGACACAGCCTGGCAACTCATTCATGTCTGACACAGCCTGGCAACTCATTCATGTCTGACACAGCCTGGCAACTCATTCATGTCTGACACAGCCTGTTAATTCATTCATGTCTGACACAGCCTGGCAACTCATTGATGTCTGACACAGCCTGGCAACTCATTCATGTCTGACATAGCCTGGCAATTCATTCATGTCTGACACAGCCTGGCAACTCATGTCTGACACAGCCTGGCAATTCATTCATGTCTGACACAGCCTGGCAACTCATTCATGTCTGACACAGCCTGGCAACTCATTCATGTCTGACACAGCCTGGCAACTCATTCATGTCTGACACAGCCTGGCAATTCATTCATGTCTGACACAGCCTGGCAACTCATTCATGTCTGACACAGCCTGGCAACTCATTCATGTCTGACACAGCCTGGCAACTCATGTCTGACACAGCCTGTTAACTCATTCATGTCTGACACACCTGTAAACTAATGTCTGCACTGCATGAAACATCTCTATACAGTGTGTGCAGTCTGACAGCCTGTTGTGTGTGTGTGTGTGTGTGTGTGTTGTGTGTGTGTGTGTGTGTGTGTGTGAGAGAGGAGAGAGAGAAGAGAGAGAGAGAGAGAGAGAGAGAGAGAGAGAGAGAGAGAGAGAGAGAGAGAGAGAGAGAGAGAGAGAGAGAGAGAGAGAGAGAGGAGAGAGAGAGAGAGAGAGAGAGAGAGAGGAGAGAGAGAGAGAGAGAGAGAGAGAGAGAGAGAGAGAGAGAGAGAGAGTACAAGCGGACCCATCTTTCTGTCCTGGTCTACTCCAGTCCTCCACCATAACCAGACCGCCTGTCAGGAAGACCACAACACGACTGTCGTCATTTCCAAAAGTCGGCAATGGAATCTGTTTTAAGGTAATGCAATATTTTGTGAGGGTAAAAGGATATTCCGCCAGGGATAATAGACACATTCCTGAGGGCAGTAACACGAACAGGAAAGCCTTGTACTCCACCTGCAGGCCGGGAATCAAACCAACACACACACACACACACACAGACACACACACACAGACCACACACAACAGACACACGACACAACACAAACACCAACACAGACACAGACAACACACAGACACAGACACAGACACACACAGACACAGCACACACACACCACACACTTACACACAGACACACAGACACACACACAGCACACACACACACACACACACACACGCAACACACACAGACACACACACAACACAGACACACACACCCAGACACACAACACACACACACACAGACAACACACACAGCACCACAACACAACACACACACACAGACACACACGCAGACACACACACACACACACACACACACACAACACAGACACACACACTCACACAACACACAACACACACACCACACACAACCACACACACACACCACACACACACACAGACACACACACACACACAGACCACACAAACACACAACACACCAGACACACACACACACACACGCACACACACACACACAGCAGCACACACTTCACCAACACCACACACACAACACACCACACAACACACACACAGAACACACACAACACACACACACACACACACATCACACAGAAGGACCACACACGACACACACAACCACACACAGCAGACACACAGACAAACACACAACCCAACAACACCAGCAACAGACCACACACACAACCACACACAACACACAAAAGCACCAGACAAACACACACGGACACACAACGCACCCAATACCCCACCCAGACAGACCACACAACAGACAATCCACACAACAGACAGATGGCACACACAACACACATAGCCACACAGACAGAGTGGCCGCACTTCAGCTGACACCCCAGCCATGTAGCTGTGCCCTTCACTGCCAGACAGATGGCCACACAGACAGACAGATGGCCACACAGACAGACAGATGGCCACACAGACAGACAGATGGCCACACAGACAGACAGATGGCCACACAGGCAGACAGATGGCCACACAGGCAGACAGATGGCCACACAGACAGTTAGATGGCCACACAGACAGACACACTGCCAGACAGATGGCCACACAGGCAGGCAGATGGCCACACAGACAGTTAGATGGCCACACAGACAGACACACTGCCAGACAGATGGCCACACAGACAGACAGACACACTGCCAGACAGATGGCCACACAGGCAGACAGATGGCCACACAGACAGACATACTGCCAGACAGATGGCCACACAGACAGACAGATGGCCACACAGGCAGACAGATGGCCACACAGACAGACAGATGGCCACACAGGCAGACATTGGCCACACAGACAGACAGATGGCCACACAGACAGACAGATGGCCACACAGACAGAGAGATGGCCACACAGGCAGACATTGGCCACACAGACAGACAGACACACTGCAGTGGCAGGGCAGCCTTATACCCCGCCATTGTTAGCGCCCGTAAACAAACAACAACAACAAGAATAAGAACATCACACAACAGACACACACTCATTCAACACACACGCACACACACACACAACACACAGCACGACCACGACACAACACAACACACATCACATACACACACACACACATACACACACATACACACACATACACACAATACACACATCATACACACACATACACACACATACCACACATACACACACATACACACACATACACACATATACACACACATACACAATACACACACAACACACATATACACACACATAAACACACATACACACACATACACACACATACACATACTACACACAACAACACACACACATACACACACACACACACACAACACACACACACACACACACACACACACACACACACACACACACACACACAACACACACCACACACACACCACGCACGCACGCACGCACTCACGCACGCACACATTCTCTGTCTGTCTGTTTGTCTATTCGTGATCTGCTGACCCGGGTTCGATTCTTGTTCAAGAGGATTTTTTCTCATCAGTGCCAACTCCACTCTCCCTAAAAGTCCTCGGATGAGACTATAAACTGAGGTCCCGTATGTGAATGCACGCAGAACATCTTGAGCACACGTTAAAACCCGTTCCGCTTTTTGGAAGAGTAGGCCATTGTGTGCCGGTTGGAACGGATGACAAAATTTACAAAACCGCATACACACAGGAAGGGGATGTAAAAAAGCACATGAGTGCTTATTCCATTATCCTTGGTATAAAAGAATAAATAAAATAAAATAAAATAAAATAAAACCTCTCTCTCTCCCTCTCCCCCCCCCCCCTCTCTCTCTCTCTCTCTCTCTCTCTCTCTCTCTCTCTCTCTCTCTCTCTCTCTCTCTCTCTCTCTCTCTCTCTCTCCCCCTCTCTCTCTGTCTCTCTCTCTCTGTCGTTCCATCAGAGTCCTTTCCACACAGTTTTGAATCCCTGCTTCTGCTGTTCTCACCATTTCAGTTTGGTTTATAAATGATTAGAATTGGGATGCAATGAGAGAAAACCAACAACAGCGGAAGAGCCGTCTCTGTGACCGACAAGACCAGCCAAGAGGACAGTGTGGGGTCTGGTCAGCTTCAACACCACGAGGTGGCGCTGTCAGAGGCTGCAGTGTTTTAGCAGCACGCATCGCTCTTCAACTTCTCTCATGAAATGCAGTGCTGCCATGTTTAAGTTGGTGGCAAGAAAACAAAGCATGAAACAAACAAACAAACAAACAAAACAAACCAACCACACACATACAAAGCACAAAAGAAAGCAGGCTTTTGTAACAAAGTAGATGCTGTCGAAGTGAAGGGGCTGATATAAAAGTCTGCATAAAACCTCAGCGCATTCTTCCTTCATAAGCATGCCAGTGTCATTCTTCCTTCATATCCATGCCAGTGTCATTCTTCCTTCATATCCATGCCAGTGTCATTCTTCCTTCATATCCATGCCAGTGTCATTCTTCCTTCATAACCATGCCAGTGTCATTCTTCCTTCATAAGCATGCCAGTGTCATTCTTCCTTCATAAGCATGCCAGTGTCATTCTTCCTTCATAACCATGCCAGTGTCATTCTTCCTTCATATCCATGCCAGTGTCATTCTTCCTTCATAAGCATGCCAATGTCATTCTTCCTTCACAACCATGCCAGTGTCATTCTTCCTTCATAACCATGTCAATGTCATTCTTCCTTCATAACCATGCCAGTGTCATTCTTCCTTCATAACCATGCCAGTGTCATTCTTCCTTCATAACCATGCCAGTGTCATTCTTCCTTCATATCCATGCCAGTGTCATTCTTCCTTCATATCCATGCCAGTGTCATTCTTCCTTCATAAGCATGCCAGTGTCATTCTTCCTTCATAACCATGCCAGTGTCATTCTGTCTGAATTGAGAATGGAGCTGAAATCACACAGGAGGTCATTGTGAAATCAGGGCACACAGAATGCAAGTTCTTGTGAAGTTTTCTGAACTCTAAGATCAGCAGTAACACACACACACACACACACACACACACACACACACACACACACACACACACACACACACACACACACACACACACACACACACACACATGCGCGCGCGCGCGGGGGCTTGCACGCACGCACGCACGCACACACACACGTACTCTCTCTGTCTATATTATGCAAGTCATGTTGAATGTCATTTCTCTACTCCTCCTTGTCTGTTCCTCTCTCTCTCTCTCTCTCTCTCTCTCTCTCTCTCTCTCTCTCTCTCTCTCTTCTCTCTCTCCTCTCTCTCTCTCTCCCTCTCTCTCTCTTCTCTTCTGGTTGACTGCTCTCTCTACGTTTTGAATTGTTGTTACTTAGTTTTATGTTTTATGTATGCATATGTAGGTGTATGTGTTTGTGTAAACATATGTGTGTTATTTCTATGAAAAATTGATGGTGAGAGATGGTATGGGGAGAGGAAGGGATTTGCTGAGGGTAGTTTGAAATGGATGTCAGTAGTCTTAAACGGAATTTCAGGTTTGTTTGTTTCTTTGTTTGTTGTTTGTCTGTTTGTGTGTCTTTTTTATTTACTTGAAATTTGTTATGCAATTATTTACATTTGAGATGTCTTGGATTTTTTCCTGTGCGTTTTTGTTTGGTGGAAAGGGAATGGGTGGGTGGGGTTGAGGGTATGGTGCAAAGAAGCTGTAAGCTTATTCATTTGCCCTCGATAACAATTTTCGTATTTGTATTCATATTCTTTGTCTCTCTCTCTCTGTCTCTGTCTGTCTCTCTCTCTGTGATAATGTCTTCACCATATGCTAACTTTCAACAAACAGCCACACTAACAAAGACACAACGACAATCTCTGTGGAAATGGTTGATTCCTGCACAGCCATCTTCTCTTCTTCCTGTCCCCCAAGTCTTCCTAGTCACACAACAGGATCGATCCTGTCATCTGTCTGTCTGTCTGTCTGTCTCTTTCATTATGATGATCATTTGCATCTTCCTTTGAATGTATCTAAAGCTGCTGATTATTACTGTTTGCACACGTTTGTTTATTGTTTTTTTGCATTGGTGTGTGTTTGTCTGATTGTGCTGTTGGGTTTGGTTGCGGTTCTTCTGTTTTGATTAGTGTGTGTGTGTGTGGTTTTTCTTGATCTTGTTCTTTTTTCTTTCTTTTCGTTTTTTGTGTGAGAGCATGGAATCTAGCCCTGTGCTTATCCATTTACTCTCAAGAAACATTTCGAGTTCTCTCTCTGTGCACTGCTGTTCTCTACCTCATTCCTTCCTGCCCTGCCCTGCCCTGCCCTGTTCCTCACAGGGCAACTTCATTCCAGCTGACTGATCTGCTTCAACAAAAGGAGCTGACTTTCCCCTGTTCTCTCTCTGTCTCTCTCTGTATCTCTGTCTGTCTCTCTGTCTCTCTCTCTTTCCGTCTGTCTCTCTGTCTCTGTCTCTCTCTCTCTCTCCAGAACATTGCACTGCATGGCTGCTTTGTGTATCAATAGATCAATAGAGCTAACGGGCGCTGCTACATTTACTTCCTTTACCTTTCCATCATCCCCTCCCCTTCCCTCCCCTCCCCTCCCCTGCCTGGCGTGCGTGGTACTGGGAGAGGTGTGAAGTTCTGAGGTGTGAAGTTCTGAGGTGTGAAGGGAGGTGTGAGGAGGTGCAGAGGAGGGTGCCAGAGGCGTCTTCACTGACCTGTGACCCATCCACAGCGGCGGGGTGGGGGTAAGGGTGGGGGTGGGGAGGTGTTGCTTCTTGTCTGTCCGCTGTGCAGACAGGGTGGTGGGTCTGTCTGTCTGTCTGTCTGTCTGTCTGTCTGTCATGTCTGACCCTGCTGCTCGCACTTCTTCTGGTCGTCTGCCTGCCTGCATGTCTGTCAGGCGTGTCTGGCTGTCTTGCGGCCTTCAGCCAGGTCAGTGTCTGCTGGCTGTCTGTGCCCCTGTCTGCATTAGTTGGACCAGGCTTGGTTCTGACCCTGCATCAGCACCTTATCTCTATCAGTATCTTTATAGCTGGCTACAGTAGCATTTATACTTTTCAGGACCCTATAGTCTGGTTATCAGGTATCTTAGTCTGGCTATCAGTACCCTTATAGTCAGGTTATCATGCTTTAGTCTGTTAGCGTTCCTTCATTGCTTATCAGACAACAGTCTGGTATCAGTATCTCCATATAGTGGCTTCGGTTTAGACTGGCACACCCTGTTCTGCACCTTTTATAGTCTTTGGGTTATCAGTATCTTATAGTCTGGCTTATCAGTATCCTTCAGTCTGGCTTATCAGTATCATTATAGTCTGGCTTATCAGTATCATTTATTTGGCTTATATATCCTTATAAATCCACAGATTTAGTCTGCTTTGAAATTTTCGGCTTCTCACACGGAGACAGTCGGCCCATCAGATCATTACATCTTTCTTTTTCATTATCTTATGTTTGGCTACTGTATATCTTTATATCTGGCTTTTTTCTAAGTATTTATCAGGTACACTTCTAGTTGGCGTATCAGTTCTTATGTCTGGCTCATACTTTTCTGTTTTCATACATGGAGACCTGGCTTATCGTATCTTTAAAGACTGGCCAGAATCCTATAGTCTGGATCAGGCTTAAAGTTGGGTTATCAGTACTTGTATACGACGGCTTTCAGTATTTATAGACAGGCCGTTCCTTCTAGTCTCATCGTATCTTTATAGTCTGGCTTATCAGTATCTTCTAGTCTGGCTTATCAGTATCATTACAGTCTGGCTTATCAGTATCATTATAGTCTGGCTTATCAGTATCATTTATAGTCTGGCTTATCAGTATCCTTATAGTCTGGCTTATCAGTATCATTACAGTCTGGCTTATCAGTATCCTTACAGTCTGGCTTATCAGTATCATTATAGTCTGGCTTATCAGTATCCTTATAGTCTGGCTTATCAGTATCCTTACAGTCTGGCTTATCAGTATCATTACAGTCTGGCTTATCAATATAATTATAGTCTGGCTTATCAGTATACATTACAGTCTGACCTGAAGGACTTTCTGAGGGTGACGTCAGAACTACTGGCAGGGAAATCAGATTCCTCAGCAGACACTGAAACTAGCACCCCTGTTACTGTCACTGCACTAGCAGTTAACCCTCTGTTGCTGTCACTGCACTAGCTGTTAACCCCCTGTTGCTGTCACTGCACTAGCTGTTAACCCCCTGTTGCTGTCACTGCACTAGCTGTTAACCCTCTGTTGTTGTCACTGCACTAGCTGTTAACCCTCTGTTGCTGTCACTGCACTAGCAGTTAACCCTCTGTTGCTGTCACTGCACTAGCTGTTAACCCTCTGTTACTGTCACTGCACTAGCAGTTAACCCCCTGTTGCTGTCACTGCACTAGCAGTTAACCCTCTGTTGCTGTCACTGCACTAGCTGTTAACCCTCTGTTGCTGTCACTGCACTAGCAGTTAACCCTCTGTTGCTGTCACTGCACTAGCAGTTAACCCCCTGTTGCTGTCACTGCACTAGCAGTTAACCCTCTGTTGCTGTCACTGCACTAGCAGTTAACCCTCTGTTGCTGTCACTGCATTAGCTGTTAACCCTCTGTTGCTGTCACTGCACTAGCTGTTAACCCTCTGTTGCTGTCACTGCACTAGCAGTTAACCCTCTGTTGCTGTCACTGCACTAGCAGTTAACCCTCTGTTGCTGTCACTGCATTAGCTGTTAACCCTCTGTTGCTGTCACTGCACTAGCAGTTAACCCTTTGTTGCTGTCACTGCACTAGCAGTTAACCCTCTGTTGCTGTCACTGCACTAGCAGTTAACCCTTTGTTGCTGTCACTGCACTAGCAGTTAACCCTCTGTTGCTGTCACTGCACTAGCAGTTAACCCTCTGTTGCTGTCACTGCACTAGCAGTTAACCCTCTGTTGCTGTCACTGCACTAGCAGTTAACCCTCTGTTGCTGTCACTGCACTAGCTGTTAACCCTCTGTTGCTGTCATTGTACTAGCAGTTAACCCTCTGTTGCTGTCATTGTACTAGCAGTTAACCCCCTGTTACTGTCACTGCATTAGCAGTTAACCCCCTGTTACTGTCACTGCACTAACAGTTAACCCTCTGACCACCAGGCCCTCTGTTAGTGCATTAGGAGTTGCTTCTTTTGTCCTTGTTTTGTTGGTAATCCCTAATCAGGGTAAGAGCGGATGAAAAGAAGTATGCGAATGCTTATTCTGTTACTCTTGGAAAATAAAAGATTCATTCATACATTCATTCATTCGTTCGTTCGTTCGTTCGTTCGTTTGTTCGTTCGTTCATTCATTCATTCATTCATTCATTCATTCATTCATTCATTCATTCATTCATTCTCTATCCCTTGGAGCGGTAACAATGGCCGAGTGAGATAGAGAGCTGCATGAGGGTGTACCAGATATTTCTGATATAAAACATGAAGTACACAAATGTGCAGATCTTTTCCAACAGTTCTAGTACACACACACACACACACACACACACACACACACACACACACACACACACACACACACACACACACACACACACACACACACACACATATATATATATATATATATATATATATATATATATATATATATATATATATATATATATATATATATATATATATATATATATATATATACAGAGAGAGAGAGAGAGAGAGAGAGAGAGAGAGAGAGAGAGAGAGAGAGGAGACTGATCAGATAGACAGACACTTACCTATCTAAAAGTTCTCAGGAGCGCCTCTCTAACAAGTGATGTAAAAAAGAAAATCAATCCCTCTCCACAGAAAGTGGCCACACCGCTGCAGTTTCCTTCTGTCAACAAGGTCTCCCCAGTGAACTGTAATACATACAGGATGACTGTGGTCACCCCCAACCCCACAAGTCTGTCAGTCAGTCAGTCAGTCACCCCCACCAGTCAGTCACCCCCACAGCCCCCGTCTGTTCAGATCAAGGATGAACGGTTAATCCACCATTGACACAAGACAGCTAGCTAGCCTACCTTTGCTGCCACTGGGCTCAAACAGTTCAAACCGTGACAAACGACCCCCCCCCCCCCCCCGCGATAGGTGAAGTGTCGTGCGGGCTGCTTTAGTGTCTGCCTATCACCGGCAGTCAGTCAGTCTTCCTTCCTTCCTTCCTTCACAGCTCCACACAGTGTCAAGCACAGACCGCGGGAATGACAGAGAGAAAGAAACAACCCACCCACCCACCCGCTCTGTTTTCCCAGTCAGTGTAGGCAAACTTCGAGCTAGTCTGCATGTTTTGCCACCTTGTTGTGTACCCCGGGTAGACAGTCTGCCTTGTCGCCACGCTGTAGGCCAAGTGTACCCCGGGTAGACAGGCCAACAGGCGGCGGGCGGAGAGGGAACAGCAGAAGCGAAGCCTGACTTCACACAGTCTTGGATCCAGCCACAGCCGGAGTGCAGGGGTGGGGTGGGGGTGGGGGAAAAACCAGGAGACCCCACCCCCCTGAAGCCATGACTTGCTGGGGTGTTCAGCTGACCACCCTGTGTGGCTGGTGTCTGGCCTGACGGAGGCAGCCTGTACACACACGTTGGCTGCAGGCCAGTGGTCAGAGCGGTGAGCTGCACCCAGTCACCATGCCTCCATCAAGTCGCGCGTTCGAATCTCAGCAGCGGCGTCTGGTGAGTGAAGAAGGGGGGTGGGGGGGGGGGGGGATGGGGTCGTTTGCAATCTCCCCAGTTAACTTTAAAGCGCAGACCTGCCAGTGCCTAAGTTACCCTCGTTTATAAACGCGTTTTGAGGATCAACTATGTCCAGGAAAGATCCCGTTATTCCTGTCAGCGTTCGGTGAGTCAGGAATTTCCACCTATACCCAGCTGTCTCTCTCTCTGTCTCTGTCTCTCTCTGTCTGTCTCTCTCTCTGTCTCTGTCTCTCTCTGTCTATCTTTCTCTCTGACTCTCTCTCTATATATATATCTCTCTCTCTCCTCTAGGCCTACCTAGCCCACGGTCCAGGGCTGATGTGCGGCAAGCCCTCACAGCTGTCAGACCTCTCTCCCCCATGTGTCAGACCTCTCTCCCCCACGTGTCAGACCTCTCTACCCCATGTGTCAGACCTCTCTCCCCCATGTGTCAGACCTCTCTCCCCCATGTGTCAGACCTCTCCCCCCCATGTGTCAGACCTCTCTCCCTCATGTGTCAGACCTCTCTCCCCCATCCATGTGTCAGACCTCTCTCCCCCATGTGTCAGACCTCTCTCCCCCATGTGTCAGACCTCTCTCCCCCCATGTGTCAGACCTCTCTCCCCCATGTGTCAGACCTCTCTCCCTCATGTGTCAGACCTCTCTCCCCCATGTGTCAGACCTCTCCCCCATGTGTCAGACCTCTCTCCCCCATGTGTCAGACCTCTCTCCCCCATGTGTCAGACCTCTCCCCCCATGTGTCAGACCTCTCCCCCATGTGTCAGACCTCTCTCCCTCATGTGTCAGACCTCTCTTCCTCACGGTCAGACCTCTCTCCCCATGTGTCAGACCTCTCCCCCATGTGTCAGACCTCTCTCCCCCATGTGTCAGACCTCTCTCCCTCATGTGTCAGACCTCTCCCCCCATGTGTCAGACCTCTCCCCCCATGTGTCAGACCTCTCTCCCTCATGTGTCAGACCTCTCTCCCCCATGTGTCAAACCTCTCTCCCCCATGTGTCAGACCTCTCCCCCCATGTGTCAGACCTCTCTCCCCCATGAGGATGGGCTGCTCTCTGACGCCCCCCCCCCCCCCCCTGCAATTTGGTGCTAGAAAATTTCCCTTGTCCATCTCCTTCCTCCTCCTTTCCTTTATTTCCTCCCTTCCTCCCCCTCCCTTCCTCCCCTCCCTCCTTTCCCTCCCCCCCCCTCCCTTCCTCCTTCCCTTCCTTCCTCCCTCCCTTCCTCTCTTCAATCACATGCTTTCCCATTCCCAGTTCATTTCCCTGTTGCTTATTTAAACCTAACCTAACCATTATGTTGTCTTTTTAAACATAACCTAACCATTATGTTGTTTTTATAACGTACATAACCATTATGTTGTTTTTTTAAACCATAACTACCATTATTTTTTCTAAACATAACGTAACCAATATGCTTTTTAAAAAACATAACATAGCCATTATGCTTTTAAAAAAAACATAACATAACCATTATGTTTTTTTTAACATAACATAACCATTAAGTTTTTTTTAAACCTAACCTAACCATTATGTTTTTTAAAAAAACATAACATAACCATTATGCTTTTTAAAAAACATAACACATTATGTTTTTTAAACATAGCATAACTATTATGTTGTTTTCAAAATATAACATAACCATTATGTTGTTTTTTAAAAATAACCCATCCATTATGTTTAAAAACAAACAAACATACTATTAGCTTTTATTATTAAACATAACATAACCATTATTTAAAAAAAACCCATAACATAACCATTATGTTTTTTTAAAACATAATATAACCATTATGTTTTATTTGAGACATGACATAACCACTATGTTTTTTAAAAACATAACATAGCCATTATTTAAAAAACCCAACATAACATAACCGTTATGTTTTTTTTATTTAAACATAACCTAACCATTATGTTTTTTTAAAAAAACATAACGTAACCATTATTTTTTTAAAACATAACCATTACGTTGTTTTTTAAACATAACATAACCATTATGTTTTTTTAACATAACATAACCATTTTTTTACATAACATAACAATTATGTTATTTTTTTAAACATAACATACCATTATGTTTTTTAAAACATAAGATAACCATCATGTGTTGTTTTTATAAACACACCGTAACCATTATGTTTTGTTTTTTTATAAACATAACATTACCATTATGTTTTTTTTAAAAATACATAACATAAGCATTATGATTTTTTTTATATTGAAAACATAACATAGCCAGTATGTTTTTGTATTTATAAACATGACATAACCATTATGTTGTTGTTTTTATAAACATAACATAACCATTATGTTTTTAAAAACATAACATAACCATTATGTTTTTAAAAAAACATAACATAACAGGAGGAGGAGGAGGAGGGTCTGCCCTGTGGAGGATGAGGGTCTGCAGTCAGCGGTGGAGACGTGGGCTACACCAGCATAGTGACTGCAGTCAGCGGTGCAGACGTGGGCTACAGATAGTGCTGCAGTCAGCGGTGGAGGAGTGGGCTACACCAGCATAGTGACTGCAGTCAGCGGTGCAGACGTGGGCTACACCAGCATAGTGATGCAGTCAGCGGTGCAGACGTGGGCTAACCAGCATAGTGACTGCAGTCAGCGGTGCAGACGTGGGCTACCCAGCATAGTGACTGCAGTCAGTGGTGCAGACGTGGGCTACACCAGCATAGTGACTGCAGTCAGCGGTGCAGACGTGGGCTACACCAGCATAGTGACTGCAGTCAGCGGTGCAGACGTGGGCTACACCAGCATAGTGACTGCAGTCAGTGGTGCAGACGTGGGCTACACCAGCATAGTGACTGCAGTCAGCGGTGCAGACGTGGGCTACACCAGCATAGTGACTGCAGTCAGTGGTGCAGACGTGGGCTACACCAGCATAGTGACTGCAGTCAGTGGTGGACATGTGGGCTACACCAGCATAGTGACTGCAGTCAGTGGTGCAGACGTGGGCTACACCAGCATAGTGACTGCAGTCAGCGCAGTGCTGCAGCAGCAGCTACAGACTGCTGATGCAGGGCACATGGCCTGCACTGAACGCGGTCACCGCCCTGCTCTGGCCTCTGCAGTCGGCTGGGCTGTCAAGGCTGTTAGATCAACTCTGCATACAGCCTTCCCTCACCCCTGAGTTCATATCCTGCTTTACCATAGCCACTCCTAGAATGTTTAACACCCCTCAGGCCCCCTCCCCCAAATAAACCCACCAACCAATTACCCCCCTCCCCTCCTCCCCGCCCCTCATCCTCCCCCAAGCCTTTCAATGGTTCGGAAATGTAGTAGGGGGTGTATGATAGTCTAGCAATTCCTTTCTTCAGTCTAAGCTCTTGAAGAAACCGAAATTGAGTCTCCCTTTCATTTTAAAGCCTTTCTCCTCCTCTGGCAATAGTTCCAATTTCAGTCTGTCACCGCTCACCCCCCCTTCCCCCTTTGTTACCCCCCACCTCCCTTCTTCTCTCCAGCCCAATCGTCCCCCGCCCTCCCTACCCTAATCTGCCTGTTGCCAGTGATTGATCAGTGCTTCACACAAGGACCTGACGCCCCCCTCAAGTTATCGACTTGCCCTCTCTCCCCTGTCACGATTCATTGAGCACACTTTATGCATGACTGCTTTGTGTGTCAACAAGCCAAACGATACCGCCTCCCCTCTCCTCCCCTCCCTCTTTTTTTTTTTTTAAAGCTGGGCTCACACTGGACCAGCCTTTTCCCCAGACACTTGCTGTGAATGTTGTCTTCAATTTAACGTCTGTTCACTCTTAGTGATATTAGTACTTGCTGTGAATGTTGTCTTCAGTTTAACGTCTGTTCACTCTTAGTGATATCCGACCTTGCTGTGAATGTTGTCTTCAATTTAACGTCTGTTCACTCTTAGTGATATCAGACCTTGCTGTGAATGTTGTCTTCAGTTTAACGTCTGTTCACTCTTAGTGATATCAGACCTTGCTGTGAATGTTGTCTTCAGTTTAACGTCTGTTCACTCTTAGTGATATCAGACCTTGCTGTGAATGTTGTCTTCAATTCAACGTCTGTTCACTCTTAGTGATATTAGTACTTGCTGTGAATGTTGTCTTCAATTCAACGTCTGTTCACTCTTAGTGATATTAGTACTTGCTGTGAATGTTGTCTTCAATTTAACGTCTGTTCACTCTTAGTGATATTAGTACTTGCTGTGAAACAGGGAAGGAAGTGAGAGCAGAGCGAATGTCGATGGGCGACAGACCAGAGGTGGTGGTAGACGGGACCGTGGGAATGGCTGGGAACTTACTTCCAGGCCAGTCCACAGTCAGTCTTGCCAGTGCCTTCAGCCCTTCCGGTGTTTGGTGACATACAATAATCAAACTGCACGTACTAGAATTCGATATTCTTTCACTCAAAGACAGTCTGCATTTCAATAAGTGTCTATGTATGTACAATATATTCAACGGAAAATCCCCAAAGAAAATTGTGAAAAGCTTTTTTCTGTCAATGAAAACAGGCCTACTCATAGACTGTTTTTGCCCAGGCCCCATAATTATCTCTGTAAGTCAAACCTTGTTTATTTAGGAAGAACATTGTAGAATAATCTATTTCTCTTTTAAAAATCAGCTCCATCGAAACAAACGTTTATGAAGCTTTTGAAAAAAATCTGATGGACAAATTGTAAGCCCACTTTTATGCTCCAGGTTACCTTACATATGGCTACTTTGTTGTTATTCCTACCTTTGTTGTTTTGTATTTTCATCATTTGTCTGAATGACTTGAGCTTGTGTTATAATGTCCTTGTTTTGTTTTATCATGGTTTTTTGAGGTCTGGATTTATAAAAAAAAATCATCATATATTTTTGTTCTTTTCAACATAGATTAACATTGTCTTTTGAATGCTTTTATAAGCCAATTTTCTGGATTTTTTAATAATAATAATAATAATAATAATAATAATAATAATAATGTATGGAATTTATATAGCGCTGAATCTTGTAAAGCAACAAATCAAAGCGCTCAGATTTTACTTTAAGTCACGGCAGATTTCTCTCCGTGAAATTCGGGCTGCTCTCCCCGGGGAGAGCAGGAGAACGCGTCGCCACTTAGCGCTGCGCCACCCTTTCACCCTTTTTTTTCTTTTTTTTTCTGCAGATGTATTTGTTTCCCTATCAGAGTGGCTTTTTTCTAAGAATTTTGCCAGGGACAACTCTCTTGTTGCCGTGGTTTTTTTTACGTGCGCTAAATAATTACGTGTAACACACGGGACCTCGGTTTATCGTCTCATCCGAAAGACTAGCGCCCAGACCACCACTCATGGTCTAATGGATGGGGGAAAAATTTCCGGTCCAAACGGGGTACGAACCGCCGCACACTTCAGACCCGGACTTTTCGCTTTCTAGACAGGCGCGTTACCTCTAGACCACCGATCCACCAGACCACCGATCCACCAGACCACCGATCCACCAGACCACCGATCCACCAGACCACCGATCCGTAAGGGCAGGATGAACAAAGTTGTTACTCTCAATAAAGATCCTTTTGACTTGACTTTAGACACTGTCGTTCACGTCAGCCTTCAGTGGACTGCTACACAAAACCTAGCATGCATTGGGTCATGCAGGAAGCCCAGCATCTGAGTGGACATGACCTTCCTGTGTGGCGCAGTCTGTATGGAACACGACGCCATCAGTGACATTGCTGGGAGGACAGGGGGTGGGGTGTGTGTGGGGAGGGGAGGAGGCTTTAAGATCTACAAGAAGAATGTAAAGAAAGAGACTGAGAAGAAGAATGCAAGAAAAAGGAATACAAGAAGAAGAATGCAAAGAAGAAGAATGCAAAGAAGAAGAATGCAAAGAATGCAAAGAAGAAGAAGAAGAAGAAGAAGAAGAAGAAGAAGAAGAAGAAAAAAAAGAAGAAGAAAAAGAAGAAGAATTAGAATGCAAAAGAGAAGCAGAAAGCAAAGATGAAGAATGCGAAGAGGAATGCAAAGGATGCAAAGAGAAAATCAAAGAAGAAGCAGAATGCGAAGAAGAAGAATGCGAAGAAGAACGAGAAGAAGAATGTAAAGAAGAAGAATGCGAAGAATACGAAGAAGAATGGGAAGAAGAATGCGAAGAAGAAGATTAAAAAAAGAATGCAAAGAAGAAGAATGTAAAAAAGAACACAAAGAAGAAAAATGCAAAAAAGAAGAATGCGAAAAACAAAAATACAAAAAAGAGGAAGAAGAATGCAAAGAAGAATGTAAAGAAGAATGCACAGAAGGAGAATGTAAAGAAGAAGAAGAAACACGAACTAAGATCAGATTTTGTATATATCAAAAAACCTCCTTCGCAAAATGGCAAAACAACATCGTAAATAATACCACAAGACGCACAGTACATTTTTGAATAACACCACTTGACGTCAACATGGTAAATGACACATGGTAAATAACAACACCAGACACACAAGTGTACTCCGCCCACAAGAGCAGCCGGCTTGACACTATCAATGGCAGCACAGAAACAGATGGAAGGTAAGCGTACAGACAGACAGACAGACAGGCAGACAGACAGACAGGCAGACAGACAGACAGACAGACAGACAGACAGGCAGACAGACAGGCAGACAGGCAGACAGACAGACAGAGGGACAGACAGACAGACAGACAGGCAGACAGGCAGACAGACAGCAACACTTCAGTGCACAGCCAACTGTTGAAGTCAGTGGTTTTCAGTGCCCTGAGTTCTGGGGGCTTCTTTCAGCTGCAGGTCAGGGTTGTCTCCTACACTACACTTTGTTTGACAGAGCACAGTGTTGTGTGGAGGTGTCTGTCTGCCTGTCTGTCTGCCTGTCTGTCTGCCTGTCTGCCTGTCTGTGTGTCTGCCTGTCTGCCTGTCTGCCTCTGTACACCTGCATCGTCAGGTCTGGTGAACCAGGAGGCATCTCCAAAGTGAGCGTGTGTGTGTGTGTGTGTGTGTGTGTGTTGTTATACAGGATAGTATATAGTTCTATGTGGAAGTGCAGGTTTATAATGCACGCACACACAAAATGGACGCACGCACAACGGCACACCCCAACTTAGGCAAACCAAAATGAAAAAAACCCAGCCAAACAAAACAGGAAACAAAACAAAACAAAACAAAACGCAAAAGACAGCAGAACAAACACAGGGCGGAATACAGCAAAGCAAAGGAAAAAAAGAAACCAAAGAAGCAGCAGCAGACCCCCCTCCCCCCCGTCCCCACCATAATCTCCCCCCCCTCCCATCCCCACCATCCCCATCACACCTGCAGCAGCTTACCTTGAATGGCGGCGGCTGTGATAAAAGGGCAGAGAACTCTTTGAAGTCATTGGCACGTGGCGATTTAACTCCATTGTCTGGAGCACAGAGCAGAGCAGAGCAGAGCAGAGCAGAAAGTCTGCAGACTATCGACCCCCAGCCTGGCAGTGAGAGCTCTCACTTCTTCTGCCATCAGTTTCTGCTTTGACTTCTGTGCCGCCACCAGCCGTGCAGTCACAGCCATTACCGCATATACCCTAAACTCCCAGTCACAGAAATAGGAGTCGGTACTTGTGTTCGCATGTGGTGCTTGCGCACTCACGTGAATGCGCGGACGCGCGCACGCGCGCGCGCACACACACAGACACACATTATCCTCAAAATAAAAGAATAAAACGAAAACACACACTCACGCACGCATGCACGCACCTACGCACACACATACAAACACACACACACACACAATGGCACACAATGGCATGCTACTCATTGGAAAACCTCTCCTACTGAATGTGCACTGTGGGTTTGAACGCGTGCACCAGGTGTTGTGCCAGCATTTGGACAGAGTGTCTGGGTTGACAGGCTCCTCTGCATGGGTCAGCATCAGCATGGACTGTGGGACGACATCTCCTGAAGGGAGGGAGGGAGGGATGGATGGATGGATGGAGGGAGGGAGGGATGGATGGAGGGAGGATGGATGGATGGATGAGGGATGGAGGATGGATGATGGATGGATGGGATGGATGGATGGATGGAGGAGGAGGATGGATGATGGAGGAGTGGATGGATGGATGGAGAGGGAGGGATGGATGGATGGATGGAGGATGGGGATGGAGGAGGATGGAGGAGGAGGATGGATGGATGGAGGGGGGATGGGATGGTGGATGGATGGATGGATGGATGGGGATGGAGGATGGATGGATGGGATGGATGGATGGTGATGGATGGATAGGAAGCTGGATGGATAGGATGGATGGTGATGGATGGATGGTATGGAGTGATGGATGGATGGAGATGGAGGGATGGGATGTAGGATGTGATGGGATGGATGAGGGTGGGGGAGTGGATGGATGTGTAGTGGATGGGGATGGATGGGTGGATGGATGGAGGATGGGATGTGGTTGGATGGATGGAGGGTGTGATGGATGGATGGAGGGGTGGAGGGATGGATGGATGGATGGATGGAGGAATGGATGGATGGGGGATGGATGGATGGATGGATGGATGGATGGATGGATGGATGGAGGGATAATAATTATCCTCCCAGAGACTTAAGCCTGCATCTGACACCAGCAGATTGGCTGTTAGTCTGAATACATGGTCAGTTGTGAAAGAGACTGCACAAGTGACGAGCACATCACGTCACATCACGTCATCTACAGCAGCAGCAAGACGACAGTGTGCTGCTGCAGGATTGTTGACAGTGTGCTGCAGGATTGTTGACAGTGTGCTGCAGGATTGTTGACAGTGTGCTGCAGGATTGTTGACAGTGTGCTGCTGCAGGATTGTTGACAGTGTGCTGCAGGATTGTTGACAGTGTGCTGCAGGATTGTTGACAGTGTGCTGCAGAGATTGTTGACAGTGTGCTGCAAGATTGTTGACAGTGTGCTGCAGGATTGTTGTTGCTGAGGACGATGGTGGTGGTCACTATGGCAAACAACCAGTGGACAGTCTGGTCAGGAGCAGCAATGAAATCTTTCTCTCTCTGGTCAGAATCTAAACATGAAATCTTTCTCTCCGTCAGAATTAAACAATGAAATCTTTCTCTCCTGGTCAGAATTAAACAATGAAATCTTCCTTTCTCTGGTCAGAATTAAACAATGAAATCTTCTTCCTGGTCAGAATTAAACAATGAAATCTTTCTTCTCTGGTCAGAATTAAACAATGAAATCTTCTCTCCCTGGTCAGAATTAAACAATGAAATCTTCTCTCTCTGGTCAGAATTAAACACTGAAATCTTTCTCTCCCTGGTCAGAATTAAACAATGAAATCTTTCTCTCTCTGGTCAGAATTAAACACTGAAATCTTTCTCTCCCTGGTCAGAATTAAACAATGAAATCTTTCTCTCTCTGGTCAGAATTAAACAATGAAATCTTCCTCTCTCTGGTCAGAATCAAACAATGAAATCTTTCTCTCTCTGGTCAGAATGAAACAATGAAATCTTCCTCTCTCTGGTCAGAATCAAACAATGAAATCTTTCTCTCTCTGGTCAGAATTAAACAATGAAGCTTTCTTTGATTAGAACTAAACAATGGAATCTTTTTCTAAGCAAGATTAAGTGATAAAAATCTTCTGCTCAATAAACTGATGACTAAACTTTCTCAGAGCTTTTCACACATGACTAATGATGATTTGGCTGCATTTTTTTTATAATGAAGAAACATCAGGCTATACATCAAAGCAACACACAACCACTTCCACTTTACAACAGACTTTACGGTATTGGAAGAACCACCCCCTCCCCCCACCCACCCACCCGCCATACCTACATGAAAAAAGTGATGTTCAGCGCAGAATCTATCAACATGGAGAGCGCTAGTTCGATTTTCTCCCTTTGCTGTTCAGCCAAGATAAGGAACGATAAACCAGCCCTGTGTTGACCTGTTGTTTCCCTTGCTGAAAGGCGACCATTGAACTGACAGGGCCTAGGCTACAGAAAGCTTGCTGTGTGTGTGTGTGTGTGTGTGTGTGTGCAGCAAGGTACGGGGCGATTTATCGCCAAGTAAACGGCGTGTAATCGTGCCGCTGAATGCAGCCTATCAAACCTGGCGTCTTCCCCAGCGTTAAGTGTGCTGCATGCCTGGGTCCTGTGATAGCCGGTTGTTAGGGCTGCCGGTATGGGAATGTGGGCTTTTTGTGGGTTACAGGGCGTTCTAATGGATTTGTAGTATTGTAATGCAAGTACATAATTATGGAGACATGTGCAAGTAGTTGTGTAAAGGACAAGCCGGTGTGTACGGTAGAAACACATGATGTCTACAATGCAAATAATCAGAAACAAAAGATGTCTACATTGCAAATAATCAAAAACACATGATGTCTACACTGCAAATAATCAGAAACAAAAGATGCCTACATTGCAAATGATCAAAAACACATGATGCCTACACTGCAAATAATTAGAAACACATGTCTACAATGCAAATAATCAGAAACAAAAGATGTCTACATTGCAAATTATCAAAGACACATGATGCCTACACTGCAAATAACCAGAAACAAAAGATGTCTACACTGCAAATAATCAAAAACACATGATGTCTACAAAGGCAAATAATCAGAAACAAAAGATGTCTACATTGCAAATAATCAGAAACACTGTCTACATTGCGAATAATCAGGAACACATGATGTCTACATTGTAAATACAAATACAATTTCACGCAGAGAAATCTCGTGACTTAAAGTGGTATAAATAAATAAATAATCAGAAACACATGATGTCTACATTGCAAACAATCAGAAACCCATGATGTCTACATTGCAAATAATCAGAAACACATGATGTCTACATTGCAAATAATCAGAAACACAGCATATCTACATTGCAAATAATCAGAAACACATGATGTCTACAATGTAAAAAATCAGAAACACATGATGTATACATTGCAAATAATCAGAAACACATAATGTCTACATTGTAAATAATGAGAAACACAAGATGTCTACATTGCAAATAATGAGAAACACAAGATGTCTACATTGTAAATAATCAGAAACTAAAGATGTCTACATTACAAATAATCAGAAACACATGATGTCTCTTCATCATCATCAGATCCGTGACCTTGGCGGTCGTGGGGGAGACACGAAAGACGATGCCGTGGTAAGCCTCCTCCATCCATCTCGGTCCTCGGCTCTGCGCAGTAGTGCGAATCATTCATCCTGGTCCATTCTCTGATGATGTCCATCCATGACTTGTTCTGTCTTCCCCTCTTTCTGCCACCTTCGAGTGTTCCCTGCAGTACTGTTTTTGGCAGAGTGTTGTGGCGAGTGACGTGGCCGAACCATGTCAGCTTTTTCTTCTTGACGATGGTGAGAAGGGGTTCCTGTGGACCTGCCAGCCGTGTTATTTGACTCTTGACAAATTCATTGGTCTTTCGTTCTCTCCAGGATATGCCCAGCAGTTTTCTATGGCATTTTGTTTCAAATGACTGGATTCGCTTTGATGTTTCAGCAGTCAATGTCCAGGTTACACTTCCGTACAGCAGTATAGTCTGAATTAGGGCTTTGTAGAGCTTTAGTTTGATTGGGAAACTGATCTCTTTACTTTTCCATATGGTGGTGAGTTTTGTCATGGAAGATGTTGCCATGGCTAGTCTGACTTTGATTTCTGTCGTCGATCGCCCGTCCTTTGTGAGTGTAGCGCCAAGGTATTTAAAAGCGTCTACCTCCTCCAGTTGTTGGCCGTTCATGTAAATTTTAGCAGTGGCGTTGCTCGTGCTGTTCACAAGTACTTTACTTTTCTCCGAGCTCACCTCCATCCCATATGCTCCAGCTCTGTTCTCAAGTCTGGTCGTAAGATCTTGCAGCTCTGTGTTACTTCCGCCCATGAGGTCAATGTCATCGGCAAACCGCAAGTTGTTGAGGGGTCTGCCGCCAATGGAGATGGTAGAGTGGAAGTCATGGAGGGTCTCTCTCATAATGTTTTCCAAGAACAGATTAAACAGGACTGGAGATAACAGGCATCCTTGTTGGACCCCAACTGTGGTTTTGAAGTATTCTCCGACCTGATTGTTTAGGACTGCACTGCTTGCGGTGTTGTATAGTGCTTGAATGGTTTGCACTAGTCCTTCTTCAATGCCAAACATTCTGAGGACCTGCACAGGCCTTCGTGCCATACTCTGTCGAAAGCCTTCTGAAGTCGATGAAGTTGTGGAAACAGGTCTCTCTGATGTTGAAGATGTTTTTCCATCAGGATGTGGCAGTTAAAAATCTGTTCGATTGTGCTCCTGCCTGCCCTGAACCCAGCTTTTCCTCTGCAAGGTGTTCTTCTGCCTCCTTCTTGAGTCGATTCAAAATAACTTTGAGCATGATCTTGCTGGCGTGGCTGATGAGGCTGATTGTTCTATAGTTTTGGCATTGGCGTAAATTACCCTTCTTGGGCAGGGGTATGATGAGTGATTGTGTCCATTCTGTTGGCCACTGTTTTGTCTCCCAAATCTTCTGACAGATAGCTGTAACATGTGTGATGACTGTTTCGCCACCATGCTTGAGCAGCTCTGCTGGTATGTTGTCTGCTTCTGGGGACTTTCCTACTGGTAAGCTGCGGATGGCTTCTTCCACTTCTTCCCTCAGTATAGGTAATGGCGAGGGTGCTATTGATGTTGCTGCCTTCTCTTCTATGTCTACATTGCAAATAATCAGAAACACAAGATGTCTACATTACAAATAATCAGAAACACATGATGTCTACATTACAAATAATCAGGAAAACATGATGTCTACATTGCAAATAATCAGAAACACATGATGTCTACATTGCAAATAATCAGAAACACAGCATATCTACATTGCAAATAATCAGAAACACAAGATGTCTACATTGCAAAAAAATCAGAAACATATGATGTCTACATTGCAAATAATCAGAAACACAAGATGTCTACATTGTAAATAATCAGAAACTAAAGATATCTACATTACAAATAATCAGAAACACAAAATGTCTACATAGTAGATAATCAGAAACAAAAGATGTCTACATTGTAAATAATCAGAAACTAAAGATGTCTACATTACAAATAATCAGAAACACATGATGTCTACATTGTAAATAATCAGAAACACATGATGTCTACATTGCAAATAATCAGAAACACATTTCTACATTACAAATAATCAGAAACGCATGATGTCTACATTGCAGATAATCAGAAACACAAAATGTCTACATTGCAGATAATCAGAAACACATGATGTCTACATTTCAAATAATCAGAAACACATGATGTCTACATTGCAAATAATCAGAAACAAAAGATGTCTACACTGCAAATAATCAGAAACACAAGATGTCTACATTGCAAATAATCAGAAGCACATAAAGTCTACATTGCAAATAATCGGGAACAAAAGATGTCTACAATGTAAATAATTAGAAACACATAATGTCTACATTGTAAATAATCAGAAACGCATGATGTCTACATTGCAAATAATCAGAAACAAAAGATGTCTACATTGTAGATAATCAGAAACACATGATGTCTACATTGCAGATAATCAGAAACACAAAATGTCTACATTGCAGATAATCAGAAACACATGATGTCTACATTGCAAATAATCAGAAACACAAAATGTCTACATTGCAAATAATCAGAAACACAAAATGTCTACATTGCAAATAATCAGAAACACATGATGTCTACATTGCAAATAATCAGAAACACAAAATGTCTACATTGCAAATAATCAGAAACACATGATGTCTACATTTCAAATAATCAGAAACACATGATGTCTACATTGCAAATAATCAGAAACGCATGATGTCTACATTGCAGATAATCAGAAACACAAAATGTCTACATTGCAGATAATCAGAAACACATGATGTCTACATTTCAAATAATCAGAAACACAAAATGTGTACATTGCAAATAATCAGAAACACATGATGTCTACATTGCAAATAATCAGAAACAAAAGATGTCTACACTGCAAATAATCAGAAACACAAGATGTCTACATTGCAAATAATCAGAAACGCATGATGTCTACATTGCAAATAATCAGAAACAAAAGATGTCTACATTGTAGATAATCAGAAACACATGATGTCTACATTGCAGATAATCAGAAACACATGATGTCTACATTTCAAATAATCAGAAACACAAAATGTCTACATTGCAAATAATCAGAAACACATGATGTCTACATTGCAAATAATCAGAAACACAAAATGTCTACATTGCAAATAATCAGAAACACATGATGTCTACATTGCAAATAATCAGAAACACAAAATGTCTACATTGCAAATAATCAGAAACACATGATGTCTACATTGCAAATAATCAGAAACACAAGATGTCTACATTGCAAATAATCAGAAACACATGATGTCTACATTGCAAATAATCAGAAACACAGGATTTCTACTCTCCAAAATGGAAACGAGAGAGAATGGATCTTTCTGTTGAATGAATCTTTATTTTTCAAGGGTAACAGAATAAGCACAGGCATACTGGTTTTCATCGCCCCCTGCCCTGATTAGGGAGGCAGAGGGAGAGAAATCGAATGTTTCAAACTCAAATGTTTTATTGAGGGTAAATGGATACGCCAGAGGCTTCTTTACACCAGGCCATGACAAAAAGGGGAAAACAAACACGAGAGAGAGCAAGGGGTGGGGGCACATTCCCCTCTGGGGTTCCCACAGACCTGAATTCTGTACACTATCATCAGCAGAAGACGTCAGCGTGGCGTAAGAACGTCAGTGACACCTTAACAAAACACCTTAGCATGCTCTAATCATACCGACGATTCATTTACAAGACAACACCAACGATTCATTTACAAGACAACACCAACGATTCATCAACAAGACAAGTGGAGCCGACATTGCCCCTGACTGGATAATTGCGGGCTGTTCACTAGCAGAGGGTGTGGTCTTCCCTGCCTGCCTGCCTGCCTTACCCCCTCATTACATGTGGTGATGAGGGGTGGGAAAACACCTGAAGTGGAGGTCTTGTGATCACTACACACACACACACACGCACGCACACACACACACACACACACACACTTATCACACACTTTTGCAACAGTTTGTGTCAAGTCATAGGTTCTCCGACAGACAACGCATAGCTCCTAGTTTGTACCTGTATGATTACAATCCCCTTCCCAACCAGCCGCCATGGCGCAGTGGTTAGCGCCTTGGATTTCGAACTGGAAGGTCGCGGGTTCGAATCCCATAAAAGTCATAGGGATTTTTTGGACTCGGCCGGCTCTAACCAGAGTGAGTGTGTTGTGGGCTCATGGGAAGACGGGGACCACACAGTCGAGCTTCATCCATTTTACACATGCGATTTTGAGTGTTGCTCAAATTACCTGACCAACACTGCAGGTGTCTGAACCTCTCGGGCCCGGTTGACGCCGGTATGTATTATAATATTAATCGTAGAGTACAACCCTGTCATGTAGTCTCAAAGCACATGCATTTCCACAGCAGCATCATTACGTCATCCTCATTATCATTGATCATCATGCAATAAAAAAAAAGCCTCTGATTCGGGGGTCCCAGTTGCTCTGGTCTCATGGTGACCTCAGATTCGGTTTCCCCATACGCTTCTGTGCCTGTGGTGAGTTTGTGTCAAAGCCTTTGGGGTTGGAGGTTCACGGGGGACGGTCGTTGGAGGGACGTTGTGGTTGCCACCTCGGATGGGCCACTCACTAAGTCTGGCTCCGCGACTGAGCTAATACTGTCGTTAGTAGGGGGCTTAGTAGGTGGTGTCCTGTGTATGTTAGCTCAGAACAGGCACCACTGAACACCACCAAAGTGAACCAGCAGCGATGCAGGGCCCCTCTGGCTGGTGGCCCTACGGCGGCCTGATAGTGATGGGCTGCATGTGGACTCCCGACCCTGAGGATGGGACATACCAAATCTGGGTATGGCTGTGGCGGGGAGATTGGCATGAGCGGCGTGGGAACAGCAGGACGGGGACGTCAGAAGATGAGGCAGCAAAAAAAAAGAAAGAATCCCCTTCCCCCCTTTCTCTCTGCCCTTCCCACCCCCGGCCTATTTTCTGCTCCCCCTCCCCTCCCTGGCTATGTTCTGTTAAGGGTTTCATTTCTGTGTGGTGTAAACATGTGCCGTTTATCACCGCTGTTTTGAAAACGGCTTACTTCTCCACACACTGTACTAGCAACACACATACATTCGTATACGTATGCATGCATGCACGCTAGTAGTTGAGGGCACTTATGTGTTTGTATGTGCACAAACACACACACACACACTCACACGCACGCACACACATACGCACACACACACAAACCACACACATGTGTTCAGGCAAATACACACACCATATTTTTCTAATATCACTAATGTGAAACTACGTTAAAGTGAAGAATACACACACACAAACACACACACACACACACACAAAACACACACCACACACACACACACACACACACACACACACACACACACACACACACACACACACACACACACACACACACACACACACACGTGCGCGCGACAAAATCACAGAACAGATGTGAACCCGGATCTTAACCAGCGCACAGAGTGTACGCTTGAAGACAGGACGAGAAAACCAGTCTACTCTGAAAGTGGTGACAGACAGCAGGGTTTTCTCCCTTGTCTCATTGTCACTGGTTCGAAGTGTGGGAGCCTGAATTGTTTGGGTCAAAGCTGTTGTGTCTGTTCTCCATGGTCAGACAGACAGACAGACAGACTGATGGCGCACATACACTCCGCCAGGCTGGTTTGGAGCAAGGCAGTTTCCCCAGGAAGGGAAAGAAACCACGCCATTTCTTTCCTACTCCAAGCATTCTTGAACAGACAATGAACACACACTGGAAGTTTTCCTCTGCCTGTTCTCCATATACCGAAGGAGCAGAAAAGGCAGGCGAAAAAAACAAACTGATTGACAAACTCACGTTACACAGCGCATCGTGTCACAGAATAATGCAACAACGCGGCCAAAGTCTATATCTATATCTATCTCTATATCTCTCTCTATATATTTATATATGTATATATTCAAGTTAGTGTCCATAATGCACAAACTCATGGCCCACACTGGAAGTCTGCTTCATTTCCAGCACTCCTCCCCCCCTTCATCCCCACAGAAGACCTTGCATGTGTGGTCTGGCCCTGGTAGGGAATAAAGTAATGTGCGTAGTGGAATCCATATCAGGCGGGGGGGTGGTATGTGTTTCACAAATGTAACCATTTATCACGTGGGTTCAAATTATGTCTTTATCTTACTAGTTATTATTTGACATTTTTAAAAAAAAAATCACTGCAACACAAATTTTCTTCAATAGAGAACAATAAGAGAATTGATTGAAATGATTGTTTGGTGAAGGAGGGAGGGAGGTGTGCAATGGACATCAGGAATGTAAAGGAGGGAGGTGTGGAATGGACATCAGGAATGTAAAGGAGGGAGGTGTGGAGTGGACATCAGGAATGTAAAGGAGGGAGGTGTGCAATGGACATCAGGAATGTAAAGGAGGGAGGTGTGCAATGGACATCAGGAATGTAAAGGAGGGAGGTGTGGAGTGGACATCAGGAATGTAAAGGAGGGAGGTGTGGAGTGGACATCAGGAATGTAAAGGAGGGAGGTGTGGAGTGGACATCAGGAATGTAAAGGAGGGAGGTGTGCAATGGACATCAGGAATGTAAAGGAGGGAGGTGTGCAATGGACATCAGGAATGTAAAGGAGGGAGGTGTGTCAAGCTGGCAGACCCCCCCAGGGCCCCATTGACAGCACTGCTGACCTCTGACCGCGGCATTGCAGGTGTCACCCCCCCCCCCCCCCTGATATTTGCCCTGTCTGCCCTTACTGGCCATCACATCGCCTTGTGCTCAATTTGTTCCACAAACTTGCAAAGGTTGTGTGTGTGTGTGTGGGGGGGGGGGGGGGGGGGAGATGAGGCGATAAAGATGGGAGACAGTTAAGATGTAGGAAGCCTGGAGTTATCACAACCAGCAAAAGTTCCTGCCGCTTTCCCTCTTCCCTAGAACAATCAAAGCAGCGACAGCAGCAGCAGCAGCAGCAGCAGCAGCAGCAGCAGCAGCAGCTTTATGAGCAGTGCAGCAACAGTGTCAGAAACAGAAAGCTTCCTGTCCATACTTCATTTTGTGCAGGCTGTATCGCCAAGGAAAGGAAGCCATAGGCAAAGCTGCTCGAAAAATGGCCTGACATGTTCCACCCCCTCCCTCCCTTAATTTCAGCCACGGTGGCCATCTGGCTTGGAGGTATCAGCACCATCAGCCAGCAGAACCAGGAGCAAAAGGCATCGATACAAGTTCAAGGTCAGATACAGCTCACCGCCCACAGCAGGCTTTTCCCCCCACTAGAACTGAGAAGATCTTCTTTTTAATTTTTAAATTTTTTTTATATCGAGGATAATGAAATAAGCACTTATGTGCTTTTTTACATCCAGTCCCCGTGTGTATGCGGTTTTGTAAATTCTGTCATCTGTTCCCATCGGCACACAAGGGCCTACTCTTACGAAAAGTGGAACAGGATTTAACGTGTGCGCAAGATGTTTTGCGTGCGTTCGCACACGGGGCCTCGGTTTATAGTCTCATCCGAAGGACTTTTGGGGAGAGTTGAGTCTGCACTGATGTTAACTCCAGGGACAATATCCCCTTGAATAGGAATCGAACCCGGGTCGTCAGATTGCGAGCGCAATGTTCTAACCACTAAGCTATCCCGTCTTCACATCAGTAGGCTGCTTCACCTTGTCCAAAAACAGATAAGAACTTTACACCCACACACGCAACACACACCCCACACACACACAAAC
>CM054150.1:61198769-61280743 GCA_028751875.1 Rapana venosa
AGTCACAACTAGAGACAATGTCAGAGAAGTCAGAACTAGAGACAATGTCAGAGAAGTCAGAACTAGAGACAGTGTCAGAGCTGTCAGAACTCCAGGCAATGTCAGAGCTGTCAGAACTCCAGGCAATGTCAGAGCTGTCATTCTGCTGAACTCCAGGCAATGTCAGAGCTGTCATTCTGCTGAACTCCAGGCAATGTCAGAGCTGTCAGAACTCCGGGCAATGTCAGAGCTGTCATCCTGTTGAACTCCAGACAATGTCAGAGCTGTCATTCTGCTGAACTCCGGGCAATGTCAGAGCTGTCATCCTGTTGAACTCCAGACAGTGTCAGAGCTGTCATCCTGTTGAACTCCAGACAATGTCAGAGCTGTCATCCTGCTGAACTCCAGGCAGATGTCAGAGCTGTCATCCTGCTGAACTCCAGAAAGTGTCAGAGCTGTCATCCTGCTGAACTCCAGACAGTGTCAGAGCTGTCATCCTGCTGAACTCTAGTGTCAGAGCTGTCATCCTGCTGAACTCTAATGTCAGAGCTGTCATCCTGCTGAACTCCACATGCTCTCTGTAGCAGCACCATCCATCTGCAGGTTAGATCTATGAACTTCATGTCCGCTAGTTCCCTCAAATATCAAATACTGTTGATTTGCAGCACATCAGGAAAAGATACTAAATGGTATACCGCCTCTACTGTCTTATTTCCTCAGCAAAACAAAATCGGGCTGCTCTAAGAACGCCAACTATGGCACATGATTTATCTTTGTAATTAGGGTAAGGAAACAGCAAAAACAAGTGACTTTGAAGTATACAGAAATATGAAATGCCACGTCAGCAAAAAGCTACAGAATGAATGAACAGACTTAGCCATGTCAGTTTTAATAATTTCACTCCCTGGTCACCAGAACTAACCAGTGCTGGCAGAGTGCATTATACATACCATGCCCACAGAACAAGGAAAATATTGACAGTTACAAATAAACACTGATGCAGAGACTAATGATGACTACAACTCTGACAAGCTTTCAGCCCACCCTGAAAGGAACACGTTCACCCTTTCATTCAGCGTTCAGTATAATATATAGTGCTACAGCAGAGCGCAACACAGAGTAGTGGAATGCAATAAAATAGAATGCTGTGCAATACAATATGATATAACACAACACAACACAACAGAACAATACAAGGCAACGAAATACAATACAGTACAGTACAATACAACACAACACAACCCAATACAGCACACTAATAATGTATAGACTTTATATAGCGCTGAATCTTGTAAAGCAACAAATCAAAGCGCTCAGGTGACACTTTTTTATTTTAAAATTTTTTATTTATGCATGTGTATGCGGTTTAAAAATTTGTTTCATCTGTTCCCACTGGCACAAAATGACCTACTCTTTCGAACAGTGGAACAGGATTTAACGTGTGCGCAAGATGTTCTGCATGCGTTCGCACAAGGGGCCTCGGTTTATAGTCTCATCCGAAGGACTTTGACATTCAGTTCGATTTTTTGTCAAACTGGGAAGAAAGGGCGAGGCTGAGAATCGAACCCAGAACCTCACGGTTTACTTGTAGGAAGGCAAACGTCTTAACCATCCTGCCACCTTCCTTCACAATACCATACTATACAGTACAAATGGTAACGGTGCTTTGTTTCTTCAATCTTGGACCAACAGACAGTAAAGCAGTATTTACATTGCTAACAAACAGAGCAGGCCACCATTGAAGCTTCCTTTATGACACTACAGGAGAGAACCATGGAATCAGGACATCTCTCCCCAAAGACAGGGTTGAAAAAGTTCACACACAAAACAAGTAAGGAAGAGAAAGATTCCATTCCATTTGGATGGATCTCCGATAGATCGTCAGCCGCATCTCCTGTGATCAGAAATCCTCCCTCAGAAGGAGAATCAATGGAGGACAGGACCACGATGAAGGGCAGGTAGGCTAGCCTACCCACACCCACAAAAACCTGTCCAGGATGTGATGGAGAGGGAGGGAGGGAGGGGAAGATTGTAATACCCTCTGTCCCCCCACCTCTCCCAAAGCCTAATCCCCCCCAAATTGAAATCTCTCTATCCCTATTGACAGTTACACCAGCCCCTACCCAATTTGGTGCTCAGAATCAGGAGGTGGTGTAACGGATCACACACCCTGCTGTTGCTCTCCGCTCTTTGGAGAGAAGGCGGTAATACAGTGTTGCTTGGTTATTCTTGCCAGGATACATGTGTACATGTGTGCTTGAGGGTACAGAACTGTTCCTATCCAGACACAGGCAAGACATTGTTCACTGGATATAAAAAAGGGAGAAAGGGTTTTCACCATCAAATCCTTTTTTCTCAAATATAAATAAAAACTGATTACACAGTGCAGGCGAGTTTCTTTCTTTTCTTTTTTTTTTTTAGCTCTTTAAAAAAAAAGAAATGTGAGTGCGTGTCCAATATTTTGAATGCATTGCACTACATGTGTCAAAAGTCCATTTCAGAGATCTTTCACCAGTGCGCTGGTTAAACTTGTTCCTGTAAAAAAGTTGATGTCCTCCTCAACTCATAAACAATCATAAACCTGCATTACTTACAGCAGTTTTGATCTATGGACTCAGTATTCCACTTGGTTTATCATTTGAACAAACTAGAGAATGTGATAGCTGTCCAAGCAGTCACTGTCAATCCTTCCAAACCCTCAGAACTGTAACCATCGAAACCACTGTAACCATCAAAACGCTTGTAACCCTCAACCACTGTAACCTCAAACCACTGTAAACCTCAGAACACCTGTAACTATCAGAACCATGTAATCCATCAGAACCACTGAATCATCAGACACTGTAACATCAGAATCACTGTAACCATCAGAACCACTGTAATCATCAGAACCACTGTAACCATCAGAACCACTGTAACCCTCAGAACCACTGTAACCCTCAGAACCACTGTAACCATCAGAACCACTGTAACCCTCAGAACCACTGTAACCCTCAGAACCACTGTAACCGTCATAGCCATCTATAACCATCATAGCCATCTGTAACCATCAGAACCACTGTAACCATCAGAACCACTGTAACCCTCGTAGCCATCTGTAACATCAGAACCACTGTAACCATCATAACCATCTGTAACCGTCATAGCCATCTATAACCATCATAGCCATCTGTAACCATCAGAACCACTGTAACCCTCAGAACCACTGTAACCCTCAGAACCACTGTAACCATCATAACCATCTGTAACCGTCATAGCCATCTATAACCATCATAGCCATCTGTAACCATCAGAACCACTGTAACCCTCAGAACCACTGTAACCCTCAGAACCACTGTAACCATCATAACCATCTGTAACCGTCATAGCCATCTATAACCATCATAGCCATCTGTAACCATCATGCACTGTAACCCATAGCATCTGTACACCTCGATAGCCATTGTACCATCATTCATAGTGTAACCATATGCCATCTGTAACACCCATAGCTACCTGTAACACCAGATCTATGTAACCCTCAGAACCACTGTAACCATCATAGCTATTGTAACCTCAGAATGCCTTGATACCCATAGCCATTGCTGTTAACGCATCGAGTCAGGGTAACTCTGAGAACAGTGTAACCATGATGACACTGGTAACCTAGACCCAACAGCCCATCTAGTGGCATTACAAGAGCTAAGTGAGTAGTACCCAGATGCCAGTGTAGCGGCAAGTGCCTATCATACATACCTGCTGTGGTGTGCCTGTGTGTCTAGTTCGTGTCCAGCCATGCAGTCAGGCAGGCAGCAGCTTTCCTGGCAACCACTCTGCTGCTAGGTGTGTGCGGTGGTCTAGTTCTGGCCCAGCCAGCAGTGGGGCACAGCGAGTCCAGGAGTGGGTAGATGGAGTCAGGTGCAGGTAGTGGTGTGTGTACAGTCCATGACGTCTCCCCAGGCTTGCCAATGCTGACCAGCCATGCATCAGACTGTCCTGCCTTCATGGATGATTAAAGTGCTTTTGCTTGACATTTGATTTTGACTGGACCACTCTATTACCCTTTCAAGAGAAGAGGTGTCACAAACCAGGCGGGACAGTGGTCACATGGATTGGCCAGTGAACCCTCCCCCCCCTGCCGCCCGTGCTCCTGACCTGTGTGCCCCAGAGCCTATTCTGAATACAGTCATGATCTGCTGATGTCTAGTGTACAGCCATGATGTCTAGTGTACAGCCATGATGTCTAGCGTTGTGTGTACAGCCATGATGTCTAGTGGTGTGTGTACAGCCATGATGTCTAGTGGTGTGTGTGCAGTGCTGATGTCTAGTGGTGTGTACAGCCATGATGTCTAGTGGTGTGTGTACAGCCATGATGTCTAGTGTTGTGTGTACAGCCATGATGTCTAGTGGTGTGTGTACAGCCATGATGTCTAGTGGTGTGTGTGCAGTGCTGATGTCTAGTGGTGTGTGTACAGCCATGATGTCTAGTGGTGTGTGTACAGTGCTGATGTCTAGTGGTGTGTGTACAGCCATGATGTCTAGTGGTGTGTGTACAGTGCTGATGTCTAGTGGTGTGTACAGTGCTGATGTCTAGTGGTGTGTGTACAGCCATGATGTCTAGTGGTGTGTGTACAGCCATGATGTCTAGTGGTGTGTGTACAGCCATGATGTCTAGTGGTGTGTACAGTGCTGATGTCTAGTGATGTGTGTACAGTGCTGATGTCTAGTGTTGTGTGTACAGTGCTGATGTCTAGTGGTGTGTGTACAGCCATGATGTCTAGTGGTGTGTGTACAGCCATGATGTCTAGTGTTGTGTGTACAGTGCTGATGTCTAGTGGTGTGTGTACAGGCTGATGTCTAGTGGTGTGTGTACAGCCATGATGTCTAGTGGTGTGTGTACAGTGCTGATGTCTAGTGGTGTGTGTACAGCCATGATGTCTAGTGGTGTGTGTACAGTGCTGATGTCTAGTGGTGTGTGTACAGCCATGATGTCTAGTGGTGTGTGTACAGTGCTGATGTCTAGTGGTGTGTGTACAGCCATGATGTCTAGTGTTGTGTGTACAGCCATGATGTCTAGTGGTTGTGTGTACAGCCATGATGTCTAGTGGTGTGTGTACAGTGCTGATGTCTAGTGGTGTGTGTACAGTGCTGATGTCTAGTGGTGTGTGTACAGCCATGATGTCTAGTGGTGTGTGTACAGCCATGATGTCTAGTGGTGTGTGTACAGTGCTGATGTCTAGTGGTGTGTGTACAGCCATGATGTCTAGTGGTGTGTGTACAGCATAAATGTCTAGTGTGTGTTACAGGCTGATGTCTAGTGGTGTGTGTACAGCCATGATGTCTAGTGGTGTGTGTACAGCCATGATGTCTAGTGGTGTGTGTACAGCCATGATGTCTAGTGGTGTGTGTACAGTGCTGATGTCTAGTGGTGTGTGTACAGCCATGATGTCTAGTGGTGTGTGTACAGCCATGATGTCTAGTGGTGTGTGTACAGCCATGATGTCTAGTGGTGTGTGTACAGCCATGATGTCTAGTGGTGTGTGTACAGCCATGATGTCTAGTGGTGTGTGTACAGTCATGATGTCTAGTGGTGTGTGTACAGCCATGATGTCTAGTGGTGTGTGTACAGTGCCTGATGTCTAGTGATGTGTGTACTGCAAGGACAGCGCCATTCCTGTCTGCTCCAAAGCTGACAGCCATGCAGGGGCAGTGAGCACAGTAGCATGCAGCATCTGCTGGGCAAAGCCTGTGAAATTCCTTAGCAGAGTGTCTATGCATGCCAGTGCGTGCGTGTGCGTGCGTGCGTGTGTGTGTGTTCTTTTTCTTGAGGTTGTATTATTTTTGGAAGTGTTATACATTAACGGAAGTTTTCTATGGAGTAAGCACGCTGATCAGAGCCCGTCAAGGCGTCCACCCAAACTGGAACCATACAGGGATGCACAGTCTCCACCAATGAGATGGCGCGCAGCTGTTGACGGCAGACATCAGGGGAGGTAATAGAAGGAAAGATCACTCCGAACTTCGACCAGAGAGGCTCCATCTTGATTGGCGAGGCGAGGCGGGCGGAGAGAGAGAGAGAGAGAGAGCGAGAGAGAGGGGAGGGGGGGGGGGGGGGTGAATTGCCAACGCCGTCCGTCGATGCAGGACAAAGACGTAATGAGTTTTCAATTGTCCGGCACCGGTTAGACACCATCTCTTTCTGCCCCTTCTACACCCCCTTCCCTCCCTCAGCCTGTCTCCTCCTCCCTCCTCTGCAAAACTTTCCCCTCTGCGCCCTGTTAATTCCCTGCTGAGGATATTGGAAAGAAGAGAGGAACAGATTTTGGATGGTCAAGCCATCCTAGTAATTTTTTTTTCTCCCGTTTTTGCCTGTGGGGAAATGTTTGAGAAAAACAAAACCCGCACGGTCCTTTTGTAGAGAAAGAGAGAGGGAGTGTGGTGGAGGCAGTGTGTGCTTCAGTGGAGAGGTTGTTGAGAGTAGCAGAGTGGGGTCGTTTCTGAATTGTGGTGAGCAGAGTGAGGAAGCAACTGACGTTTTTCATTGGTTAAATTCATTTTCTTTTGCGCAGGTTTCATTGTTCTCCAGAAATACTGGGAATCATTTCAAATAATAGCTTTAGGTAGGTCTTGTGCTGAAGTCTTCCCTGATTGAAAGAAGTTGGTTTCCACAGCAACAGCAGAATGGATCTTGATACCAGACAGAGAAAACTTCATCAAGAAATATCGGACAGCAGATTAAAAAAAATCGCAAATCCAGGCACACTTTAGGACAAACTTTGGCAAATTTGTGGACTTGAGTAAAATCTCTCTCTCTCTCTCTCTCTCTCTCTCTCTCTCTCTCTCTCTCTCTCTCTCTCTCTCTCTCTCTCTCTCACACAACATCTTAGACAGGAAAGTGCAGACTCCCTAAGTCCATGATGACAATTTCCACACACAGAGAAACTCCGCAGCTGTGCGGGGAAAGGGAGGAGAGCAGGACCAACATCAACTAAAACAACAGAGAAGACAGACAGGAGAAGAGAAGAGGAGGAGGAAGGATGCACTAAGGCCTAAAGACACTGGCTGGAACAGAGAAGACAGACAGGAGAAGAGAAGAGGAGGAGGAGGAGGAGGAGGAGGAAGGATGCACTAAGGCCTAGAGACACTGGCCGGAACAGAGAAGACAGACAGGAGAAGAGAAGAGGAGGAGGAGGAGGAAGGATGCACTAAGGCCTAGAGACACTGGTAGGAACAGAGAAGACAGACAGGAGAAGAGAAGAGGAGGAGGAGGAGGAGGAGGAGGAGGAGGAGGAGGAGGAGGAGGAGGAGGAGGAAGGATGCACTAAGGCCTAAAGACACTGGCTGGAACAGAGAAGACAGACAGGAGAAGAGAAGAGGAGGAGGAGGAGGAAGGATGCACCAAGGCCTAGAGACACTGGCTGGAACAGAGAAGACAGACAGGAGAAGAGAAGAGGAGGAGGAAGGATGCACCAAGGCCTAGAGACACTGGCTGGAACAGAGAAGACAGACAGGAGAAGAGAAGAGGAGGAGGAGGAAGGATGCACTAAGGCCTGGAGACACTGGTAGGAAGCAGTGATCTGTAAAGCGGCATGGGGCAGACACAGCTGACTGCAAACTGCCACGTGTTACACAGCCTTCTTCCGGTTGTGTTGTGTGTGGGGGGGGGGGGGGGGGGGGGGGGTTGGGGGGGGGGGGGTGGGGTGGGGGGGGGGGGTGAAGGGGGGGGGCATTGCATTGCATGACTCTGTTTTGATGTGTACAGCATTGTTTTAGATGGCGTCGTTTTTGTGCTGTGTCATATTTTTGCATTGTAGGGCTCTGTTTTGGTGTGTACAGCATTGTTTTAGATGGCGTCGTTTTTGTGCTGTGTCATATTTTTGCATTGTAGGCTCTGTTGTGAGTTGCTCTGTGTTGCATTGCATTGCTTTATGGTGTATTGTGTTTGCTGAATTTTTTGGTTGCTATGCACTGCATTACATTGTGTTGTACTGTGTTGTGTTGTGTTGTGCTGTGCTGTGCTGTGTTGTGTTGTGTTGTGCCATGTTGTGTTGTGCCATGTTGTGCCGTGCTGTGTTGTTCTGTTCTGTGTTGTGCTGTGTTGTGTTGTACTGTGTTGTTCTGTTCTGTGTTGTGCTGTGTTGTGTTGTACTGTGCTGTGTTGTGCTGCGTTGTGTTGTACTGGGCTATGTTGTGTTGTACTGTGCTGTGTTGTGTTGTACTGTGTTGTGCTGTGTTGTACTGGGCTATGTTGTGTTGTGATATGTTGTGCTGTGCTGTGCTGTACTATGTTGTGTTGTGATGTGTTGTGTTGTGCTGTGCTATGTTGTGCTGTACTATGTTGTGCTGTACTATGTTGTGTTGTGCTGTGTTGTGTTGTGTTAGCTACTGTTATCTATCTGTGGCAGCACATTTCCTCAGTTCTCTTTCTTCCAAATCTGACTCAAACATACCTCGCCATCATTGAAACGTATTTCAAGTCTGCATTTGTAACAGCTTAGCCAGTAAAGTATGCATTCAACGGCAATTTTATATTTAGAGGAAATGTACTGGTTCATTAAGCGTGCGTATGTCAACACACAAAGAGCCTCACTCTCCAATACCCGCTCTCTTCGAAATACGACACTTGCTTTAACGAAATATGATAATAAATGAAAAAAATCTCTGTGAACGCTCAACTACTGCATAGTGATGGGGCCACACGTGTTGTCAGGGTGCAGCTGGCCTCTAAAGGAGAGAATGCCATCCGCTAACAGAGAAAGCACACTGCCGATGCATCATCAAAAGAATGGCTGCACCATGTCTTTCCCCGTTAAGTCTATATACCTGCAATAAAACAATGTTATTCGTTCTTAGTAACAAGCAATGGCCTACTCTTTCAAAAGGCGGAACGGTTTTAACGGGTTCGCAAGATGTGCGTGCGTTGGTAAACGGGACCTCAGTTTATTCATCCGGACTTTCGGGGGAGTGGAGTCGGAGAGAAAAATCTTCCTTGGAAAGGGCATTTCTTCTTCTTCTTCTTCATCTTCTGCATGGAACACTCAGACACCAACTGTTGCTGTCTGTCACATGAGGGACAATGCCTTGTGCTGCCGTTAAGCGCCTGGCGGGTCAGGCCCGGCGCCTCTGATTTGGGCGTGGGAGAGAAGTGTTCTCTTTTAAGTCTTGCCGGTAACAGGCAGGAGAATGGACCAAGAAGGCGGAAAACAGACAAAAAGGAGGTGACAGGAAGAAAAGGAACAAGGCAAAAACAAAGAGAAGGATAGAAAAGAGGGAGTTGCTAGCACAGAATTTCCAGAAGGTGTGGATGCTGTTTGTACTGACAGACGCCCAGCATCACCAGGGGCACAATGCGCCTTTCAGCAGAGGCTCGAACTCGTGCCGTCAGATCGCGAGCTCAACCCTCCAGCCACTAAACTCCCCCCCCCCTCCCCGAAAGCTTCAGTTTGAAAAGCAGTTTTTGGATCCATGCATGTGAACGGTAGCTGAATATTCCTTTGAGACCCAGCTGGGATGCCAGTTTTCCTTTTCCATCACTCCGGTCCCTTTCTTTGTCTTTTTCCTGACCTTTCTCTCATCATCGTCGTCGTCGTCGTCGTCCTCCTTCTCCTCATCCTCATTCTCTTCTCTCTCTCTCTCTCTCTCTCTCTCTCTCTCTCTCTCTCTCTCTCTCTCTCTCTCTCTCTCTCATTTTCTGCCTTTCCAGTCTATTCTGCCTTTGTCCAAGCAAGCCTGGCCATTCCTTTCTGCCAGCTTTCACCTCCTTGTTTTTCATCCGCTGTTCTGAGGTCAGAATGTTCAGCTAGGCTGAGGTCAGCGCGGGGCAGACCTCCCGCAGTCACAGACACATGAGAAGAACAGGCACCCCCCCCCCCCCCCTGCCTGTGCGGCCCTGCATAGCAGAGGAAGGGGGGAGAAGAAGAACAAGAGAGCCGGCTTGATGCATGCTCGTCAGTCGTGCCCTGCTCTTCCGCCACTCTTGTCTTGTGCTGTGAAGGGCAGGCTGTGCTGAAGAATCCTCTGATCATGTTGCTGAGAACAGCCTCTGTTGTTGTTGTTGTCGTCGTCTTCAATTTAACGTCTGTTCACTCTCAGCCTCTGTCATTATGTGTAGAAGACATGTACAGCTAGCGCCTTTTGTGCAACATGGCAGATTATTGGCTCAGGCCAGTTGTCTGGAAAGACCCCCCTGCATCAAACAGGATACTAGAACAGAAATGGATAATAAGATCATTGGGGTACTTAAGATAAGATCATTGGGGTACTTAAGATGTGAGAACTGAACTAACGTTTGCCCTCAGGCTCACAGCTTTGACAATAAATCGGCTTGCTTACTGCAGCAGCATTTCTTGTCTAGAAACTGGACGTTCATATGAGAGAAGAGAGAGAGAGAGAGAGAGAGAGAGAGAGAGAGAGAGAGAGAGAGGGAGAGAAGAGAGAGAGTGAGAGAGAGAGAGAGAGAGAGAGAGAGTGAGAAAGGAGAAGAGAGAGAGAGAGAGAGAGAGAGAGAGAGAGAGAGGAGAGAGACGATGAGAGAGAGAGAGAGTAAGGAGTAGAGAGAGTGAGAGAGAGAGGAGAGAACACACACAGAGTAAAAGAAATGCATAGTACCATGTGGTAAGCTGCCTAAAGAGCAGAGCAGAGCAGGGCAGAGAACAGTATTCTGCAGGCGTGGACGCTGTGCTGTAAAGGGAGCTAACCTCCATAAAGTCTGGACTGGCCTCGTCCCCGCCAGGATCAAGTCTACTTTGTCTGTCCGTCTGTCTGTCTGTTTATCTGATTGTCTGTCTGTTCGCTCTGTGGATGGCTGCGTGAGTTGGTGAGTGAGTGAGTGGGTAGATGAACTCTTTCCCTCCCTCTCTTTCTGTCTCTGTCTCCCTGCCTGGCTCAGAACTTGACCCTCGACATGTCAGTGTTCATCTGCTGCGGATTGTCTGTCTGTTTGTTTATCCATCAGTCTGTCTGTCTGTATGTATGTCTATTTCTCTCTATCTCTGCAAAGCCAGTGGTGTCAGCATCAGTACAGTGCTACATTTTCAGAGGAATTACGAAGACGAATACAAACACTAACTTTTCCATAATTATCTGAAAAGCACGAGAAACTCACGGGGGTTCCAAGCATGGCTAAACCAGTCAACAACAAGCCAGCATTAGGCCTGCATGACTGTGTGGCAAGGAAAACTGTGCCGCCTTGCTTCAGAGAGAGAGAGAGAGAGAGAGGGAGGGAGAGAGAGAGAGAGAGAGAGAGAGAGAGAGATAGGTGGAGGGGGAAGAGAGAGAGAGAGAGAGAGAGAGAGAGGGAGGGAGGGTGGGAGAGAGGGTGCAGACAAGGTCAGACGTGATGAAGGGAACAGACCTAGCCTAACAAAATACTGCTGTAACATCTAGCACACTGGGGTCAAAGGTCACAAGCAAACCGATTCAAACCAGTTTATAATTAAAGAACAAAGCACCTTATCAAAACAAACAAAAAGAAAAAAAACCCACCAAAAAGCTCCAAAGAAACAAACAACACCCCCCCTCCCCACCCCCACACATCTAGCGTCCACTTTTCCATCATTTTCTTTCTTTCTTTCTTTCTTCCTTCTGCCTGTCCGTCTGTCAGTCTCTCTGTTAGTGGAGTTTTTGTTTGATCTATTTCAGGAAAGAAATCTGTCACCTGCTCTGGACACTACCACAGGAAAGACACACAAGCTGGAAAAAGCTAAAGTATAGAGACAAGAATTCCAGTCACTCCTCGACCACTACAGCCTCTCTCCCACTAAACAGACAATTCTTGGTGACTTCAACTTCCATTTCGACAACCAGTCTTCTCCAGATGTCAAACGTCTTTCTCTTTCTCTGTCCAACCATTCTCTCTCTCAACTGGTAAACGAAGCAACACACAGATCCGGTCATATTTTAGACTGGCTGATTACTAATGCTTCATTCAATCTTGTCACATCTGTTTCTGTCACCGACGAACTGCATTCTGATCATTCCGCCATTCTTTTCCATCTTAACATCACAAAACCTGTCAGAAAGAAGAAATATGTTACTCGTCGCAATCTTAAGGCCTTAGACATTCATACCTTCTCTTCACAAGCTTCCCAACGTTTTTCACAAACCTCTGATCACACTGACCTCTCTGATTACTATAACACTATTCTCCGCCAACTGCTTGATGAGTATGCACCTCCTACTGACCATCTCCTCCCTGACAGACCCTGTGCGCCATGGTATACCCAAGACATCTTGATAGCGAAGCGCAAACGCCGGCAACTAGAACGCCAGTGGCGGAAGTCAAAAACCGAAATCAACAAACAACTTTTCCGAAAACAAATAAACAAAGTCAAACTCTTAATCCATTCAGCAAAGATAGACTACTACTCTTCCCAAGTTCTCTGTGCTACATCCATAAAATCTCTTTTTTCCCCTCACCTCAAATCTCCTTGGATCTGCAAAAACAACTCCTCTGCCTAACACCCACAGCCTGTCTGAACTTCCATCCATATTTTCTGCCTTCTTCTCAGACAAAGTTCGAAACATACGCTCCAGACTGGATCAGACTCAATTCCAGCCTGCGCCTCCTGATCCCCAGTTCACTGGCACTCCTCTCTTTTCCTTCCATCCCACAAGTGAAAAGAAATCATGACAATTCTGAAGGAAATGACTATAAAATCATGCGACCTTGATCCCATACCTGCTCCTGTTTTCTCACAATGCCTTCCACAACTTGTACCTATTATCACTAAAATAGTAAACTCATCTCTTGTGTCAGGAAATTTTCCATCAGCTCTTAAAACAGCAATAGTCACACCTCTACTGAAAATGCACGACTCGATCCCAACATTCTGAAGAATTATAGGCCTGTCTCAAACTTACCCTTTGCCTTTAAAGTAATAGAAAAAGTCGTTCTCAAACAGCTCAACAGTCACCTTCATTCCAATGATCTCCTTCCCACTTTTCAATCTGCCTATCGCCCCAACCACAGCACCGAAACCACCCTAGTCCACACTTTAGATACACTTCTACTTGCTTCTGATGCAGGAAAAATCTCCCTCCTCACTCTTCTTGACTTATCTGCAGCCTTTGATACCATAGATCACTCAATTCTTCTTTCTCGCCTCCAAAATACGTTTGGTATTAACGGCACAGCCCTCACCTGGTTTACTTCATACCTCACAGACAGGATCCAGAAAGTTATTGTAAACAAAATTCAATCAAAACCTGTCAAAATGGAATGTGGAGTCCCGCAGGGATCAGTCCTGGGCCCTGTTCTCTTTACTCTCTACAAGGCTCCACTCTCACATATAATAAACAACCACCATATTGCTCATCATTTCTATGCCGATGATACTCAGCTTCAGTGCAGTGATACTGTTGAAAACTTGCCTTCCCTCCTGACAAATATGTCCTACTGCCTTCAAGACTTTCAAAACTGGATGACTCAGAACAAGTTACAACTTAATGCCGATAAAACCGAAGCCATGCTCATAGGGACCCAAAATAAACTTTCCTCTATCGCAAAAACTTCAAAAGAAATCGGCAATACATCAGTTCCTTTGTCCAACTCTGTGAAGTATTTAGGAGTAGTTCTTGACAACACACTCTCTATGAAAAAATTAATCACCAAGACCTGCCAGTCTTGCTACTATCAATTACGGCGCATAAGCGCGATTCGCAAGTATCTGTCCACTGATGCAACTTCCAAGCTTGTCACATCTCTCATTCTTTCACGTTTAGACTACTGTAATTCTCTTTTGGCTGGCTACCAGCATCATCTATCCACTCTCTTCAACGCATACAAAAACTCTGCAGCTCGACTGGTCTAAGAAAGAAAAAATCTGAAACACATCACTCCTCTTCTGCGATCTCTTCACTGGCTGCCTGTCTCACAAAGACTGGAGTATAAAATCAATACCCTCTGTTTCAATGTCTCCACAAATCTGCACCCTCTTATCTCTGTAATGTCTTCATCTGTACACTCCATCCCGTTCCCTTCGTTCAGCCGCAGATACTTTGTGCTTTCGAACACCCAGATTCAAACAAACCACTGTTGGCCGTCGCTCTTTCTCTGTTTCTGGTCCATCCACCTGGAATGACCTCCCTCTTTCACTTCGACAAAAGCCTTCACTTGATACCTTCAAATCCAGCCTCAAAACACACTTATTTCCTACCTGAGACTTTCCCCCCACACACCTGTCCCTAATTTTCAACACCATTTTTCACCTTCTAAGTGTTGTTCCGAATGTGTGTGTGTGTGTGTGTGTGTGTGCGTGTGTGTGCGTGCATGCGTGCATACGTGCGCGCGCATGGTTTTGAAATCTGTTGTTCATTATGTTTAAGGAGAGTTGCATGCGTGTAAATGATTGAGTGCAAGCACTTCGATTTGTTTGTCTTTTTACAAGATTCAGCGCCATATAAATTCCATATATTATTATTATTATTATTAAAACAAGCGAGAAGAGCAAGACAGCTGTAAAGGAAGGAAGGAAGGAAGAAACGAGCCAACAGAAGCAGAGGGACGACAGGGGAGGGAAGGCAGCAGAAGGACACACCACCCGGACCCCACCATGCGGCCAGAGAGACTGGGTGAGGAACAGGTGCTTTGGAAAGACAGACAGACAGGAAGGAAAACGTTAAGCAGAGAAGAACAAAAAGAAGAAAAGAAGGAGGATAGAAAGAAATTCAGATTAAAAGAAAGGAAGAAAGAAAAGGAAAGGACAAAGAGGTAAAGACAAAATAAGAAAGAAGGCAAAAAAACATAAAAAGACGCAAGCAAGCAAGTGAACAAGAAGAAAAATACAAACACGCATAATTCATATAAAAAAGGTCAAGCAGCAAACAGAAAGAAATGAAAATTAAAAATGCAAGAAAAGACACAGGGAAAGAAGGAAAGGAAGAAGAAGGGAGTGAAATAAAAAAAAGGAATAGGAATGACAATTCCTGAAAAAAGACCCCCCCAAAAAAACAACAACGAAAGAGAAATAAAGCACAATCCTATAACAGGGAACACAGTAAATCAGATACAGAGAGAAAGAAAGAAAGAGAGTGAGATTGAGAGTGAGAGAGAAAGAGAGCGACACAGACAGACAGAGACAGACAGACAGAGGACAGACACAGGCACAGACAGACAGGCACAGACAGACACAGACAGACAGAGACAGACACAGGCACAGAGAGACAGACAGACAGAGACAGACAGACAGACAGACACAGGCACAGACAGGGCAGAGACAGACAGACAGACAGAGACAGACAGAGGCACAGACAGACAGACAGAGACAGACACAGGCAAGACAGACAGACACAGACAGACACAGGCACAGACGACAGACAGACAGACGGACAGACAGAAACAGCGAAAGAGATGGAGACAGAAAGGGCTGGGAGAAAAGAAGAAATGAAAAGGAAGGAGAAGGAAAGGAATCTGGCACAGCACGAAACGTGGCTTTCCCACCAGCAACAGCAACAGCAACAGCAACAGCAACAATCAACAGCAACAGCAACAGCAACAATCAACAGCAACAGCAACAGCAACAGCAACAATCAACAGCAACAGCAGCAGTCAACAGCAACAGCAACAGTCAACAGCAGCAGTCAACAGCAACAGCAACAATCAACAGCAACAGCAACAGTCAACAGCAACAGCAACAATCAACAGCAACAGCAACAATCAACAGCAACTGCAACAGCAATAGTCAACAAGGGATATTATGGAATGAAAGGAAATATTTATGTTCATAGTGATGACGTACAGCGAAGCAAACAAACACTCTGAATGAAGTGAATAGAAAAGTAGAATTGAAGTAATGATAAACAATAAGAAGAGATTTCTAAAAACATTACAACCCCCACCCTCAGAAGAAACCAACACAAATAATATAATAAAAAGGACCCCCCCCCCCCCACACCAGCAAAAATGAAGCCAGTATTTGAAAAGAAAGAAAGTGGAATTTGATCAGAAAGGAGTGAAGCAAGCATAAACACAAATGACAACAGATAAATATTAAAAAAAACCCAAATGAAATATACAAAGACACGAAGACACTGACGATAAGAAAGGTGAAGAAAAGCCTACAAAAAGTGAGGTGAGGTAGACAAGTGCTGTGTCCTGCCCCTGTATATATCCCCGCAGCAGCAAGAGGCGACAGCAGACAGCACGTGAAGCACAGCATGGCCACCAGCGTCCCCGCCCCACGCACAGACACACACTGCCACAGCAGCAGCAGCCGACAGCAGCAGCAGCAGCAGCAGCAGCAGCAGGCACAGGGAGCCCCTCCTCTGACTGAGCGGACAGACGGAGGAGCTTTCTCTCTCTGCCCACTTGCTTGCGGGCTGCAGGCCTGGTCATCCTTCCTTCCTTCCTTCCTTCCGCTGCTTCAGGTTCGTGTCCTCCTCTCCTCTCCTCTCTTCTCTTCTCTCTGTCACAGCCTGCTCTTTGGCCACTGACACTTTTGACAAGCTGTTCATATTTCATCTCTGATGGTGGCCACTTTTCCCTGGGCTTCTTTCTTCTTCTTGTGTTCGCTCTGCTGTGTAGTGCCCATCCTCATAATCAGGGGGTTTTTGCTCCGGTCTTGCTTTTGCCTCTTCTTTTATATTTTGTTGTCAATTTTTTTTGGTAAAAGAAAAAGTTGTTTTTTCTTTGGGTGTAGTTATTGAAGTTCTGTCTGGATAAATCAGACGTGAAATTGGCAGACAGCTGCAGTCAGTGTGTGTGAGGCTGGCGCCACTTTATTGAAAATCGTGAACTGTTCGTAAAGATTGGGGGGAGGGGGGGGGGGGGAGCTGACAGGTTTCTGCCGTTAGCTCACAGGTTTCTGTTACTGAATGCAAAGACACAAACAGGCTTCAATTGTTTACAGCTTAATTAATAGGTTAGATCACGATGATGATGATGATGATGATGATGATGATGATGATGATGATGATGATGATGATGACAAAGAGAAGACAAAGAAGAAATGGATGAAGAAGATGGTGATGACGGTTTTCTTTACTCTTGAAATCGTCTGGGGCACTGCTACTGCCGTCTTGTCTTTGCACTGATGTGTATTGCTGGATATGTCAGCAGTCACCGCCCAACATCATGACCACAGTCTGCCTGTCCTTCTCTCTGTTTTTATTAAGAAAAACAAACGTAAGCAGTTGTAGTAGACTTTTCCATGCACTCTTTTCTCAATTGTTTCTTTGGCGGCCTTTCTCAGTTCTGTGTTTTGTTGGTTTGCTGGAAGATTTGGTCAGTGAGTCCTCAGAGACAGGAGTGTGTGAAGGGTCAGCCTGTGGACTGCTAAGGTGACTGCTGGCTAGCTAGGAAAGTGACCTACATGGTCAGTCAGTCTGTTCGATGGTCAGCCACTATATAAAGTGATTATTTATTCATCTGTTAGTCAGCAATTTGTGAATTTGTGTTAGCTTACACAGCTGTCCGATTGTATTTGAGATTACATTCTGGATACATTGTATTGCAAGTAGAGGCATACAAATAACTTTTTGCTGGGTCCCTTCTCACTGTGGAATTTACGGGAATGAGTTAGTTGATTCTTTAGCAAAATACGGTGCTTCTGATTACAACATTGAAACGTTTGATTCCAATCTCGCACTGTCCTCGCGTGAAATTAATGCTAAATTGATGAATTGTATGCATTCCAAAATGAAGAAAACACACTTTGAAAATATTTCTTGCTCACGGAAAGTAGAAATTTTAATAAGTAAAAAGAGGCTAAATGCATGGAACACCAAATATTCTAAAAATATGACATGTTGCTGTTCTCAATCTCTTTCAATCCATCATTTATTGTTTAATTGCCCAATCCTAACTGACCTGTTTAAAAGGAGAGGAATAGATATTCATAAAAAAATATACCACTGTTCAAGAAGTTTTATATGACTCTCAGCAGTTCATAACATCAGTTTCTGAGGTTATATATTCTTCCCCAGTAAGACATCGATTGTAGATAGTTGTGAGAATATATATATATATATATATATATATATATATCTGACAGAGAGAGATGTTAGTTTGAATGCAGGTGTGTTCTTATCACCAAGTAGTAAATGGACATTAAACGAAAACAAAACAAAACACCACTGTCCTTTCAATGATTGGTTCCTATCTATCTATCTATCTATCTATCTATCTATCTATCTATCTATCTATCTATCTATCTATCTATCTATCTATCTATCTATCTATCTATCTATCTATCTATCTCTATCTGTCTATCTATCTATCTATCTATCTATCTGTCTGTCTGTCTGTCTATCTATCTATCTATCTATCTATCTATCTATCTGTCTATCTATCTGTCTATCTATGTACATATCTATGTATCTATCTATGTATCTATCTATCTATGTATCTATGTATGTATGTAGCTATCTATCTATCTTTCTATCTATCTCTCTCTCTATCTATCTCTTTCTATCTATCTATCTATCTATCTATCTATCTATCTATCTATCTATCTATCTATCTATCTATCTATCTATCTATCTATCTATCTATCTATCTGTCTGTCTCTCTGTCTATCCGTCTATCCGTCTATCTATCTATCTATCTATCTATCTATCTATCTATCTATCTATCTATCTATCTATCTATCTATCTATCTATCTATCTATCTATCTATCTATCTATCTATCTATCTATCTATCTATCTGTCTGTCTGTCTGTATGTATGTATGTATGTATGTATGTATGTATGTATGTATGTATCTATCTATCTATCTATCTATCATCTATCTATCTATCTATCTATCTATCTATCTATCTATCTATCTATCTGTCTGTCTGTCTGTCTGTCTGTTTCTATCTATCTATCTATCTATCTATCTATCTATCTATCTATCTATCTATCTATCTATCTATCTATCTACTACCTACCTACCTACCTACCTACCTACCTATCTATCTATGTATCTATGTATCTATCTATCTATCTATCTATCTATCTATCTATCTATCTATCTATCTATCTATCTATCTATCTATCTATCTATCTATCTATCTATCTATCTATCTATCTGTCTGTCTGTCTTTCTGTCTGTGTGTCTATCTATCTATCTGTCTGTCTCTCTGTCAGTCTGTCTCCCTACAGTATAACCATTAAGTAACTACGAACATGAAGGTCGGTAAGACAATATATTACATTATAATAATAAAATGTGTGATAATAATAATATCTTTTAGGTTGGTTGTTTTCAAGGCGTTCTCCTCATCATCACCATCGTTTTCGTCGTCATCGTCTTGATGATCATCAGTTTGAAACAGTTAACTGTAACATGTTGATTCCATTGTCACATCAACGTTAAAACAGCGGAGTGGTGTGTCAGAAAAACGCTGCCATTAAACGTTTTTCCTGTGCATTTTGCTCTATTCTACACTCCCATCAGAAAATAATCCCCACATGAGTTGTGATTGGCTAACAGCTTGAGAAAAAGTGGTGTCTAGAAAGAAGGCGATGAAGTGAAGGGGAAAACCAAAGACAGACAAGCAATTAGCAATGATGTTCAGCATCTACAAGCTACTTTTATTTAGTTTGCTTATTCATTTATTTTGAGGATATTGGAATAAGCACTCGTATGCTTTTTTTAAAAATCAGACGCCGTGTGTATGCGGTTTTGTAAATTTTGTCATCTGTTCCCGCCGGCACCCAATGGCCTATCCACATAGCTGTTGACACCAAACAACAGGAAGCCAAGGCAGGACCACATAGCTGTTGACAACAAACAACAGGAAGCCAAGGCAGGACCACATAGCTGTTGACACCAAACAACAGGAAGCCAAGGCAGGACCACATAGCTGTTGACATTAAACTACAGGAAGGCAAGGCACGTCCACATAGCTGTTGACACTAAACTACAGGAAGGCAAGGCATGTCCACATAGCTGTTGACATTAACAAACTACAGGAAGGCAAGGCATGTCCACATAGCTGTTGACATTAACAAACTACAGGAAGGCAAGGCAGGTCCACATAGCTGTTGACACTAAACTACAGGAAGGCAAGGCAGGTCCACATAGCTGTTGACATTAACAAACTACAGGAAGCCAAGGCACGTCCACATAGCTGTTGACACTAAACTACAGGAAGGCAAGGCACTTCCACATAGCTGTTGACACTAAACTACAGGAAGGCAAGGCACGTCCACATAGCTGTTGACACTAAACTACAGGAAGCCAAGGCAGGTCCACATAGCTGTTGACACCAAACAACAGGAAGCCAAGGCAGGACCACATAGCTGTTGACATTAACAAACTACAGGAAGGCAAGGCAGGTCCACATAGCTGTTGACACTAAACTACAGGAAGGCAAGGCAGGACCACATAGCTGTTGACACTAAACTACAGGAAGCCAAGGCAGGTCCACATAGCTGTTGACACTAAACTACAGGAAGGCAAGGCAGGTCCATGTAGCTGTTGACATTAACAAACTACAGGAAGGCAAGGCAGGTCCACATAGCTGTTGACATTAAACTACAGGAAGGCAAGGCACGTCCACATAGCTGTTGACACTAAACTACAGGAAGGCAAGGCAGGTCCACATAGCTGTTGACATTAACAAACTACAGGAAGGCAAGGCATGTCCACATAGCTGTTGACACTAAACTACAGGAAGGCAAGGCAGGTCCACATAGCTGTTGACATTAACAAACTACAGGAAGCCAAGGCAGGTCCACATAGCTGTTGACACTAAACTACAGGAAGCCAAGGCAGGTCCACATAGCTGTTGACACCAAACAACAGGAAGCCAAGGCAGGTCCACATAGCTGTTGACACCAAACAACAGGAAGCCAAGGCAGGTCCACATAGCTGTTGACATTAACAAACTACAGGAAGGCAAGGCACGTCCACATAGCTGTTGACACTAAACTACAGGAAGGCAAGGCACGTCCACATAGCTGTTGACAAAATTAACAGGAAGACAAGAGCCCACAACTGACTGCATTACAGAAAAAAAAATAAATGGAGTCGCTGCTCTTGGCGACGCCTCTCCCCGGAGAGCAGTCCCATATTTCACGAAGAATGTGGAGGACTTGTGAAAAATAAAAAAAATAAATAAAAGTGTGATGTTCTACTTCTCGTTACCGAGGTTCTGTGTTTGTTGTTGGTGAGTTATCTTTAGTTGTGGTGGTCCCCCCCCTCTATCTGCGAGCTTCTCCCAGGTGAGAAGTTTTGCGTATGGAACCGTTTTTCAGATGTTGTTGCTAGTTTTTCTCTTTTTTCTGTTTGCTCCTGTGTGTGTCACTGCAGCTGGGGGATGGGGGTGGGGTTGGGGGGGGGGGGTGTTTTCTTCATTATCCTTGTTCGTTGTTTCTGATAGCTGTTGCTGCGTGTGTCTGTGTGTTGTTGGAGATTAACGCAGGCCTCCATTGTGGTGTATTTGGTCAAGATGTTCATGTCATGATTTCTGACATTGGTGATTTCTGATGATAAAGATTTTGGATAATAATGATTTCTGATAATAATGGTTTCTGATAACGATTTCTGATAATAATGGTTTATGATAATAATGATTTCTGATAATAATTATGATTTCTGGTATTAATGATTTCTGACAATAACGATTTCTAATAATAATAATTTCTGATAATATTAATGATTTCTGATAATAATAATTTCTGACAATGATGATTTCTGATAATAATGATTTCTGATAATATTGACTTGTGATAATAATGACTTCAGATGATAATAATTTATGACAATGATGATTTCTGATAATAATGATTACTGATGATAATGATTTTATGATTTCTGACAATAATGATTTCTGATATTAATGATATCTGACAATATTGATGTGGTCCTGACTGTAGCCATCGCCGTGGCGCTAGGACACTGTCTGTCTGTCTGTCTGTCTGTCTGACTGTCTGTTTGTCTGTCTGTCTGTCCGTCACACCCTTCCCTTGGGCTTCCTACTGCAGGCGGACAGCTTACACACATGTTTTAGTCATTGATTTGCATATTCATTCCTGTTCTATTCATTCGTTTACGCATTTGTTTCTTTTGCTCCTTTCTCCTTTATTTTTCCCCTTCTTTCTTTCTCTTGTTTTTTATTTTTCTTCTTTCTTCTTTCTTTCTTTGCTAGTTACCTAGCTATTAAGTTAGTGAGTTGTTAGTTACTTAGTTGTTCTCAAACAGCTCAACAGTCACCTCCATTCCGATGATCTCCTTCCCCCTTTTCAATCTGCCTATCGCCCCAACCACAGCACCGAAACCACCCTAGTCCACACTTTAGATACACTTCTACTTGCTCCTGATGCAGGAAAAATCTCCCTCCTCACTCTTCTTGACTTATCTGCAGCCTTTGATACTATAGATCACTCAATTCTTCTTTCTCGCCTCCAAAATACGTTTGGTATTAATGGCACAGCCCTCACCTGGTTTACTTAATACCTCACAGACCGGTTCCAGAAAGTTATTGTAAACAAAATTCAATCAGAGCCTGTCGAACTGGAATGTGGAGTCCCACAGGGATCAGTTCTGGACCCTGTTCTCTTTACTCTCTACACTGCTCCACTCTCACATATAATAAACAACCACCATATTGATCATCATTTCTATGCCGATGATACTCAGCTTCAGTGCAGTGATACTGTTGAAAACTTGCCTTCCCTCCTGACAAATATGCCCTACTGCCTTCAAGACATTCAAAACTGGATGATTCAGAACAAGTTACAACTTAATGCCGATAAAACCGAAGCCATGCTCATAGGGCCCCAACATAAACTCTCCTCCATCACAAAAACTTCAATAGAAATCGGCAGTGCGTCAGTTCCTTTGTCCAACTCTGTGAAGTATTTAGGAGTAGTTCTTGACAACATACTCTCTATGAAAAAATTCATCACCAAGACCTGCCAGTCTTGCTACTATCAATTACGGCGCATAAGCGCGATTCGCAAGTATCTGTCCACTGATGCAACTTCATAGCTTGTCACATCTCTCATTCTTTCACGTTTAGACTACTGTAATTCTCTTTTGGCTGGCCTACCAGCATCATCTATCCACTCTCTTCAACGCATACAAAACTCTGCAGCTCGACTGGTCCTAAGAAAGAAAAAAATCTGAACACATCACTCCTCTTCTGCGATCTCTTCACTGGCTGCCTGTCTCACAAAGACTGGAGTATAAGATCAATACCCTCTGTTTCAAATGTCTCCACAAATCTGCACCCTCTTATCTCTGTAACTGTCTTCACCTGTACACTCCATCCCGTTCCCTTCGTTCAGCCGCAGATACTTTGTGCTTTCGAACACCCAGATTCAAACAAACCACTGTTGGCCGTCGCTCCTCTGTTTCTGGTCCATCCACCTGGAATGACCTTCCTCTTTCACTTCGCCAAAAGCCTTCGCTTGATACCTTCAAATCCAGCCTCAAAACACACTTATTTCCTACCTGAGACTTTCCCCCCACACATCTGTTCCTAATTTTCAACAGCATCTTTCACCTTCTTAAGTGTTGTGTCGTGTGTGTGTGTGTGTGTGTGTGTGTGTGTGTGTGTGTGTGTGTGTGTGTGTGTGTGCGTGCGTGTGCGTGCGTAGTGCGCGCGCATGGATTTGAAATCTGTTGTTCATAATGTTTAAGGAGAGTTGCATGCGTGTACATGATTTGAGTGCAAGCGCTTCGATTTGTTTGTTTTTTTACAAGATTCAGCGCTGTATAAATTTCATATATTATTATTATTATTATTATTATTATAAATTCCATATATTATTATTATTATTCTTACTTAATGCGAGTAAGCTGTTAGTAGTTGTTGGTCGGCTTGTTTGATTTTCATAGCGATTTCTGGACATATGGGCTTCATGTTCTGAGGGCAGTTTGGGCAGGCCACCAGACAGCGCGAGAGACACGAGGTGAAGGGAAGGGTCTGGCGGCCAGGGCCCACACAGGATGGTGGTGGTGGTGAGGGTGGTAGGGTGGTGTGGTGGTGGTGGTGGTGGTGGTGGTGGTGGTGGTGGTGGTGAGGGTGGTGGTGGTGGTGGTGGTGGCGGTGGTGGTGGTGGTGGTGGTGGTGAGGGTGGTGGTGGTGGTGAGGGTGGGTGGTGGTGGTGGTGGTGGTGGTGGTGGTGCCGCTGCTGCAACCTACCAGCAGTGGTTCATGCACAAGCCGAGACTGGAGTCAGGCAGAGCAGGCAAAGACATGGCTCTTGCTCCATACAGTACTAATGCTCCTTTTGAAAGATTGAGTCATAACGTGGATTGTTCCCCAGATCTGCGAAAATTATGTTTTCCTTGATGATCAGACAATGATGACCTACACTGGCTTTCCTTTTCCAGTCCTTATTTCTCGAATACATTTAATTATTTACCGTTATTTAAGACGGTCAGCCTCCACCAACATAAACAAACATCCACAGTCTGAAATCACCGCACTGCCTGCCCCAACCACCCCACAAGAAGGAAAAGGAGAAGTGAAGTCAGTCAAGTCATATCAAGTCATGTCACGTCAGTCAAGTCATATCAAGTCATGTCGCGTCAGTCAAGTCATGTCAAGTCATGTCACGTCAGTCAAGTCATATCAAGTCATGTCACGTCAGTCAAGTCATATCAATTCATGTCACGTCAGTCAAGTCATATCAAGTCATGTCACGTCAGTCAAGTCATATCAAGTCATGTCATGTCACGTCAAGTCATATCAAGGCACGTCACGTCAGTCAAGTCATATCAAGGCATGTCACGTCAGTCAAGTCATATCAAGTCACGTCACGTCAGTCAAGTCATGTCAAGTCACGTCACGTCATCTACAGCTGAGTGGTTAAAACCGTTCCCTTCAGTCCCATGGGTATTTGAAGTCGTGGGTTTGAGTCTCCGTGGCGTCGGGTGAATTAAGGGTGGGGACTGTGACGATCTCCCAGGTCAACTTCAAGTGCAGACCTGCCAGTGCCTTCATTCCTTTCGCGTGTGTATTCGCACGCAGGATATCAAACATGCACGTTAAAGATCCCGTCATTCATGCCGGCGTTCGGTGGGTTAGGAAACAGGAGCAAACCCAGCATACAAACATAACGATGGGGGGAAGCTGCCTTCAGTGGGGACAAGGTGGGCTAGGTAGTCAACATGTCGCCATTGGAAAAGCTGGGAGCTCTAGCCGAGAGATCCCCAAAAAGTCAAGTCAAGTCACTTCAAGTTGTCTTTTCAAGTCAAGTCCACTACACTTTAAGTCAAGTCACTTCAAGTCAAGTCAAGTCACTCAAGTCAAGTTAAGTCACTTCAGGTCAAGTCACTTAAAGTCAAGTCAAGTCACTCCAAGTCAAGTCGAGTCACTTCAAGTAATTTCAAGTCAATCCAAGTCACTTCAAGTCACTTCAAGTCAAGCCAAGTCACTTCAAGTCACTTCAAGTCAAGCCAAGTCACTTCAAGTTAAGTCCAGTCACTTCAAGTCGAGTCAAGTCTTTTAATTTCAAGTCCAGTCACTTCAAGTCACTTCAAGTCAAGTTAAGTCACTTCAAGTCACTTCAAGTGAAGTCAAGTCAGGAAGAAGTCCCTGAAGTGAAATTGAAAAGGCTGATATTGAATTAAAGATTTCAGACAGGGTGTTTTGGGATTTTTTGCTAATGAAAATACGGGGTAAAACTATTGCATATGCCTCAATGAAGAAGAAAAAGACTTTAGCAGCCGAACATAAACTTATCAGAGATATAGAGACATTAGAAAAATTTGAAAAAAAACAGACGAAAACTTTCAGCGATTCAGGAAAAGAGCCAAAATTAAGAGAATAAAGGAAAAAAGAAGGGAAAGGAGTTTTATTGTAAAGGCAAGGGATTGCTGAAGGGGAAAAAAAATTTCAAAGTACTTTGAAATTTTTGAAAAAAGGGAAATATGTTAGAAAGCAAATGAAAAATTTGATAATTAGTGAGGGGAGGTAATAAAAGACCCCCACGACATAGAAAAGGGAAGTAAAAGATTTATGAAACTTGTAAAAGAAAAAAAATTTTAGAAGACTTTTGAAATAAGCGATCTTGTCAAAAAATTCCTAGATACCCCAGAGAAAAATAATTTAAGGGAAGGAAAATCACTCTTGGATGAAGCAACTCAGGCATTGAAAAACATGAAAAATGGTAAAAAGTCCAGGCACTGATGGGTTTACTGTCGAATTCTTTAAATTCTTTTGGACACGCTTGGGGACCCTTTGTTGTCAGATCTTTAAATGAAGCATACAAGCATGGTGAACTTTTCTGCAACACAAAAAGAAGGTGTTATCTTGTATTCACAAAGGTGATAAATCAAAAAAATATATAAAAAAATGGCGACCTATCTCTCTACTTAATGTTTATACAAAATGTTTCTTCTATTGCCACAGGGGTAAAACAGATACTGCCAATCTTATCAATGAAGACCAACTGGGTTTATCAGTAACAGATATAAGGCGTAATGTAAGATTTTTATATGATTGATTAACTATCTAAATGTTAAAAGTTGCACAGGCTTGCTGTTGCACGGGTTGCTATCTTTTATTGATTTTGAAAAACCCTTTTGATTCTTAAATTGGTGTTTTATGATGAAAGTTTTGAAAGCATATGGCTTTGGAAATTTAGTATTTGTCGTTGGATTGAAACTTCTATAAGGTTTTTAAAATCAACAGTGGTTGTAAATGGACAGAGTGGGCAGTGGTTTAAAATAAAAGAGGCGCAGACAGGGAGATCCAGTTCACCTATTATTTACCCTCTGTGCAGAAATTTTAGGTACAATGATAAAAAAAAGATAAAAAAATTTAAGGAAAATTAGAAAAATGGTAGAGAACATAGGATTCTACAGTTGCTGATGACACCCAATTTTTAATATTGGTGATAGGGTTTCTTTGAAAAATTTAATTTCATTCTTGACAGATTTAGTAGAGTGTCGGTTTATTCTAAATTGTGATAAAACACAAGTTGTATGGAGGGAAATAAAAGAAGCTAGGAAGTTTATTCTGTCCTCTTTTAAAAAATGAATGGAACCCATCTAAATTTTAAAATACTAGGGTTTTGGGTTTTTACTGCAATTTAGTTGACTGTGAAATATCAACTAATAAAGATAAGTTAGCGGAAGTAAAAGTGATGTTTGAATTGGGCAAACGAACTCACTCCAATTGGAAGAGTTGCTGTACTAAAATCCTTATTCTGTCAAAGTTAATCCATTCTGGATTCTGCTACCAGATCCACCGGGCCGTTTAACAGGAAGCCCCAAAAAGTTAGTTTTAGTTGTTTGGAACGGAAAAAAAAAACCGATAAAATTTACAGGAAACAGCATTTTTAAAACGATTAAAAAGGTGGATTTAACATTTCCAGATATTAAAAAATACATTTTGCTTTAAAATTTTTGGATAAAAAAAAAGTAAAATAACCGAACAAAGGGAAAAATATTGCTATAGAAACCTACCATTTCTTGAAAACCTAGAATGCTATGGGCCAACATATACCTTAAAATATACAAGTATTAATCGTTTTGGGCTCATTTTTTAGGCATATAGAATTTTTTGTACCAAATCATACCACGTAACCCGTACGAGCTTCTTGAGGAGCCAATCTTCTATAATGAAAATATAAAGTAGGAAACCCACAGTTTAAACAAGATAAAATGATAAAAAAAGGGGGATATATTCTATAAAACACTTTATTAAAGAAATGGAGAATTTGTTTAAATACCAAGAATTTTAAATGATACAAGCTTTTTTTTGACTTTATCACTACAATGGGTGGATATCTGCCCTAAAACGATATGTTTAAAAAAACGGGAAAATTTATATAGATGATAAAAAATACTCAATGGAGGTATGTTTTGTGCAATAAAGTGTATATTGAGCGTTTCATAAAGGAGCAAAAAAGTACTTGAAATCTAAAACCGATAACAATAAACCAAAATGTTGTTCCAAATGGTCAGAAAAAAATAAATGCATGTATACATGGGACAAAATTTTTAGCAAAATACACAGAACCAGAGATGTACAATTTTAAATGGTACAAATTGAATCGTACATAGGAATAATTGCCACTAATGTGATTCTTCTGCTATGGGTGTAACAGATAGCACAATGTTCACTTTGTCAGAAGGAACGAGACTCTATTTGAACATTTTTTTATGGACTGTGACTTTGTACGTTCTTTTTGGAATGCTGTTGAAACACTTGTAAAATTTAAAATGTCATAATATTCACTCTCTTAAAGATGTCACAAGAATGGTCATTTTTGGAGTTGTTTAGTATCTAAAAAAACAAATGATATATTTGGGTTTTATTTTAATGTTTGGTAAAAATATATATTTTAAGTGTAAAATGACTAGCAAAATTTCCCAATTGTTGTATTTCAAAACCCCAAATAAAAGCTAGATATGCAATAGAAAAATTTAATGCAAGAATAAGTGGTAAATTGACAGACTTTCTCAATGCTTGGAGTGCATTTGAACCAATTGTACTCGAAACGGATCAGACGTATGTATAAGAAAATCTGACAAACTTGTGAGAATTTTGCAAACTCGTTAGAGTATTTTTCATTGCTATGTTTACTTTGAAGAGTTTGTTTACATCTATCCATAGTTGCTGATTGTTGAATGTCTCATGGCTTTAATGTTCCTTTGTGTGCGTATGTTGTATTATATATGTAAAATGTTTGCTATAAAAAAGATTAAAAAAAAAAGTCCCTGAAGTGGAACGTCTGCGGGGCGGGAGAAGTGACCAGCGACAAAACCAATCTGTGCTCAATGGGTCACCCAATGGCTGCTCTCAAAAATCAGGGGAGGAGTGGGGGGGTGGGGGGGGGGGGCACATGGGAGCGGCTGTGTCCACTTGTAGCTCCCAGTTCAGGGCGCCTGGGCCCGGAGTGTTTGAACACTGCATACATAGCAGGCACCCCCCTTTGTGTGTGTGGTGTCTGTGGGTGTTGTGTGTGTGTGTTGGGTTTGGTGTGTGGTGTTGTGTGTGGGGTTGTGTGTGTGTGTGGGGTGTGTAGTTGCGTGGGGGTGTGTGTTTTGTGTGTGTGTGTGTTGAGGAGCCGGGGAGGGGAGTTGGAGGAGCAGGGGGGGGGGGCGGGGCGGGGGGGGGAGAGAAGAGAGAGAGAGAGAGAGAGAGAGAAGAGAGACAGGCAAAACAGAGACTGCAGAGGAAAAGAGAGAGACAGAGAGGGGAGAGGGGAGAGAGGGGGGGGAGAATGTTTTATTTTATAAAGGCCCTAACTGCTTAAGAGAGGGAAATTAAAAAGGAAACATGAGAAAACTTCATAAACGCTTTGCCTTTTTTTAATGAGACACCAAAATTGAACGAATGATCTTTAATACGAGAGGAGAAGAGGAGAGGAGAAGAGAGGGAGGAGAGGGAGAGAGAGAGAGAGAGAGAGAGAGGAGGGGAGGGGGAGGAGAGAGAGAGAGGGGAGAGGAGAGAGAGAGGAGAGGTTTTGAAATTTCTGCCTTCCAATTGTTGTCATCACTTTTTCCTTGATCTAAAGAACAAGAAGAGTACGATGATTGACGATGACGATACTAAGCACCAGCATTTTACTGCAGACTCCCTAAAGATCGGTTTTCTTGATGTTCTATCCAAGGTTAAAGGATTCTGGTTTGGGTTTTATCTTATTAATTTTTATATGTGGTTGATGTGGTTTTTTCCCACAACGCGGTGCTCGTCCTGGGTTGACCGTTATGGTTGGCCAGGGCCTTGATACACCGAATACCCTGTTTTAATCTGTATAATTATAGCTGCACAGTTTTAATCTGAGATTTAAAATTTGACGAGGATATGGCCTCTGTGGTCGGCGGGGCTAGGATTGGATTGGGTTGGGTTGGAACTACGATGATAACTGTGATAATGATGCCCATGCTGAGGGCAATGGCGATGACCAAGAAGAAGAAGTTGCGCAGTGCCAGAGACAGTCTGTTTCGGCAAAAAGCGTCAATATATAGGAGGACATGCACACAATCTTCACGTCTTCCATCTTCACATCTTCCACCTTCACGTCTTCCATCTTCACGTCTTCCATCTTCACGTCTTCCATCTTCACGTCTTCCATCTTCACGTCTTCCATCTTCACATCTTCCACCTTCACGTCTTCCATCTTCACGTCTACCATCTTCACATCTTCCACCTTCACGTCTACCATCTTCACGTCTTCCATCTTCACGTCTACCATCTTCACATCTTCCACCTTCACGTCTACCATCTTCACGTCTTCCATCTTCACGTCTTCCATCTTCACATCTTCCATCTTCACGTCTTCCATCTTCAAACTAGTCATCGTACTGACAGGCTCAAAGAGGTTTTGACTTTTTTAGCTTCGATGTTTTCCCGTGATGCAGAAAACGAAGCACAATTCACCGTATTAGGAAACAGCAAAAGTGGAGAAAGTTTTGTTACAGGAGTGTAATCTGAGCTGGTACCGATCAAATGATTGTGTGATGATGTATTGCAGAGTTTTAGAGAAATACTCTTTTGTTTGAGCCGAGAGTAAACAAAACTAGCATAGATAAACCACTAAAAAGGAAACAAATCAACATCACTACAGTCAGCAACGGATTGGCTCAGTGGTCAGTTGCTGTGGATACAGTCAGCAGCGGTCAGTTGCTGTGGATACAGTCAGCAGTGGTCAGTTGCTGTGGATACAGTCAGCAGCGGTCAGTTGCTGTGGATACAGTCTGCAGTGGTCAGTTGCTGTGGATACAGTCAGCAGCGGTCAGCTGCTGTGGCCAGTCTGCAGCGGTCAGTTGCTGTGGCCAGTCTGCAGGGAAGCAGGGGTCGGGTCTCATCAGCACGAGGCTTCTGCTCTCTGTGGACTGGTTCGGGGTCAGGACAGTCCCCCTTGACCTCCTAGCAAGACTGAGATCACAGGGCCATGCACCTGACCGTATCCACGCTCCAGCCATGCACCTGGCTGTATCCACACTCCAGTCATGCACAGTAAAGGGGACTGTACCTGTCGGGCCTGGGTGATGCCGGAATAACTGATATAATAGCTGATGTAATAGCTGATATAATAGCTGATATAATAGCTGATATAATGGCTGATATAATAGCTGATATAATAGCTGATATAATAGCTGATATAATGGCTGATATAATGGCTGATATAATAGCTGATATAATAGCTGATATAATAGCTGATATAATAGCTGATATAATGGCTGATATAATAGCTGATATAATAGCTGATATAATGGCTGATATAATAGCTGATATAATAGCTGATATAATAGCTGATATAATGGCTGATATAATGGCTGATATAATAGCTGATATAATAGCTGGTATAATAGCTGATATAATGGCTGATATAAGGGCTGATATAATGGCTGATATAATGGCTGATATAATGGCTGATAATAGCTGATATAATGGCTGATATAATAGCTGATATAATAGCTGATATAATAGCTGATATAATGGCTGATATAATGGCTGATATAATAGCTGATATAATGGCTGATATAATGGCTGATGTAATAGCCGATATAATGGCTGATACAATAGCTGATATAATGGCTGATATAATAGCTGGTATAATAGCTGATATAATGGCTGATATAATAGCTGATATAATAGCTGGTATAATAGCTGATATGATAGCTGGTATAATAGCTGATATAATAGCTGATATAATAGCTGATATAATAGCTGATATAATAGCTGATAGAGCGAACAGAAGGATGAGCGACAGCTAGCTCTGTCCTGCCGTAAAAGGAATGACAGGGAGAGTTCTAGACAGGAAGCCCAGGTCACCACTCCAGTTTCTAGATCCTCCTGATTGGAAGACATCAGCACATCAGCACCGACTACACTCCACCCAAAGTTCTTCGGGTAATAGTATCAGCGTGATCCCGTGTACTAACGCACGTAAAATATCTTCCGCACAGGTTAAAACCCGTTCCACTTTTCCGAAGACTAGGCCATTTTGTGCCTGTAGGAACAGATGACAAAACAACAACAAGAACAAGAACAACAAGAACAAGAACAACAAGAACAAGAACAACAACAAGAACAAGAACAACAACAGACAAAACAACAACACGAACAAGAACAACAAGAACAACAACAACAACACAACAAGAACAACAACAACAAACAATAAACAAAACAACTCAGCATGCACACTGGCAAGGTTTTCAGACCTCTGTCCCGAAGTGGGAATGCCGCGACCTCTTTGGCGGACAAACGTCTCACAGGCAAAATCTCGCCACTGATGACGTCAGAGCTCTAGCTGTGGATCGAACATTAGAACAACACCCCACCTTCCCCCCCAACAGTAAAATCACTCAGGGCATTTTCTGGCTGGTGGCCTCACAGCAACAAAACATTGAATGCTTTGTACAACTCACAGCCAGCAAAACAAACACAGCATCCCCACTTTCTCCAAAAATGCACTTGAATGCTCAAAGAGAAAGCACTTGCTTACATTTTTACCAGGAAAAACAAACCAAACTGAAAATACCATGTTCTGTGTTTATGATTGAGAGCAAGTGTCCCTGATGAAGTCTGTTGTCAGCAGTACCAGAGAAGGCAGGCAGCAGGGCACGCTCTGTGACCTGAGAGGCACACTAATTAGGCAGAGAAGTAAGAGTGATCTATACAAGCTAGTATATAATCTACAAGTTTTAAAACAACGTGGAAAGGAGGAATTTTTTTTTTAAATGGTAGACCTGATAGCTCGCTAGTGTGTCGTCTCTCTCTCTCTCACTCTCTCTCTCCTCTCCTCGTGCCCTTTCTCTTGTCCAATTCAATAGATTTTATCGTGGATGTTGTTTTTATTGCAGTTAGAGATGAGATTATTAGTATTATTATAAGCGATATTGTTTTAGTTTGATAGTCCAGTTGATTATAAGCTTTTGAATTTTTTTTATCGTATTGGGGTTTTACTTGTTTGAATAATTGTTTTTTTTTATTATTTTTTTCTATTTGATTGAATGTGTTTTTTCCCCTTCCCCCTTGATACTCCTTCCCCACCCTCATCCTTTCCAATGCTTTTCTGTTATCATCGTTATGTTGTTGTCTCATGGTGATGGGGATTATTTGTTATGTTGTTGTCTCATGGCGATGGGTGATTGTTGTTATTATTGTATCTCTATTATAATAATCATTATCATTGTCTTATTTGACTTATCTTGCTTGTTTGATAGTTATTGTGTGAATATATTATTTTTAAAAAGCGCTATTTGAAGAGTATGAGCGATATAAGCACACGTTTGCTGGTGGCGGGGAGAGGGGGAGGTAAATGAAGGCAATATTGTCAGTAAGGGACGCAACGAATGTCTAGTATTTTCTAAGTTTTGTTCCTGTCCCTTTTTTTATTATCTAAAGTATAACGTGAAAGAATGGATGAAACAGTAGGTGAAGTAATTTGTTTGTCCTGACGTTTTATTATTTTCTTTTTTTAAATTTTTAAACATCTTTTTTTAAATTGTGTGTGTGGACGTGAGCGCGCACGCGCGCAGGTGTGTATGAGTATGTGTGTGCGGGTATATAAATATGTGGTAATTTGTATTTTCAATGTATTATCTTATCGATTTCCTTTTTTATGGTTTATTTAATAGGGAAAGGATGCAATAATGTAGTTTTTTCAGTATAATCATTAAGAAATTTGTTTTAGATAGATGGCTTGGTGAAAAAAGCAAATGAAATTTTTTATTCAATGTACCTCTGGAATAAAAATTTGACTTGACTTGACTGACCTTGTACAACCCTCTGTTCGTTGACATCTTCATGTCATTACTTTTCAGGATAGCTGTATCAGCCAGTTCACGGTTGTTTTGAGACAAAGTGTTCCAATTATTCAAAATATATTAAGATCAAGGAGCCATGCTGGTTTTCTTTTTTGCACGGTCACTGAAATCTTCACACACACAGAGAACATCTTGCGCAAACATTAAATCCTGTTTCGCTTTTTGGAAGAGTAGGCCATTGTGAGCCTGTGGGAACAGGACAGAATTTACAAAATTGGATGTAAGAAAACGCATGAGTGCTTATTCCATTATCCTGGATATAAAAGAATAAATAAATAATTAAATTAAAAAAAACAAACACAAAACCACCCCACGCCGCAGGCACAATGCATAGCTGCATTTTATAAATACAAGTCCCCGAACTCCACCAACACAACCCACACAGTGTCGTTCATCGTTTCCTTGGTGTTTACCTGGCCAGATTCATCCAGTGTCGGTGTGACCTGGCCAGGATTTCACCAGTGTCGGTGTGACCCGGGCTGATTTCACCAGTGTCGGTGTGACCTGGCCTGTGTCCCCGTGTCGGTGTGACCTGGCCGATTCACCAGTGGGCGGTGTGACCTGGCAGATGTCACCAGTGTCGGTTTTGGGGCCTGGCCAGATGTCACCAGTGTCGGTGTGACCTGGCCTGAAGTTTTGGTTCCCGCCTTTGGGCACTGCCGGCCTGGACCTGGTTGGTGCCCGCCTGACACGCAGCCCGGCCACAGCGTCAGCATGGGGTGGAGGGACTGTGTGCACCGCTTCTCCGACACTGTGCGCAGTTGGCCTGGCAGCAGGGGGGGCGGGGGGAGGAGAGGCTGCAGCTGACCCCACCTCCCCCACCCCACCCCCGCGAGAGCTGCACGTGCTGCACAACGGAAGTGTCCCGACCAGCATGCCCTCAGACACTTCCGGCTGCTCCTCCGCTGACGGGGACGAGTGGGAACACTTCCGGTACGCGGATGAGTGTTCTGAGCAGGGCCAGTACGGCAATCCCCGGGAACGGATTTCAGAATGGCAGGCCGGGTGGAACGTGACTAACGCCATCCAGGTGAGGGCCAGTGTCTGGCTGTGTGTGTGTGTGGTGTGTGTGTGTGTGTGTTGTGTGTGTGTGTTGAGTGTGTGTGTGTGTGTGTGTGGTGTTGTGTGTGTGTGTATGTGTATGTGTGTGTGTGTGTGGGGAGAGTGTGTGTGTGTGTGTGTGTGTGTGTAGTGGTGTGTGGTGTGTGTTGGGGTGTGTGTGTGTGTATGTGTGTGTGTATGTGTGTGTGTGTATGTTTGTGTGTATGTTTGTGTGTTTGTATGTGTATTTGTGGTTGGTATGTATGTGTGTGTATGTATTGTGTGTGTAAGTGTGTGTATGTGTGTTTGAGTGTGTGTGTGTGTGTGTGTGTGTGTGTGTGTGTGAGAGGAGGGTGTGTGTGTGTGTGAGAGAGAGTGTGTGTGTGTGTGTGTGTGTGTGTATGTATGTTATGTGTATGTGTGTGCATGTATGTTTGTGTGTATGTGTGTGTATGTATGTGTGGTGTGTGTGGAGAGTGTGTGTGTGTGTGTGTATGTATGTGTATGTGTGTGTATGTATTTTTTGTGTGTATTTTTTGTGTGTATGTTTGTGTGTATGTATGTGTATGTGTGTGTATGTATGTGTGTGTCAGTATGTGGTGTGAAATTTGTGTGTATGTTTGTGTGTATGTTTGTGTGTATGTATGTGTGTGTGTGTATGTATGTGTGTGTATGTATGTGTGTGTGTAAGTGTGTGTGTGTATGTGTGTGTGTTATTGTGTGTGTAATGTGTGTGTGTGTGTGTGTGTGTGTGTGTGTGTGTGGTGTGTGTGTGTGTGTGTGTGTGTGTGTCCGTTCTTTGTTTGTTTGGAGACAGACTCGTCGACACCTGGCTTCTGGTTTTATTCTGCAGAAAAAAACTTATAGACATTTGATTCTGTGTTTATTGTGCAGACAAATTGTATATATCTAGACATGTTGCTATTTGCTTATCCTGTAGAGACATCCTGTTAGTTGGTTTTGTTTGTGTACACATTTTCCAAACATATTGCGAAATGGTTACTCCTATTGACAAATCTTAGCGACATCTTGCTAGTTGGCTTATTTTGTATGCAAATTTTCCAAAAATATAGCTAATTCTGGTGACAAATGTTATAGACATCTGACTAGGTGGCCTGTTTGGTAGATGAATCTTGCAGATATCTTGTAGTGTTTAATCATGTAGACAAAATCTAGACGACATCTTGCCTGCTGGTTTTTCACGTTCCGTCTTGTTCAATGTGAGATATTCACAGCATTGTAAAAAAAAGGAGTGTGTGAATTGCATTGTATACCACTTTAAGTGTGTGTGTGCGCGCGCGTGCGTGCGCACGCGCGCGCGCGCGTGAGTGTGTAGACATGGAATGAAAAACTGTGCCATATAGCATTTGAGTAACAGCAGAACACAGCTTTCATCAGTCCTGTTGTCATTCTTAGGGAATGGACGATTGAACAAGAAAGACACCCCCACCACCAAAGCAAAGGAAACAAAGCCCCCCCCAAAAAAAAAAAAAAAAAAAAAAAGAAAAAGAAAAAAAAAGACCAAAAAAAGACGAAAAAACAACAACCAAACGAGCAAACAAAGCGAAAAAGAACCAACCTCAAGCCAAACCAAAAGCACAAAACAAAAAAAACACAAAAGCCCGAGCCATGTTGAACCCAAACCAGAGCCAGGTGACTGCCTTCAGGCCCTGCCAGACTGGAACCTGCGATCCCTTGCCGTCTTTGACGCCTTCAGAACACACAGCTCCCTGCACACTGTCAGGAAAAAGGAGGGGGGGGGGGGGGGGGTGAAGGGAAGGAGGAACAGGGTCAGAGGTGGAGAGAGGGGGAGGGGGGGGGGGGGGGGTAGGTGAGGAAAGGGGCGAACAGACACAGCTGTGGATGGCAGGGTTTGGCAGGCCAATTTTATTGGTGCTTAATCGTTCAGGGTGGGGGTGGGGGGGGGGGGGGGGGGAGGGTGGGAGGAGGTGGCAAGGGGGGGGGGGGGGGGAGTAGGGGCGGAGTGTAGGGTGGGGGGTGGAGGTGGCTGAGGCAATGACGTCTCAACTCTCAAAAGAGGAATTTCTTTCTGTTTCTTTGTGTCTTCCGTTTGTTCCCCCCCCCCCCCCCTCTCTGTATGTCTGCATGTCTGTCTGTCTTCTTCTCTGCTTGTCTGTCTCTGTCTGTCTGTCTGTCTATCTGTGTTTCTGCTGTCTGTTAATTCTGTCTTTGTTTCATTTCTTTCACACTTCTTCTTTTCCTTTATTCCGTTTATTTTCTTCTTTCTTTTCTGTCTCTTTTTTTCTTCTTTCAAGTGGAAGCAGAGGTGAAAATGCCATGAGGAAATGCAGAACACTTCAGGCATTAAATCGATGATTAATCTTCTCTCTGTCTCTCTTTCTATGTCTCCCAGTCTGTCTCTCTGCTCCCCAAGTCTTTCTCTCTACAGCACTCTTGTATGCCTGTCCGTTTGTTCGTCTGTCTGTCTGCCTGTCTCCTTGCCTATCTTGCTCTCTGTCTGCCTGTCTGTCTATCTGTCTGATGCCTGTCTGCCTCTTTGTCTCTATCTGTCTCTCTCTGTCTGTCTATGTCTCTATCTCTCTCTTTCTCTCTCGCTCGCTCGCTCGCTCACTGTCTCTGTATTTGTCAACTGAAGTGCTGTTTTATCTTCTTTTCTGTTTCGGTCTGTCTGTCTTTGGTCTAGTTTTCATGCCCGTTTCTGTCTGTCTGTCCGTCTGTCTGCATGTCTGTCTGCATGTCTGTCTGCCTGTCTATCTACCTGTCTGTCTGTGTATCTACCTGTCTGTCTGCATATCTGTCTGCCTGTCTATCTACCTGTCTGTCTGTGTGTCTGCCTGTCTGTCTGCCTGTGTGTCTATCTACCTGTCTGTCTGTGTGTCTGCCTGTCTGTCTGCCTGTCTGTCTGCCTGCCTGTCTTTTCTTCCTTTCCACATTCCGCTGTTTCTCACTGCTCACCTCGTCTCTTCTTTCTGTTCGATGGCACTGGTGGGGGAAGGAAGGATCGAACATGCTTACCCGGGAACATCCGGCTTTTTCTACCCCCCCCCCCCCCCCCCCACCCGCCCTTCTTCCTCCCGGCTTGTCGGCAGGCAGTGTGAAGAGAGAGAGAGAGAGAGAGAGAGAGAGAAGAGAGAGAGAGAAGAGCGAGAGAGAGAGAGAGAGGAGAGAGAGAGAGAGAATGACAAATTCTTTTATTTCGAGGATAATGAATAAGCACCCATGTGCTTTTTTACATCCAGTCCCGGCCTTAAGGATACATATATATAATATATATATATTTATATATATATATCTATATATATATAATATATATAGAAGAGAGAGAGAGAGAGAGAGAGAGAGAGAGAGAGAGAGAGAGAGAGACAATGACAATGACAATGACAATGACAAATTCTTTTATTTCGAGGATAATGAATAAGCACCCATGTGCTTTTTTACATCCAGTCCCCGCCCTTACGGATGTATATGATAATAAAATAAAATAAAGCCTATATCAATACACTTACACAGTGTACGGGGGGAAAATCTACACAAAAATCACTGGAGAGAGAGAGAGAAAGAGACACAGAGAGAGAGAAAGAGAGAGAGACAGAGAGAGCAAGGGAGAGGGAGAGCGGGACAGAGAGGGTGAGACATGAGGAGAGAGAGCGAGGGGAGAGAGCGAGGAGAGAGAGAGAGAGAGAGAGAGAGAGAGAGAGAGAGAGAGAGAGAGAGAGAGAGAGAGAGAGGAGAGAGAGAGAGAGAGAGCGAGGAGAGAGATCGAGATCGAGGAGAGAGAGAGAGAGAGAGAGAGAGAGAGAGAGAGAGAGAGAGAGAGAGAGAGAGAGAGAGAGAGAGAGAGAGAGAGAGAGAATTCTGAACTCTGAACTCTGAACTTTTAATTGTACTTCGGCCTTGGGCCACAATACAAGTAAAGGGGACAAAAGGGAACAAACTGAAATATGTTAATCAATAGTTTTCTGTATACTGTCTAGTGATGCACACATTCTTCAAACACATAGCAAACGACTGAGAGCATCGTCCTTATCATAATCCTAAACACATGATGTCACCGTTATCAGTAATTACATTCAATACAATCATCGTTATTAACTTCATCATCTTCATCTATGTCCTTGTTTGGTATTATGTTATCAATTCCGAAAGTGACATCTTGATCATATTTTTAGTTTACATCTATATAAACATGGCACTTTCCATCATTACTTGTTTAGCAATTCAATATTGCACACGCACACATTCATGAGCTCTCGCACACGCACATACACACATGCACTCACCCACGCAGGTGCGCGCATACACACATACACTCAGACATACTCACAGGCACACACTGACACACACAAACACACACACACACACACACATCACATCAGCATGTCAGAAACAGTACTTAACTCCACACAAAAAACCCCACCATCTATCTAAGTTAAGTTGTCAAAGCCCATCAAAAGGATATAAAATTCCAATCAAGTTTCTCTTCCTCCTGTTCACTGCATGGAAAATGAACCTGGAGACACTGTGCATATGTTTACTATTAGTCATTTGTAATAACACATGAATGGGGTTTTTAGCTAATCCCCCAGAAACTTTGTTCTTAAATCAGAATATGTGGGACATACAAAAAGAAAATGGTCTTCGTCTTCCATTGCTGACCTGCAAAATGGACATGATTTCTCCTGCGGAATATTACTAAATCAGTGCACATTTGCATTGATAGGCAGAACATTAAATCTGACATGTGAAATGGCAACTCTGAAACAGTAGGTTTCCATGTCAGTCACATATTTTTCCTTTTCAAAAATTATTTTAAAGGATCTATAATTACTATACCTATCACGGTCTCTGATAGTGCCAGACCACTCTTGGATATACTGATCAACAAGTCTCTGCTTCAATAACTTTATAAACACTTTGACCTGACCGACACCTTGCTGCAACCAAACAAAACTAAACCCTGTCTCGCATAGAATTTCCCTACTTTTTGATACCCAACAATCTTTATCAATTCTATCTAATTCCAACAGCATCTGATAAGCTTTGTGTGGAAGTCTTTCATTATTCATTTGTAACAATCTAAACCAATACCTTATGACAGAAATACTAGAATTAACATACAGAGGAAATCTTCCTAAATCACCATAAACCATTTTATTTGGAGTTCTGACTGGAACACCTAAAGAGAGAGCGAGGAGAGAGAGAGAGCGAGGAGAGAGAGAGAGAGGAGGGGGGGGGGGAAACTAGTGTCTGACACTGGAGACAGGGCAGGAGAACTAGTGTCTGACACTGGAGACAGGGCAGGAGAACTAGTGTCTGACCACACTGGAGACAGGGCAGGAGAACTAGTGTCTGACACTGGAGACAGGGCAGGAGAACTAGTGTCTGACACTGGGGACAGGGCAGGAGAACTAGTGTCTGACACTGGAGACAGGGTAGGAGAACTAGTGTCTGACACTGGAGACAGGGTAGGAGAACTAGTGTCTGACACTGGGGACAGGGCAGGAGAACTAGTGTCTGACCTCACTGGAGACAGGGCAGGAGAACTAGTGTCTGACCACACTGGAGACAGGGCAGGAGAACTAGTGTCTGACACACACTGGAGACAGGGCAGGAGAACTAGTGTCTGACACAGGAGACAGGGCAGGAGAACTAGTGTCTGACCTCACTGGAGACAGGGCAGAGAACTAGTGTCTGACCTCACTGGAGACAGGGCAGAGAACTAGTGTCTGACCTCACTGGAGACAGGGCAGAGAACTAGTGTCTGACACACACTGGAGACAGGGCAGGAGAACTAGTGTCTGACACAGGAGACAGGGCAGGAGAACTAGTGTCTGACACTGGAGACAGGGCAGGAGAACTAGTGTCTGACACAGGAGACAGGGCAGGAGAACTAGTGTCTGACACTGGAGACAGGGCAGGAGAACTAGTGTCTGACACAGGAGACAGGGCAGAGAACTAGTGTCTGACACTGGAGACAGGGCAGAGAACTAGTGTCTGACACACACTGGAGACAGGGCAGGAGAACTAGTGTCTGACACACACTGGAGACAGGGCAGGAGAACTAGTGTCTGACACACACTGGAGACAGGGCAGGAGAGCTAGTGTCTGACACACACTGGAGACAGGGCAGGAGAACTAGTGTCTGACACACACTGGAGACAGGGCAGGAGAACTAGTGTCTGACCTCACTGGAGACAGGGCAGGAGAACTAGTGTCTGACACACACTGGAGACAGGGCAGAGAACTAGTGTCTGACACTGGAGACAGGGCAGGAGAACTAGTGTCTGACACACACTGGAGACAGGGCAGGAGAACTAGTGTCTGACACACACTGGAGACAGGGCAGGAGAACTAGTGTCTGACACACACAGGAGACAGGGCAGGAGAACTAGTGTCTGACACACACAGGAGACAGGGCAGGAGAACTAGGGTTGACAGGGGGGTCAAGGTCAGGAGGACCAGTTCATCCTTGCCGTGTGAGGGGAGCGGGAATGAGGTAGAACATGGAACGTGAAGGGAGGACGTGTTCACCCGCAACAGTCATTGAAGGCTCACGTGGCAGGCAGAGTAGCAGGTGCAGCAGAAGTAAAGTTATCTGCCAGCAGCAGCAGGTGAGTATATAAGATAGCTGCAAGAGAGTAGATAGTAGTAGCAGCTGCAGCGAAGTATAGATACGCAGCGTAGTATAGTATGTGAGCAAGTATAGTAGTAGCAGCAGTAGTAGTAATAGCAGTAGTAGCAGCAGCAGTAGTAATTGTAGTAGTAGCAATAGTAGTAGTAGCAGCAGCAGTAGTAATTGTAGTAGTAGCAATAGTAGTAGTAGCAGCAGCAGTAGTAATAGTAGTAGCAGCTGCAGCAGAAGAATAGTAGTAGCAGCAGTAGTAATAGTAGTAGTAGCAGCAGCAGTAGTAATAGTAGTAGTAGCAGCAGCAGTAGTAATAGTAGTAGTAGCAGCAGCAGTAGTAATAGTAGTAGCAGCAGCAGCAGTAGTAATAGTAGTAGTAGCAGCAGCAGTAGTAATAGTAGTAGTAGCAGCAGCAGTAGTAATAGTAGTAGTAGCAGCAGCAGTAGTAATAGTAGTAGTAGCAGCAGCAGTAGTAATAGTAGTAGCAGCAGTAGTAATAGTAGTAGTAGCAATAGTAGCAGCAGCAGCAGTAGTAATAGTAGTAGTAGCAGCAGCAGAAGTAATAGTAGTAGTAGCTGCAGCAGTAGTAATAGTAGTAGTAGCAGCAGCAGTAGTAATAGTATTAGTAGCAGCAGCAGTAGTAATAGTAGTAGTAGCAGCAGCAGTAGTAATAGTAGTAGTAGCAATTGTAGTAGTAGCAGCAGCAGTAGTAATAGTAGTAGTAGCAATAGTAGTAGTAGCAGCAGCAGTAGTAATAGTAGTAGTAGCAATTGTAGTAGTAGCAGCAGCAGCAGTAATAGTAGTAGTAGCAATAATAGTAGTAGCAGCAGTAGTAATAGTAGTAGTAGCAATAGTAGTAGTAGTAGCAGCAGTAGTAATAGTAGTAGTAGTAGTAGTAGTAGTAGTAATAGTAGTAGTAGTAGTAGTAGTAGTAGTAATAGTAGTAGTAGTAGCAGCAGTAGTAATAGTCGTAGTAGTAATAGTAGTAGTAGCAGCAGCAGTAGTATTAGTAGTAGTAGTAGTAGTAGTAGTAGTAGTAGTAGTAATAGTAGTAGTAGTAGTAGCAGCAGTAGTAATAGTAGTAGTAGTAGCACCAGCAGCAGCACCAAAAACTTTCAAAGTTGCATGCACCCCCCCCACCCCCTGTATTTTTCTGTTTGTCTTCACATGGAAAACTCCTCTTCATCCACCCACCCCCTCCTCCCCCACGCCCTTTACCAAACAGGCTGCTGTGGATGAATGGTGAAATATTTCAATTAGAGGAAAAGGAAAAACTTAAAGGTATGAATAAAATAATTTTAAAAAATGAAAAAGCTCCCTGCACCCCACCGAGCAGATGCCCCTCAGCTGATCCATCTGCAGCGTGTAAAGGAGACCATGACTGCAGCGTGTAAAAGAGACCATGACTGCAGCGTGTAAGGGAGACCATGACTGCACGTGTAAAGGAGACCATGACTGCAGCCTGTAAAGGAGACCATGACTGCAGCCTGTCTCTTGTCCTGTCGTCACTCCTCGTCTTCTTTTGTTGTCGTCACTCCTCGTCTTCTTTTGCTGTCGTCACTCCTCCTCTTCTTTTGCTGTCGTCACTCCTCCTCTTCTTTTGCTGTCGTCACTCCTCCTCTTCTTTTGCTGTCGTCACTCCTCTTCTTTTGCTGTCGTCACTCCTCCTCTTCTTTTGCTGTCGTCACTCCTCCTCTTCTTTTGCTGTCGTCACTCCTCGTCTTCTTTTGCTGTCGTCACTCCTCGTCTTCTTTTGCTGTCGTCACTCCTCGTCTTCTTTTGCTGTCGTCACTCCTCCTCTTCTTTTGCTGTCGTCACTCCTCGTCTTCTTTTGCTGTCGTCACTCCTCGTCTTCTTTTGCTGTCGTCACTCCTCGTCTTCTTTTGCTGTCGTCACTCCTCCTCGTCTTTTGCTGTCGTCACTCCTCGTCTTCTTTTGCTGTCGTCACTCCTCCTCTTCTTTTGCTGTCGTCACTCCTCGTCTTCTTTTGCTGTCGTCACTCCTCCTCTTCTTTTGCTGTCGTCACTCCTCGTCTTCTTTTGCTGTCGTCACTCCTCGTCTTCTTTTGCTGTCGTCACTCCTCCTCTTCTTTTGCTGTCGTCACTCCTCGTCTTCTTTTGCTGTCGTCACTCCTCTTCTTTTGCTGTCGTCACGTCACTCCTCGTCTTCTTTTGCTGTCGTCACTCCTCTTCTTTTGCTGTCGTCACTCCTTGCTGTCGTCACTCCTCTTCTTTTGCTGTCGTCACTCCTCTTCTTTTCCTGTCGTCACTCCTCGTCTTTTGCTGTCGTCACTCCTCTTCTTTTCCTGTCGTCACTCCTCCTCTTCTTTTCTGTCGTCACCCTCTCTTTGCTGTCGTCATCCTGCTTCGTCACTCCTCCTTTTTTTTGCTGTCGTCACTCCTCGTCTTTTGCTGTCGTCACTCCTTGCTGTCGTCACTCCTCTTTTGCTGTCGTCACTCCTTGCTGTCGTCACTCCTCGTCTATTTGCTGTCGTCACATCTCTTCTTGCTGTCGTCACTCCTCGTCTTTTGCTGTCGTCACTCCTTGCTGTCGTCACTCCTCTTCTTTTGCTGTCGTCACTCCTCTTCTTTTGCTGTCGTCACTCCTCGTCTTTTGCTGTCGTCACTCCTTGCTGTCGTCACTCCTCTTCTTTTGCTGTCGTCACTCCTCGTCTTTTGCTGTCGTCACTCCTTGCTGTCGTCACTCCTCTTCTTTTGCTGTCGTCACTCCTCGTCTTTTGCTGTCGTCACTCCTTGCTGTCGTCACTCCTCGTCTTTTGCTGTCGTCACTCCTTGCTGTCGTCACTCCTCTTCTTTTGCTGTCGTCACTCCTCGTCTTTTGCTGTCGTCACTCCTTGCTGTCGTCACTCCTCGTCTTTTGCTGTCGTCACTCCTTGCTGTCGTCACTCCTTGCTGTCGTCACTCCTCGTCTTTTGCTGTCGTCACTCCTCTTTTTTTGCTGTCGTCACTCCTCTTCTTGTCCTTTTGTCTCCTTTTTCGTCAGCATTTTGCGAGGATCATAACGTTTTTGCTGTCGTATCTGCTTTTGTTGTCTTTGTGTGTGTGTGTGTGTGTGTGTGTGTGTGTGTGTGTGTGTGGTGTGTGTGTGTGTGTGTGGTGTGTGTGGGTGTGTGTGTGTGTGTGTGTTGTGTGTGTGTGTTATGTGTGTGTGTGTGTGTGTGTGTGTGTGTGTGTGTGTGTGTATGTGTGTCAAGTCAAGTCAAGTCAAAATTTTATTTCCAGATGGTACATTGAATAAGCAATGCATTTGCTTTTTTTCATCAAGCCATCTATCTAAGAACAAATTTCTCAATGATTATACTGAAATACTACATTAGTGCATCCTTTATCATTGAATTAAACCAGTAAAAAATGGAAAATCGATAACGTAATACATTGAAAATACAAATTACCACATATACATATACACGCACACACATACTCATACACACCTGCGCGCATGCGCGCTCACGTTCAAACACACATTTAAATAAAGAATGTTTTAAAAATAAAAAAAAATCATAAAACGTTAGGACAAACAAATTACTTCACTAACTGTTTCATCCATTCTTTCACGTTTATACTTTAGATAATAAAAAGGTACAGGAACAAAACGTTAGAAAATACTAGACATTCGTTGTGTCATTACTGACAATATTGCCTTCAATGACCTACCACCTCTCCTCCTCCACCCAGCAAACGTGTGCTTTTTATGCGCTCATACTCTTCAAATAGCGCTTTTTAAAAATAATATATATTCACACAATAATTATCAAAGAAGCATGCAAGATAAGTGAAATAAGACAATAATAATGATTATTATAATAGAGATACAATAATAGCAACAATCATCCATCACCATGAGGCAACAATATAACAAATAATCCCCATCACCATGAGACAACAACATAACGACGATAACAGAAAAGCATTGGAAAGGATGGGGGGTGGGGGAGGAGTATCAGGGGGAAGGGGAAAAACACATTCACTCAAATAGAAAAATAATAATAAATTTTTTTTATTCAAACAAGTAAAACCGCTATACGATACAAAATTCAAAAGCCCATAATAACTGAACTATCAAACTAAAACAATATCAAACTAAAACAGTATCGCTTATAATAGTACTAATAATCTCATCTCTAACTGCAATAAAAACAACATCCACGATAAAATCTATTGAATTAGACAAGACAAAGGGCATGAGGAGAGGAAAGGAGAGGAGAGGAAGAGAGAGAGAGAGAGAGAGAGAGAGAGAGAGAGAGAGAGAGAGAGAGAGAGAGAGAGAGAGAGAGAGAGGGAGAGAGAGAGAGAGAGAGAGAGAGAGAGAGAGAGAGAGAGAGAGAGAGAGAGAGAGAGTAGTATTCTTTTTTACTGTTATCATCATCATCATCATCATCATCATCATCATCATCATCATCATCATCATCATCATATATCATCATATTATTATTATTATTATTATTATTATTATTATTATTATCATCATATTTTTATTTTTATAATTATCATCATCATCATGAATATAGCAGCCACTCGCATATTTTTTTCACACCACTTAGCGATTGATCTCAAGCCTTGATGATGGAAAGCTTGTGGAGTGACTTTACCCCCATCTGAATTCCTGCCTAACTGATGACAATGACAATGACAATGACAAATTCTTTAATTTCGAGGATAATGAATAAGCACCCATGTGCTATTTTACATCCAGTCCCCGCCCTTAAGGATATATATGATAATAAAATAAAATAAAGCCTATAGCAATACACTTACACAGTGTACGGGGAAAAATCTACACAAAAATCCCCACAAAAATCATTGAAGAGAAAAAAAAAAGTACTAAAAGTAAGGAAGAAAGCAAAACAGAAAACAGAAACAACCGAAAAAAACAGCAAGAACAAGAGCAAAAAAAAAGCGGCAACAACACAAGGGGAAGGTGACACCCAGTAGTTCCCCCTCACAACAACAACAACAAACAACAAGAAAAAACCCCAACCAAAACAGAACCAAACAAAGCAGAACCTCTAAAAATAAAGGAGAACAAACCACCTAAAAGTCATTTTTCAATAACACAATAGCCATATACAAGTAAAACATTCACAATTATACAGAGAGAGAGAGAGACAATGACAAATTCTTTCATTTCGAGGATAATGACTAAGCACCCATGTGCTTTTTTACATCCAGTCCCCACCCTTAAGGATATATATGATAATAAAATAAAATAAAGCCCATAGCAATACACTTACACAGCTTACGGGAAAAATATCTACACGAAAATCCCCACAAAAATCACCGAAGAGAGAGAAAAAAAAAGTAGCAACAAGTAAGAAAGAAAGTAGAGCAAAAACACAGAAACAACCGAAAAAATAGCAAGAACCAAGAGCAAAACAAAAACGGCAACAACAAGGGGAGAGGGAAAAACCCAAATAGTCCCCCCTCAAAAAAAGCAAAAAAAACCGCAAACCCAAACCAAAACAGAACCAAAAAAGCAAAATCACTATAAAAATAAAGGAGAACAAACCACGTAAATAGTTTCATTTTGGCTACAGAAGAAACGGCAAAAATTCTTTGTGCTTTTATGGGAGGCAACAGCAATAGTAAACTACATGAAACAAATATTTTAGAAGCAATTTGCATCCCCATAGCACACCCCCAAAACACACACACACAACCCCACACACACACACACACACACCCCACACACACACACCAACACATACCCCAACGCGCGCGCCCCGGCGCACGCACTCACCAGCATCAATGTCAACATAAAAATCTTTTTGAATATCATGTATAGTCATAAAAGAAGGACATCTGCATTTTTGGGAAATTTGCTATACATAACTGGTACGCTCAAAACAAGATATCAAAAAAAACATTCACTGAATCTCAAATACAGGAGAGAGAGGAGAGAGAGAGAGAGGGGAGAGAGAGAGAGAGAGAGAGAGAGAGAGAGAAGAGAAGAGAGAGAGAGAGAGAGAGAGCTCCACATATACAGCGTGTGACTGTAGAATTTCTAGTCACAGTAAGACATACTTGACTTAAAAAATTTTTTTTTTAAAGGAATGCCGTAAGTGCTGATAAATGTAAGTATGGTTAGTCAATACCTATGCATTCATGCATTAGATGGCTTTTTAGCTGTGTCTTGAACTGATTTTTGTTTTTGATACATTTTAAGCGTTTTGGGAGCTTGTTCCATAAATCACTACCTGAGTACAAGAAGCTTGTTTTGTAAAGATTATTTCTTGGTCTCGGAAATGTTAGTAGATGATTATGTCTGTGTTCATTGATTTTGAAGCTATTGGTGATCTTTGGAGGGACATTTCCATTTACAACTTTCTGGACAAATAGAGCTTTATTTAGAAAAAAGTCTGTTTTTGAAGGTTAGGATATTTGTTTGCTTATAATCTTTGATGGTTGGACTTGGTTTTAGTAGAACAATTTTTCAGTGCTCTTTTATATAGTCTTTTGAATCAATTTTAAATTTGTATCACGCGCTGCCCCAAAGAGATGAAGCATAGTCAATATGGCAAAAATATCCCCCAAAAAAAAAAAGAGTTTGGAGGTGTTATTCAAAAAATTTTTTTATTTTTGTAACTGAGTAGTTTTGTAAGCGAGACTTTTCCTAGCGCCAACAGGTCTCTAAGAAAGATTTTTGTCAAAAAATTAAAAACCCAGAATTCTCTAGGAGTCAACTTCTTCTTTAAATCTTTTTACCATCAACAGGGTGGAATTTATTTTTCATTTTTGCTTTTTTGTCTTGCTAGTAAAAAATACATTTAGTTTTTCGTGTATTTAGGGACAAGGGTTTTAGCTGACCAAGAAACCCCAATCTTCAAACTTTTTGAAGTTGATTGAAAGTCTGTGGGGGTCAGAATCACTCAATAGGGGGATGTGTATCACAAACTTTTCACAGCCACTTTTCAGAAAGGGGTAACATTTACATAGATTAAAAATAGAATGGACCCCAATATTGCCCTTTGGGTATCCATTTTAATAGTACTATTCGATATTTTTTTTATTTGCATTAAAAAGCTGCTGCCTATTCGACAAAAAGCTTTTAAAATTTTTTATCATTTCGGGTTATTTTATACAAGTGAAGTTTACGCAAAAATAGGGAAGTTGATTACATAAAATGCTTTTTTCAAAGTCAACAAAAAGAAGGCCCCTGTATATTTTTTTTTTTTATTGATATTGTGTAGGGACTGCCCCGTAATTTGTTTTTACAAAACCTGATGATTTTCATTTAATAATTTTGTTTTAAAAGTAGGAATTACAGTTTTTTGGGATATGTTTTTCGAGGGTTTTTAGAAAGACGACACAATTGAAATTGGTCTGAAATTTGAAGGACAAGCGGATCCCCTGTTTTGTGGACGGGAATGTTTTTTGCTTTTTAAAATATACAAAAGTTGTTTTTCTCTATGCAAAGTTGTAAATAGTGTTTTCCAGCTATAACTTGCCACAAAGTTTAATTTTTTTTTCCATCTAGATTGCTAACCCACATTTATGGAACTTTTTGAAGAGACAGGTTTTTCCAAGACGTCTGTGATTGCTTTGGGCAGTAGTTTAAATGGGCTTTTTTATTTTTTTTGATTCGTATTTGTTTAAGTAATGGAGATCTTTTTCATTTGATTTGTCTTTTGATTTTATTTTTGGTGGAAATTTTTGAGAAGGGTTTTAATTCATCACTATATATCTTTAACTGTCTGTTGACTTTTTGAAAAGGGTTTTTTTACATAATTATTGTGTTTTCCCCAACTTGGCGAGAGTCGGTAGTTGTAAAAAACAACTTTTAAAGAAATCACGTTTTTTTTCGTTTTAGTAAGTTACTTTGTTTCTTGTGCTTGAACGCTTTTTTGAATCATGTGTTTTCAAAATAGTCTCTTAGGTGTTTTTCGGATTCTATGTCTTTTGTTATCCAAGGTGGTTTGATTTTTTCTTGAACTCTTTTTTTATAAAAGGGGCATGTTTGTGATAAAAAGAAAAAGTTTTAATCCAAAATCGCAGCTTCATCGGGGGTCCGATTTGTTTAAATGATGTAAGGGCGAGTTTTTTCAAGTCTGAAAGGAAAATCTTGCTTTTAAATTTTTAAAAATTTTCCTGAAAAAAATTTTTTAAAAACCCCACTTTAGGTATTTTATACGATTTTTAAACCAAGAAAAACACACTGGGTTATGTCACTGATTCCCATGAGGGAGCACATACTTTGTTTGTGTTGTTTTGTAGTTTTTTAGATATGATTTTTAATGTTCAGAGTTATTTGTTACCCATTGGCTATATTATTTTTTCTAGGCCAAATAAAATGTTGGCTCTATTTTGTTTGGGTCTTAATAAGTCTATGTTAAACCCCCAAGAATAATTGTTTCTTTGTTTAAAAAGTATTACCTCGTCCATAAGGGAGTTGAATTTTCTAACCAGTCTCTGGTTTCTGAAGGATTTCTGTATATAAATCCTAAAATTTTTGGTCAAATTGTGTTTTAATTTTATTTCTATCCACATGGATTCAATGTCAAAAACCTAAAGGATAAAATTTTTTTTTAAAAACAGGGGGAGGCTATATATGAAAGAACCCGGGGAAAAACTTGGTTTGTGTGGATCTTCATGGAAGATTTGATACCCGGGGAATATTCATGTGTGCATCTGTTACTTTTGGAGAAATGGGGTTTTACTGGAAAAAAAAATGAAACTGTTTCCCCCATGTTGTTAGTATGGATAAATGTCATCTTTTTTTTTATTTGTTGCCTTTTGTATTCAGGTACCTACAGGGGCCCCCTGTTTTTTTGCCATTTGTTGAATTTAGAGACATAATATATTTCAGGATGATTTGCAAATATATATATATATATATATATATTATATAAAATTATATATATAATATATATTATAATAATAAATATAATCTTGTTCTGTGTTTAGAAATCTATCAAAAAGAAGCCCCGTTTAGTGGGTTTTTCAATTCAAAAATAAAAACGGGGAAAATATAATATAAAATAAAGGAAACCCAATAAAAACAAAACAATACTAAAAGTCAATTTCAAACGTGCTATGATCTGAAAAAAACTGATCGTTATATCAACACGTGTATAAACCAGCCCCCCTTTTATATTTCTTACACTAAATGGAGAAAAAAAAGTATACTCCCCAAATACACTAAAGTGTAAAATATTTTGATAAAGAAATACTACAATTTTTTTTTTTCTAAATCAATAACTTCACTTATACAAAAACCATATTTATAAAGCTTAAAAAAAGGGAAGATACGTCACAAGCGTAGTACAATAAGAAAAGTTAAAATTTTTTGAAAATCAATATTAAAAAATTGTCTCTAACAAAAACTGTTCTGATCTAAGTCTCGGGTGTAGCAATTAGCTGTAGAAAAAAAGCAATTGTTTCAGTCAAGCAGACTTTATATAACCAGCAATTAGTGGTTTTTATATAAGCAGTGTGTGGTAAAAAGTTGGTGTGTATGTGTGTGTGTGGTGTTATGTGTGGGGTGTAGTGTGTGTGTGGTGTTTTGGGGTTTTGGGGGGTTTGTGGGGTGTGTGGTGTGTGTTGTGGGGGTTATGGAGAAAAAGTCGGCTTGACCACGAGCAGCGTTAGGTAAACATCCCCAAAAAGGTTAGAAAACCGGCCCCGGAGAAGTCCCCCCCCCCCCCTGATTGCTTGATTTTTGGGACATCTGCTTCAGGACGGGGGTGTGTGCACAGTGTCCCTGTCTTACCTGTCTGTACCTGTCGTCCCTGACTGCACCTTCGTACTGCTGTCCTCTCGTACCTGACGGGACCTGTCTGTCCCGACTGCACCTGTCTTTTCCCTGTCTTCCCGCTGTACCTGACGTACCTGCTGTACCTGTCTTCCTGCTGCACCTTCGTACCTGACTGTCCTGTCTGTCTCTGTCTATCACAGCTTTGGGGCTGTGGGCGTGCACGGCCCCCTTTTTGTGTCTTCGAGATCATGTTCGTATCAATGGTGTTAAAGTGTTTTTGGGCTTGATTTTGCTTGATTATTTGACAATGTGCCTGTCACTTTGAAAAACTGCCATTCATGGGATGATTAGTTTTTTTTGATGTGATTTGTTTGACTTGTTGCCTGACTCGTATGTCTGTTTTTCTGTCTGATCATTTTCAGGGGCTGGGGTTTTGGAATGTGCCCCCTCGTTTCCGACTTGTCACACATTTACAGGGCACCGACTGAGGAAAACAAATGTTTTGTCTGGGGTAACGGTCATGAAATGTGGTGTTTGGGGGTTCTTCCTAGGGCGGAAAAGACAAGAGCCTGTGTGCCCTGAGCAAGTCCCCCAAACGGGAGACAGACTTTTTCCCCGGGAATGAGGCACCCCTTTGCACATGTACACCGCAAAGACGAGATACGCAGGGAAAAGCCATGCGGGACCTTCAGGCTCGGAAGACTAGGAGTTGCGCTAGGGTTTATTTGGGAATAATAATAATAATAATAATAAAAATAACAATAAAAATGTTGGAATTTATAGCGCTGAATCTTGTAAACAAAAAAATCAAAACGCTCAATGAATTTTTTAAAAAAATTCGATGAATTGGAATAAGCACTCAGTTTCTCTTTAATCCAGTCCCGGGTATGCGGTTTGAAAATTTGTCATCTGTTCCCACCGGGACACAAAGGCCCAAAATCTTCGAAAAGCGGAACAGGTTTAACGTGTGCGCAAGATGTTTTGCAGTGTTCGCACACGGGGCCTCGTTTATAAATCCATCCGAAGGCTTTTACATTCATTCGATTTTTTGGTAAACGGGAAGAAGGTGAGGCGGGAATCGAACCCGGAACCTCACGTTTACTTGTTGGCAGGGAAACGTTCTAAACCCTCCCCCCACCTTCCTTTTTGCTACAGCGTCAGTTGTGGCTGCCCGCCCACACGGAAATGACAGACGGTCCCTATGGGAGAGGGGACAGAGGAATTGACAATGGGTCTGCTGCCCGCCTGGCTGCAGCCCTTTTTTCTCCCTTTTTCTCTTTGCCTCGTGTGCTGAGCAAGTGTTCTTCCAAATTGGTGAACCTTTTGCGCACGGTCTGTCCCAGGGTGATGTTCCCGGGGTGTTTCTTCCCATGGGTTTTGGTCAGTGTTTAGGGCTTTTAGGGCCCTCTTGCACATGTCTTTGAACGCAGATGCGGGCTGCCTGGGGACGTTTTTCCCCGCACAAATTCTATAGGGAGGTCTTGAGGGTCCTCCTGGTCCATGCCACGACAGGCCGCCAGTGCATACCTCTCTGTTTCAGCAGCGGTAACATGTGGGGATCCAGCTCTTTTCCCGGACGTGTTTTTGGGGGCCCTTTTCCCCAGGTGTGTTCAGATGGTGGAGGGAACGCATGTGAAAGCATTTCCTTTCGCTCTTGTCGGGCAACAAAGTCCCGACTGCTGCCATACAGGAGGGGGCTCACGGGGGAGGCTCTGTAGTCTGGATTGTGTTCCATAGCTTGCTGTGTTCCAGCTTTCTTTTTTTTCAGCTATTTGTGGCTATCACGCATTTTACGAGCTGAACTTTAATTTTGTAAAATGTTCGACATGAAAGAAATCTGGGAACCTTGGGCATTTTGTTCTGGTCATTTCTTTCCCCACCCGAAGTCTAAGGGTTAACAACACTAAAACCTCTCCCCTTCTGTCTGTGTCTTCTTTCTGTCTGTTGTTGTCTTGTCTGTCTATCTGCTTTCTGCTTGTCTGCTGTCTTTTGCCCGCTCTGTCTCTGTCTCTCACTCCCTTCTTTCTATCCCTTCCCCTATGCCCTTACTCTTCTCCTTACACAACACACACACACAAAACCCCCACCACACACACACACACACACCAAAACAAAAACACCCAACACAACACACACACAACACCACACACACACACCACACACACACACATATGGAAGGATAACAAAATTTGCAAAAAATGCATACCACGGGATTGTATTAAAAAAATTGCATGAGTGCTTTTTCATTTTCCTGAAATAAAAAAATAAATAAAAAAGAATAAAAGAATAAAAGAATAAAAATATGTATGCATGCATGTTGTAACCCCTGTTGTTAAAAGTATTATGTAGTTTATTATGTATGTGGTGTGTTTGTGTCTTCCCATTACCTATCTAATTTTCCCATCTGTGTTTACACCCCTCCATCCTCCCCTCCATCCACCATCCTGTTTTAAGTTTATGTATGTAGTATGTATGTAGTTTAATTTCCCCTCTCTCTTCCTTTTCTCTCTCTCTCTCTCTTCCCCTTTGGGCCTAAACCCTTCAAAATTTTCTCTCCCCTCTCCTTTCTCTCTCTCTCTCCCCCCCTCTCTCATCTCTCTCTCTCTCTCTCCCTCTCTTCTCTCCCCTTCTCTTTTTTTTGTTTCTAAAAACAATTCTACTTTCGTTTTTTTTTTTATTGTGATTTTATTGGCTCATGCCATTTTAATTTTTGGAAAAAATTTTTGTTTATTCTACAATTAAGGGGTTCAAATTTTATATCTATATTGGGGTTATTTTTTCTTTTCTTCCCCCTTTTCTCTCCTCTTCGCTCTCTCCTCTCTCCCCTCCCTCTCTCTCTCTCCCTCTCCCCTCTCTCTCTCTTTCCTTTTTGTCCCCTTCAAAATGGTTATTTATTTTGTTTTCATTTCTTTTATCTTGTTGTGGGAAATGTTTAAAAAATTTGTTCAGTTGGGGTGTTTTTTTTGGTTTTTTTTTTTTTGTGTTTGTTTTTTTTTTTGGTGTTTTGTGTGTGTGTGGTGTTGTTGGTGTGTGGTGGTTGTGTGTAAGTGGGGGGGGGGCCGGGTGGCGGCCCCCGGTTTTTTTATTTTGGTTTTGGGGGTTGTTGTTTTTTTGGGGGGGTTTAGGGGGTTTTTTTTTTTTTTTTTTTTTTCTTTTTTTTTTTTTTTCTTTATTTTTTTTTATTTTTTTTTGAAAGGGGTTTTTTTTCTTGATTTTTTGTTTGTTTTTTGATTTTTTTGGTCTTCTTTTTTTTTTGGGTGGTTTTGGTCTTTTTTTTTTTTTTTTGGTTGGGTTGGTTGTTTTTTTTTTTTTTTTTTTTTTTTTTTTTTTTTTCTTCTTTTTTCTTTTCCCTCTCTCTTTTCTCCCTTTTCTCTTCTTTTGTTTTTAGGGGGTTGTTTTTGTTTTTGTTTTGTTTTTTTTTTTTTCCTTTTTTTTTTTTTTTTTTTTTTTTTTTTTTTTTTTTGAAAACTTTTTTTTTTTTTTTTTTTTCTTTTTTTTGGGTTTTTTTTTTTTTTTTTTTTTTTTTTTTCTTTTTTTCTTTTTTTTTTTTTTTTTCCCCCTTTTTTTTGTTTGTTGTTTTTTTTCTTGTTTTTTTTTTTTTTTTTGGAAGGGTTTTTTTTCTTTTTGTGTTGTGTTCTTTTTTTTGGTTTTTTTTTTTTTTCCTTTTTTTTTTTTGGGGGGGTTTTTATTGTTTTGGCTTTTTCCCGGGGGTTTTTTTTGTTTGTTTGTATGTTTGTTTTTTTCTTTTCTCTCTTTTTCTTAAAAAAAGTTTTTTTTCCCTTTGCTTCTTCTGCTTGAAAGTATGAGTACTGAGTGCTTTTTTAAATGTGACCCCATGGGCGGGGACTGGATGTAAAAAAGCACATGAGTACTTATTCATTATCCTGGAAAAAAAGAATTTGTTTCTTTACTTACAAGTGTAGATGTTCTTTTTATGACGTTATGGCTTTTCCCCCTCTTTATTATGTGAGTGTATGGGTATTGCACTTATTTTATTACCATGGCATTCAATTTGCATGAGTATAATTAAAAAGTGTTTGTATTGATCGTGTGCTATGTGAGTATTACATATTTAGTATTATCCCTGAAACCCCCCCCCCCCCCCCCCCCCCACACGCCTCAGACACACACACACACACACACACACACACACACACACACACACACACACACACACACACACACACACACACACACACACACACACACACACACACACACACAAAACACACACACACTCACTCACTCACTCACTCACTCACTCAACCCATATTCTCTCCCTCAACGACTGTATAGTTTTAAATTTCTCTTGTTTTGTTTCTTGTTTTTATTGTGTGGATGTATGGGTATTAAATTTATTTCATTATCATGACATATAATTTGAAACGAGTATAATCTAAATGAGTGTTGATGGATCGCATACTGTTTTGGGAATTATATATTGGATATTATCTCTGAAATACACACACACACACTCTCTGTCCTCTGTCTCTGTCTCTCTCTCTCTCTCACCTTTATCGTCTTGCTTATAGTTATAGTATATCCTGATGAAGGATTCATAATTTTTATATTTCAATACTTTATTGGACTTGCCTCTGTACTTAAGTTTTAATGAGTGCCCTATTTCAATATCTTATAATTATGTGTAACAAGTATGTACCATTTGACAATGTGTAGATGTTTTATCTTTATGACTTATTAAGTTGGTTGTGTTCTTTTTCTTGGCTTTGTTGTTGTTCTTGTTCTTGTTGTTGTTGTTTTGTCTGTTTTTCTCTTTTTTATCATCTTTTGTTGGTTTGGTTTTTCCTTCTCTTTTGTTTGTTTGTTTGTTTTGGTTAGGGTTTTTTTGGGGGTGGGGGGTAGGGGTGGGGTATTTTAGGATTTTCTTTTATTTGCTTGCTTTGGGGGGGTGGGGGGGGGTGTGTTGGGGGGGGGGGGGGGGGAGCTGTTTTGAAAGGGTTATTTCCCCTTGTTTTTATTGTGAGACTGTTAAGTATTGGGTTTATTATTAAGATGTATCCCTAACGGGCGGGGACTGGATTGTAAAAAAGCACATATGTGCTTATTTCATTATCCCTCGATAAAAGAATTTGTCATTGTCATTGTCATTGTCATTGTCATTGTCATTCTCTCTCTCTCTCTCTCTCTCTGTCTCTCTCTCTCTCTCTGTCTCTCCTCTCTCTCTCTCTGGCTGTCTGGCTGTCTGTCGTCTGTCTGTCTGTCTATCTGTTTGTCATCTGTCTGTCTGTCTGTCTGTCTGTCTATCCTATCTATCTATCTATCTATCTGTCTATCTATCTATCTGTCTATCTATCTATCTATCTATCTATCTATCTATCTATCTATCTATCTATCTATCTATCTATCTATCTATCTATCTATCTGTCTGTCTGTCTATCTGTTTGTCTATCTATCCATTGTCTGTCTGTCTTTCTATCTTTCTGTCTATACACATAAACATGAAATATAATATAATTCTATAAGAATAAATGCAAAAACTGAAGAAAAAAATCACAATGTTGACAGTTTAAAAAATCTGAACAAATTTATGAATGAAGCTACATAAAAAAAATGAGCATCAGATTATTCCATAGCATTTCTATATATTTTTTATCACGATCAGATAATGTCCAACCCCTCCTCCCACAATCCAGATTGCCGTAGGACCTGTCCTGAAGTTTTTCAATTACAGTTGGAAAAAAAGATCAGAAAAAAGCCCGCTCTCCTCCGCCAATCCTGAGCTCTTCAACCTGGGAACATGTGGGCAAGGGAATGAGAACACTACAATGAACTACCAGATGATGTTTGTGCTAAACCTGATGCCTCTACAATAAACTACCAGATGCTTTTGTGCTAAACCTGATGCCTCTACAATAAACTACCAGATGATTTGTGTTCTAAACCTGATTCCTCTACAATAAACTACCAGATGATTTGTGTTCTAAACCTGATTCCTCTACAATAAACTACAAGATGCTTTTTGTGCTAAACATGACACGATGCCTCTACAATGAACTACCAGATGATGTTTGTGCTAAACCTGATGCCTCTACAATAAACTACCAGATGCTTTTGTGCTAAACCTGATGCCTCTACAATAAACTACCAGATGATTTGTGTTCTAAACCTGATTCCTCTACAATAAACTACAAGATGCTTTTTGTGCTAAACATGACACGATGCCTCTACAATAAACTACCAGATGATTTTTGTGCTAAACCTGATGCCTCTACAATAAACTACCACCTACGTTTTGTGCTAAACCTGATGCCTCTACAATAAACTACCAGATACGTTGTGTGCTAAACCTGATGCCTCTACAATGAACTACCAGATGCTTTTTATGCTAAACCTGATGCCTCTACAATAAACTAACAGATGATTTTTGTGCTAGACCTGATGCCTCTACAATAAACTACCAGATGCTTTTGGTGCTAAACCTGATGCCTCTACAATAAACTACCAGATACGTTGTGTGCTAAACCTGATGCCTCTACAATGAACTACCAGATGATTTTTGTGCTAAACCTGATGCCTCTACAATAAACTACCAGATGATTTTTGTGCTAAACCTGATGCCTCTACAATAAACTACCAGATACGTTGTGTGCTAAACCTGATGCCTCTACAATAAACTACAAGATGTTTTTGTGCTAAACCTGATGCCTCTACAATAAACTACAAGATGTTTTTGTGTTAAACATGATGCCTCCGCAGTAAACTATAAGATGTTTTTGTGCTAAACCTGATGCCTCTACAATAAACTACAAGATGCTTTTTGTGCTAAACCTGATGCCTCTACAATAAACTACAATATGCTTTTTGTGCTAAAAATGTCTCCACAATAAGCTACAAAATGTTTTGGCACTAAAAAGGATGCCTCCACAATGAACTACAAGATGTTTTGGCACTAAACGTGATGCCTCCACAATGAACTACAAAATGTTTTGGCACTAAACGTGATACCCAACGCTGAAGCTTCATACTATTTCCCTATTTTGTTTTTCCTTCTCTTCTGCATATTATTCATGCTGTCTCTCTCTTCTCCATTTTATTTCTTTATCATCTTGTTCTTTCTTCTTTCCATTTTGTTTCTTCATGTTCTTCGTCTTCTCTTCTCCATTTTAGTTATATCACCCCTCATCTTCGCCTTCTCCATTTTATCTATATCATCCTTCTTTTTCCTCCTTTCCATTTGGTTTCTTCATCAGCATTTTCTTCCTCCTCTTCATTTTTATTTAAATCATCTTTCTTCTTCCTCTTTTTCATTGTATTTATATCATCCTTCTTCTTCCCTTCTTCATTTTATTTATGTCATTGTTCTTCTTCCTATTTTTCATTTCATTTCTGATACCCCCCCCCCCCCCTTCTTCCTCCGCCTCTTAGTAAGAAGAAGGGACAAGTCGGGAGAATGGGGTGGGCGAGGGTACAGAGGGACAGGCTAAACTCCCTGCAGCTGTAGGCCAAGCATGGCCAAACCAACCTTCAGTGGAGCGGTCCCTGGAGAAGTGGCCGCTGATTGCTTCTTCGATTTCTGACGTCTGCTTCTGGGACTGGGGGAGAGGAGGGGGGATAACTAAGGATCAGGAGATGTTCCCTGGCGAGAAGCATCTCTCTCCTGTTCCTGTTAGAAGACTGCAAAGAGAAGAAGACTGCAAAGAGAAGAAGACTGCGAAGAAGAATACTGCAAAGAAGAAGACTGCCAAGAAGAAGAAGACTGCGAAAGGAAGAAGACTGCGAAAGGAAGAAGACTGCGAAGAAGAAGACTGCAAAGAAGAAGAAGACTTCAAAGAAGAAGATTGCAAAGAAAAAGACTGCCAAGAAGAAGAAGACTGCGAAAGAAGAAGACTGCGAAAGGAAGAAGACTGCAAAGAAGAAGACTGCAAAGAAAAAGACTGCAAAGAAGAAGACTGCAAAGAAGAAGACTGCAAAGAAGAAGAGAAGACTGCAAAGAAGAAGAAGACTGCAAAGAAGAAGACTGCAAAAGAAGAAGAAGACTGCAAAGAAATAGAAGACTGCAAAGAAGAAGACTACAAAGAAGAAGACTGCGAAGAAGAATACTGCAAAGAAAAGAGACTGCCAAGAAGAAGAAGACTGCGAAAGGAAGAAGACTGCGAAGAAGAAGAAGAAGACTGCAAAGAAGAAGACTGCCAAGAAGAAGAAGACTGCAAAAGAAGAAGAAGACTGCAAGAAGACTGCAAAGAAGAAGAAGACTGCAAAGAAGACTGCAAAGAAGAAGAAGACTGCAAAAGAAGAAAAGACTGCAAAGAAGAAGACTGCAAGAAGAAGACTGCAAAGAAGAAGACTGCAAAGAAGAAGAAGACTGCAAAGAAGAGAAGACTGCAAAGAAGAAGAAGACTGCAAAGAAGAAGAAGACTGCAAAGAAGAAGAAGACTGCAAAGAAGAAGAAGACTGCAAAGAAGAGACTGCAAAGAAGAAGAAGACTGCAAAGAAGAAGAAGACTGCAAAGAAGAAGAAGACTGCAAAGAAGAAGACTGCAAAGAAGAAGAAGACTGCAAAGAAGAAGACTACAAATAAGGAGACTGCAAGAGAAGACTGCGAAGAAGAAGACTACAAAGAAGAAGAGACTGCAAAGAAAAGAAGACTGCAAAAGAAGAAGACTTCAAAGAAGAAGATTGCAAAGAAAAGACTGCAAAGAAGAAGACTACAAAGAAGAAGACTGCATAGAAGAAGAAGAAGACTGCAAAGAAGAAGAAGACTGCAAGAGAAGAAGACTGCAAAGAAAGAAGAAGATGCAAAGAAGAGAAGACTGCAAAGAAGAAGAAGACTGCAAAGAAGAAGATTGCAAAGAAGAAGACTGCAAAGAAGAAGAAGAAGACTGCAAAGAAGAAGACTGCAAAGAAGAATAAGAATGCAAAGAAGAAGATTGCAAAGAAGAAGACTGCAAAGAAGAAGAAGAAGACTGCATAGACTGCAAAGAAGAAGAAGAAGACTGCAAAGAAGAAGATACTGCCTCCCCATATAGACCATCATTATGCCTAGTCCACACTACTCACATTATCCCAGTACGTTGTGTTGTTTTGTACAGTGTTTGATGTTATAGTGTTGGTCTATTTTGTGTTGTGTCATACTGTATGTGTCATGGCGTGTTGCGTGTATAGTGTTGTGTGGATTTGATTGTATTGTGTTGCTGTGTGTTGTGTACCCAATGTTGTGTGGACTATATTGCATTGTATTGCAGTGTGTTGTTTATAGTGTTGTGTGGACTATATTGCATTGTGTTGCAGTGTGTTGTTTATAGTGTTGTGTGGACTATATTGCATTGTGTTGTGTGTTGTTTATACAGTGTTGTGTGGACTATATTGCATTGTGTTTCAGTGTGTTGTTTATAGTGTTGTGTGGACTATATTGCATTGTGTTGCAGTGTGTTGTTTATAGTGTTGTGTGGACTATATTGCATTGTGTTGCGTGTGTTGTTTATAGTGTTGTGTGGACTATATTGCATTGTGTTGTAGTGTGTTGTTATAGTGTTGTGTGGACTATATTGCATTGTGTTGCAGTGTGTTGTTTTAGTGTTGTGTGGACTATATTGCATTGTGTTGTTGTGTGTTGTTTATACAGTGTTGTGTGGACTATATTGCATTGTGTTGTTGTGTGTTGTTTATACAGTGTTGTGTGGACTATATTACATTGTGTTGTGTGTTGTTTATACTGTGTTGTGTGGACTATATTGCATTGTGTTGTTGTGTGTCAGGACATTTTTGCAATGGATTCCTTGCGGGTCACAGCTGATGGTCTGTTATAAATCAGGGGGTCACAGCTGATGGTCTGTTATAAATCAGGGGTCCACAGCAGATGGTCTGTTATAAATCAGGGGGCCACAGCAGATGGTCTGTTATAAATCAGGGGGTCACAGCAGATGGTCTGTTATAAATCAGGGGGGGGGGGGTTCACAGTGATGGTTGTTTAAATCAGGGGGGTTCACAGCTGATGGTCTGTTATAAATCAGGGGGGGGGGGTTCACAGCTGATGGTCTGTTATAAATCAGGGGGGGGGGGGGGGTTACAGCTGATGGTCTGTTATAAATCAGGGGGGGTTCACCCGCTGATGGTCTGTATAAATCAGAGGGGGGTCACAGCTGATGGTTGTTATAAATCAGGGGGGGGGGGGTTCACAGCTGATGGTCTGTTATAAAAACAGGGGGGGGGGGGGGGTTTCAGCTGATGTCTGTTATTTAAAACAGGGGGGGTTCACAGCTGATGGTCTGTTATAAATCAGGAGGGGGGTCACAGCTGATGGTCTGTTATAAATCAGGGGGGTCCACAGCAGATGGTCTGTTATAAATCAGGAGGGGGGTTACAGCTGATGGTCTGTTATAAATCAGGGGGGTCCACAGCGGATGGTCTGTTATAAATCAGGGGGTTTCTGTGAATGATGTCCTAGTCAACCCTGCACTGGCTCTTCACTGTGATCTGTCTGTCTCTCCACTGTGATCTGTCTGTCTGTCTCTCCACTGTGATCTGTCTGTCTGTCTCTTCACTGTGGTCTGTCTCTCTGTCTCTTCACTGTGGTCTGTCTCTCTGTCTCTTCACTGTGGTCTGTCTCTCTGTCTCTTCACTGTGATCTGTCTGTCTGTCTCTTCACTGTGGTCTGTCTGTCTGTCTCTTCGCTGTGGTCTGTCTGTCTGTCTCTTCCCTGTGGTCTGTCTGTCTGTCTCTTCACTGTGGTCTGCCTGTCTGTCTCTTCCCTGTGGTCTGTCTCTTCACTGTGATCTGTCTGTCTCTTCACTGTGATCTGTCTGTCTGTCTCTTCACTGTGGTCTGTCTGTCTGTCACTTCACTGTGGTCTGTCTGTCTCTTAACTGTGGTCTGTCTCTTCACTGTGGTCTGTCTCTTCACTGTGGTCTGTCTGTCTGTCTCTTCACTGTGGTCTGTCTGTCTGTCTGTCTGTCTCTTCACTGTGATCTGCCTGTCTCTTCACTGTGGTCTGTCTGTCTGTCTCTTCACTGTGGTCTGTCTGTCTGTCTGTCTCTTTACTGTGATCTGCCTGTCTCTTCACTGTGGTCTGTCTCTTCACTGTGGTCTGTCTGTCTCTTCACTGTGGTCTGTCTGTCTGTCTGTCTCTTCACTGTGGTCTGTCTGTCTCTTCACTGTGGTCTGTCTGTCTCTTCACTGTGGTCTATCTCTTCACTGTGATCTGCCTGTCTCTACACTGTGGTCTATCTCTTCACTGTGATCTGTCTGTCTCTACACTGTGGTCTGTCTCTTCACTGTGATCTGTCTGTCTCTACACTGTGGTCTGTCTCTTCACTGTGATCTGTCTGTCTCTACACTGTGGCCTTTTCTCTTCATTGTGGTTTCTGTCTCTCCATGTGGCTTTTCTCATCACTGTGGTCCTGTCTGTCTGTCTCTCCACTGTGATCTGTCTGTCTGTCTCTTCACTGTGGTCTGTCTGTCTGTCTCTTCACTGTGATCTGTCTCTCTGTTTCTTCACTGTGGTCTGTCTGTCTCTTCACTGTGGTCTGTCTGTCTCTCTGTCTCTCCACTGTGGTCTGTCTGTCTCTTCACTGTGGTCTGTCTGTCTCTCCACTGTGGTCTCTCTGTCTCTCCACTGTGGTCTGTCTGTCTGTCTCTCCACTGTGGTCTGTCTGTCTCTTCACTGTGGTCTGTCTGTCTCTCCACTGTGGTCTGTCTGTCTGTCTCTCCACTGTGGTCTGTCTGTCTCTACACTGTGGTCTGTCTCTTCACTGTGATCTGTCTGTCTCTTCACTGTGATCTGTCTGTCTCTTCACTGTGATCTGTCTGTCTCTTCACTGTGGTCTGTCTGTCTCTTCACTGTGATCTGTCTGTCTCTACACTGTGGTCTGTATTCTCTCACTGTGATCGTCTGTCTTCCTCCACGTGGTCTGTCGTCTGTCTCTACTGTGCAGTCTGTCTGTCTCTTCCACTGTGGCCTTTTCTCTTCATTGTGGTCTTTCTGTCTTTCTGTCTCTTCACTGTGGTCTCTCTGTCTCTCCACTGTGGTCTGTCTGTCTCTTCACTGTGGTCTGTCTGTCTGTCTCTCCACTGTGGTCTGTCTGTCTGTCTCTTCACTGTGGTCTGTCTGTCTCTTCACTGTGATCTGTCTGTCTGTCTCTCCACTGTGGTCTGTCTGTCTATCTCTCCACTGTAGTCTGTCTGTCTGTCTCTTCACTGTGGTCTGTCTGTCTGTCTCTCCACTGTGGTCTGTCTGTCTGTCTGTCTCTTCACTGTGGTCTGTCTGTCTCTCCACTGTGGTCTGTCTGTCTGTCTCTCCACTGTGGTCTGTCTGTCTGTCTCTCCACTGTGGTCTGTCTGTCTCTCTACTGTGGTTTGTCTGTCTCTTCACTGGTGTCTGTCTGTCTCTCCTCTGTGGTCTGTCTGTCTGTCTCTTCACTGTGGTCTGTCTGTCTCTCCACTGTGGTCTGTCTGTCTGTCTCTCCACTGTCGTCTGTCTGTCTATCTGTCTCTCCACTGTGGTCTGTCTGTCTGTCTCTTCACTGTGGTCTGTCTGTCTGTCTCTCCACTGTGGTCTGTCTGTCTGTCTCTTCACTGTGGTCTGTCTGTCTGTCTCTCCACTGTGGTCTGTCTGTCTGTCTCTCCACTGTGGTCTGTCTGTCTGTCTCTCCACTGTGGTCTGTCTGTCTCTCCACTGTGGTCTGTCTGTCTGTCTGTCTCTCCACTGTGGTCTGTCTGTCTGTCTGTCTCTCCACTGTGGTCTGTCTGTCTCTCCACTGTGGTCTGTCTCTTTGCTAAGGTTTGTATGTCTTTTTACCTCCCTGCCTAAGCAGGTCAACTGACTGACCCATGACCCCAGACCAGGCCTGACCTGACCTCCCGGACAAGGCCTGTTTTTCTGGGCCGCAGACAGAGCAGGCCTGTAGAGAAACACTGTGTGTAAACACCACCACCACCCCTCCCCCCTCCCCTCTGAGAACACAGTCATTGCCCCCCACCCCCAGAACATTTATAGCGTCATCTCCTTCAGCATCTCTTGAGATGCAACCTCAGTCAGGCTGTGATGATGGCAGTGTGTTGAACATAGAAATCATGACGGGTCATATTGTCTTGTGATGTCTCATAATTACTGTAGTGGCTTATATTACACTGTGTAATGTTTTGCATCGTATTGTGCTGCAGTGTGTGATATAGTGTGGTGTGGTGTGGTGTATTGAGACAGGGTGTGGTATCGGGTGACATGGCATGGTATGGAATGAAATGACATGAAGTGGCATTATGTTGCGGTGTTGTACGGTATCATATTGCATTTCTATAGAGTTCTCTGTTCTGAACAATGTTGTATCTTATGACAGCATATCGTTTTGTACTGTGTTGTATTGCATTTTATCACACTGTATTGTTTGGTGTGCACAATGCTTTTCCTTTCTCGAAACTTAAAAGCTTTCTGAGGAAAGTACGTGGCCTCCTTTCAGCATGAACCGTTTTTCTGAATCCACTCTCCTTTGAAATTATTGACCTGGTGAGTGTCGTGTTTTCAGCAGAAAGTATGTCAGAAACAGTTCTCCTTTGCTTGTGGGCTGGTATGTGTGGACCATGTGCTGAACGGAGAACCTGTAGCCCCCTCCCCTGACAGTCCCCCCCCCCCCCCTCACACACACAGACGTCCTGGTGTGGTCTGGGTCAACTCCATCACCGTGGCTCCCTCCTCTGAGGCAACACGAGGGCAGTGTCTGACAGGAAGTCACAGCACAGCTCCAGCCTCCTGGCATCTCCAGAGACCTCCCTCCAATCACCCGCCACTAACAGTTTGTGTGGAGGTGACCTCCCCGCCGTCCTGACCCCCACCACTCTCCTGCCCTTGTGGGCCCTGTCTTCATTCATTGTACACACACAGACACAGACACACAGACACACTTACCCAGACACACACACATACACACATAGACACACACACACTTACACAGACAGACACACGCACGCACGCGCCCCCCCCCCCCCCCTCACACACACTGACACACCATCATCATCATCATCATCATCATCATCATCATCATCATCATCATCATCATCATCATCATCATCATCATCATCATCATCATCACTATCTCCAAATCCAGCTAAACAATGAATGTGTTATCCAGGGATATAACCCTGCTAAACAATGAATGTGTTATCCAGGGATATAAACCTGCTAAACAACGAATGTGTTATCCAGGGATATAAACCTGCTAAACAATGAATGTGTTATCCAGGGATACAATCCTGCTAAACAATGAATGTGTTATCCAGGGATATAACCCTGCTAAACAATGATTGTGTTATCCAGGGATATAACCCTGCTAAACAATGAATGTGTTATCCAGGGATACAATCCTGCTAAACAATGAATGTGTTATCCAGGGATATAATCCTGCTAAACAATGAATGTGTTATCCAGGGATATAATCCTGCTAAACAATGAATGTGTTATCCAGGGATATAATCCTGCTAAACAATGAATGTGTTATCCAGGGATATAATCCTGCTAAACAATGAATGTGTTATCCAGGGATATAATCCTGCTAAACAACGAATGTGTTATCCAGGGATATAACCCTGCTAAACAATGAATGTGTTATCCAGGGATATAACCCTGCTAAACAACGAATGTGTTATCCAGGGATAGAACCCTGCTAAACAATGAATGCGCTATCCAGGGATATAACCCTGCTAAACAACGAATGTGTTATCCAGGGATATAACCCTGCTAAACAACGAATGTGTTATCCAGGGATACAATCCTGCTAAACAATGAATGTGTTATCCAGGGATATAACCCTCTCCTTGTCCCTTCCCCCCCCCTCCAGTCCCAGAAGCAGACGTCAGAAATGGAAGAAGCAATCAGCGGCCACTCCTCCAGGGCCGTCCCTGAAGGTTGGTGTGGCCACGCTTGGCCTACAGCTGCAGGGACTTCAGCCTGTCCCTCTGCACCCTCTCCCACCTGTGGCTCTCTTTTATTTTGCCAGTTTTCTTGATGATGAATAAGAGAGAAAGAGAGAGAGAGAGAGAGAGAGAGGAGAGAGATGAGAGAGAGAGAGAGAGAGAGAGAGAGAGAGGAGGGAGATAGAAGATAGATAGATAGAGAGAGTGAGAGAGAGAGAGAGAGAGAGAGAGTAGAGAAAGAGAGAGAGAGAGAGAGAGAGAGAGAGAGAGGAGAGAGAATAGCACTGATTTAAAGAGGGTAATGACATACGCAAATATAAGGTTTAAATGACCAACCCAATGGTGCAAGAAAAAATGACACAGAGATTTGTCAACGAAAAAAAAGTCTTCGAATACGTGATAAACACAATGTGCGCATATATATGTACCTTTTACTAAACATGAACACAACGAAAAAAAGAGAGGGAGGGAGGGAGGGAGGGAGGAGAGAGAGAGAGAGAGAGAGAGAGAGAGAGAGAGAGAGAGAGAGAGAGAGAGAGAAGAGAGAGAGAGAGAGAATGAGAGAGAGGGAGGGTATAAAAGGGAAAATAGCCCAGAGTGCCAAGCTGAGTCATGTTGTGTGTTTTCATTCAAAGTCCAGATATTCTCAGGCTGAAGATCTCAGAATGACCTGAGAAAGAGATCCGCTTTCAGTGGACTTTCTTTCTTCTCGCCACATTTGTTGGAGACATTTCAAGATCACCTCACAGCAGCCTGCTGGAATAAACGAAAGGAAGAAACAAGAATGTAAGGAAGGGGAGAAAACCAGCCAACCGGGACTGCTGTGGAATGAGGGGCTGACTTGCAGGCAGTTGTTGGAAGTTGAATGCCATCAACACATGTGGTCATAGCTTTTTGGGGGACATTTTAGCCTATCAATTTCCTTGGGGCTTTTAGCCATACCGAGAATTCTTCTTTTGTCGCTTTCTCAGAGCCAGCATCTCTGGTCTGTTGTCAGTGTTTTTGCTATGAGCTCTGCACGTCTCTTGGGTCATTATGTTGGTCAACAGTAACCCCCCTCTTTGATCTGGTAAGGCCCCTGTACCTAGAATACCACCAGTTCACTACCCCTTCTTCCTCTGACACGGGACTGACCAGACTGTCAGAGGAGACCAGTCGTTGCAGCGGAATGGAGAACTGGACAGACGGTCCAGGCTTGAACAGCCCGTGTTGACACAGTTCTGCATCGTCCATTCCTTGAAGTGACTTGGTGCCACCTCTTCAGTGACCGTGAAACGTTCTCTGCAGGACCATCTCACCCACCAGAACCTCGCACACCTGCCTGGTCTGCCGAGACACCAGTGTTAGAAACACTGTTCAGATCCGGCCATGACCGCAAGGGAGAGCAGCCTTTGTCTGCAGCCTGTCTCAGCTTCCAGCCTGAGCAAACAGAGCCAGAGGACAAGGAGGACAGGGTTGCTTCCCCCACATGACCTGACATGACCTGACATGACCAGGGCTGTGCTCAGTTTCCAGCTGGAAGGCAAAGGCCTGTCTGACAGACGAGCAACTGAAGGCGAGACTGGGGTCAGGCGTCAACCCAAAACACCTGCCGCAGACCGCCCATTTTGATACCCAAAAAGAGAACCTCCAAATACCTTTAAGAAATACAGGCTGTGTTTTCACACACGGTTAAAGACATCATTTGTGTTTGTGACAGGTCTTTGACGTCAATTTAGAAAAAAAATCTCTGGAAATGACGACAGACTGAGAGGATGAGTAAAGTACAGTTACTCACCTAACCAAAATACACAACTGCCCACACGTGACCAACCTTCCTTCCTGTTTGCTTGCACTTCAGTTCAAATCACGAGAGGCAGGCTGTGTACTGCTGCGTCTTTGGATACATCATGTATCCAGTGGCTGAGGCAAGGGATGGCAATGATTATTTGATGTGGGCACAAGTTTCAGTGTCTCTTTTTAACAGTGGCGCTCCTGTGGCTTTGAGGGCATGAAATCTGGCCCCACCTGACCCAGGGTGCCACATGCGGAATGTAACATGAACCGCCTCTCAGGCCGGCCTTTGTGCCCAGGGAAAAATGAAGTGATTAAAAAATCAGTGACGAGGACTGATGTGTGCTGCCTTGTTGAAATTTGTTGTGAAGTCTTATTTCCTCCATTCATTTCAATGCTCGTCCATCTTAATGTGATACAACCGCTGTGGCCAACACAGTAGTTTACTGCTCCTTCCCGACATTTACAGCACGGGAAATGCTGTGGCGCTGAAAGGGTTGTTGTGCATTGCTTCACAAATGAGAGGACGGCGTCCCGTGGACAGGAAGCGGTCTTTTGAAGCTGCAGTAACTGTCTGCTGTGCCCAGTGTAGGTGTCTGTCACATCGCAGAGCAGAACTGATCTGGCCGACAGTTTAACAGGCCTGGTTTTTGTTATGAGGGCAGATTATTTATTGTTTTATTTTATTCCTTTGTCTCAAGGATAATGGAATAAGCACTCATGTGCTTTTATGTACATCCAGTACCCGTGTGTATGTAGTTTTGTAAATTTTGTCATCCGTTCCCACCGGCACACAATGGCCTACTCCTCCGAAAGCAGAACAGGTTTTAACGTGTGTGCAAGATGTTCTGGGTGCATTCGGTCACGGGACCTCGGTTTACAGTCTCATCCAAAGGACTTTTGGGGGGAGTGGAGTCGACACTGATGTTAACTCCAGAGGAAAAATCCTCTTGAACGAGATTCGAACCCTGGTCAGCAGATCACGAGCCCATTACTAACCACCAGGCTACCCCGTCCTGCCCCCCTCCCCCCTCGGCACAGAGAGAGAGAGAGGTAGAGAGAGAGATAGAGAGAGAGAGAGCGGTAGAGAGAGAGAGAGGTAGAGAGAGAGGTAGAGAGAGAGATATATAGAGCGGTAGAGAGAGAGAGAGAGAGGAGAGAGAGAGAGAGAGAGAGAGAGAGAGAGGAGAGAGAGAGAGAGAGAGAGAGAGAGCGGTAGAGAGAGAGAGAGCGGTAGAGAGAGAGAGGTAGAGAGAGAGAGAGAGATAGAGCGGTAGAGAGAGAGAGAGTAGAGAGTAGAGAGAGGAGAGAGGTAGAGAGAGAGAGAGGTAGAGAGAGAGAGAGGTAGAGAGAGAGAGATAGAGCGGTAGAGAGAGAGAGAGAGGTAGAGAGAGAGAGAGAGCGGTAGAGAGAGAGAGAGGTAGAGAGAGAGAGAGAGAGAGAGAGAGAGAGTAGAGAGAGAGAGGTAGAGAGAAAGAGAGAGCATGCATATGCTTCTATTTCAACATTAATCAAACGAAAGCATCCAGTCTTGATATGTATCAAGACATCGGTAATCTACTTAAACAGTTCTATGTATGAACACAAAGGTTACCGCGTAGTGATATTGGAGGTAGTTGCGCTGTAGGAGTTGGCGCACATCGTAATAAGCATTCTTTAAATCTCATTCAAGGTTTTACAATTCTTTTTATGTTTTGATGCCTGAATACTTCCAGTGAAAGAAAACTTTCTTGTCCATTTTCAAAGCAGCCTGAATGGAAACAGTGAATGAACAAAGATGGAACACTACCAGGCCAACAGAATCTGGCTTCAGCCAGTCCTGATTGCTGTTACAGCTGTAATGTAGGCTTCAGCCAGTCCTGATTGCTGTTACGGCTGTAATGTAGGCTTCAGCCAGTCCTGATTGCTGTTACGGCTGTAATGTAGGCTTCAGCCAGTCCTGATTGCTGTTACAGCTGTAATGTAGGCTTCAGCCAGTCCTGATTGCTGTTACAGCTGTAATGTAGGCTTCATTATGATTGCTGTTACAGCTGTAATGTAGGCTTCAGCCAGTCCTGATTGCTGTTACAGCTGTAATGTAGGCTTCATTATTATTGCTGTTACAGCTGTAATGTAGGCTTCAGCCAGTTCTGATTGCTGTTACAGCTGTACTGTAGGCTTCATTATTATTGCTGTTACAGCTGTACTGTAGGCTTCATTATTATTGCTGTTACAGTTGTACTGTAGGCTTCATTATTATTGCTGTCACAGCTGTACTGTAGGCTTCATTATTATTGCTGTTACAGCTGTACTGTAGGCTTCATTATTATTGCTGTCACAGCTGTAATGTAGGCTTCATTATTATTGCTGTCACAGCTGTAATGTAGGCTTCATTATTATTGCTGTTACAGCTGTACTGTAGGATTCATTATTATTGCTGTTACAGCTGTAATGTAGGCTTCATTATTATTGCTGTTACAGCTGTAATGTAGGCTTCATTATTATTGCTGTTACAGCTGTACTGTAGGCTTCATTATTATTGCTGTTACAGCTGTACTGTAGGCTTCATTATTATTGCTGTTACAGCTTTATTGTAAGACACTGCAACAATTCTCGTCTTGTGTGAACTGTTCAGTGCAACCCTTGCCTTACAGAATGCTTCCAATGGATGGGGAAGGGGCAGAAGGCAGCAGGCAGCAGGGATGAGCTTCAAATTAGTTGGATTAAAGAATCATAAAAATATAATTATATGAATGCAATATTTGTAAAGTCATTGCAGTTTCTTTTCTCAAAGGTTATGTGATGAACAGTTGTTGTTGTTTTTTACTTAGTCTTTTATAAGTACTGTTAGACCTCATCACATGACTGATGAGATCCTAAAATTCCAAAAACTTTGAAAGTGAAAAAAGCAACTATACTGCTGTTTATAGATTTGGAAAAAGCTCTTGATGTTTGTGTGTGAAGACACTGATTACAGTGTTGAGGTAATTGAAGATAAGAAAATGGCAGCAGCATAGGAGCGCAGAAGTAAATTAATGGAAAACAGCCGGTGTCTGTTTCTTTAGCAATGGCAATCTATCAGACATGGTGAGTTGTCATCAAGGCGTGCCAAGGGAAGCCCTCTTCTTCCTCTGATGTCTGCTTTGTTAACACCCCCCACCCCCATCCTTCGCGGTTACTGAAGGACAAGGTGTCTGTTGACTTGCAAAGAAGAGTTCTGCCTGGTGTTTCCATGCTGACGAGCCATGTCCAAGGTTTTACATACTTGTTCTGTGCGGAGGAGGAAGAAGAGAAAGAAGAAGAGTTAATGGCTTCAGCAACAGCAGGGAGGTAAAACACACACGTCGCCCCATGTCTGTTGGTCCTGCAGACATTGCTGAAATGACAGCCCACCCCGCCAACAGAGCGAGGCGATATTTTAATTCATGTGCATAACTGAATGCCCGTCATGCATCACTAAAGGCTGACAGTACAGCAATGCAGTGGTCAGTACGGGGTGAAGGTCTGACTGCACGTGACGCCATGCATCAATAAAGGCGGACAGTACAGCAATGCAGTGGTCAGTAAGGGGTGAAGGACTGACTGCACGTGACGCCATGCTCGTGGTCAGCAGGGTCATTGTTTGAAGACGTGCATGACTGAAGCTGTTCTGCTCTGGGCAAGTCAGCAGATTCACTCCCTTCAGCATCTGGGCTTCTCTTCGAATGGATAGCACTGCAGCCGTTTGGATTTGGTATTTTGTATATCGCATTTATTTATTTATTTTTATTTATTTATTTTTGTTGTATATCTCACTTAGTTTCTTTTTAACAGAACAACTACATAAGCAAGCACGCATACACACACGCAAACACACACATATATAAGTATATATATATATATATATATATATCTCTCTCTCTCTCTCTATATATATATATATATATATAATCATGTGTGTGTATATTTAAGAAGAAGAAAAAATATGTTAGTGAAGGATGGACTCTTAAAGCTTCAGGTAAAAACCGCATCCTAACTGCAGAGATGGATTGTACAGAAGACTTCTAAGACTAAGCTGGACCAACAGCAGACAAACCAACCAATGCCTTTGAAAAGAACTGAACAACCTGAGCTCTTAGACCTGGATGGAAGAGAAAAGAGGAACTGTTTAGGACATGCCACGAGCCACAGAGCTGTCCTGTCCTGAAGACTGGGGGAGGGGGAGGGGGGGCAGGGCGAGAGACGACCAGGAAGACAGACAGCCGACTTCCTCCACCCACAGAGAGAGACCAGACACAGCCCAGTGAATGACGGAGCTGTGCAAAGATGGAGCCTGCAGGAGGACCGAAGACAGGGCGATGCAGGCAGGCAGCTGCTGACCCCACATGCTCCCTCCTAGCTTTCCTAGGACCTAGCAACCGACTGAACACTTAAAAAAACAATTAGCAAAAAAGTTATTGAAAAAAATCTACTGTTTCAGTGAACCCCACAGAGCACTTCATAAACCAAACTGGTTCTGGCTTAACCCTTGCAAATATGACGTTTTATTTTAATGAAACAATACTGTTTAATGACGAAAATAAAAAGAGAGACCTACTTCAATTGTTGTCAGAGCCTGTGGTTTTAATTTATTTAAATGAACATTCCATAAAAATCTACTCCAGTAAATCAGAGAGACTACATTTGTGGGTAAAGCCAGTTACATCTGAAAAGGTATTGTCTGCCCTTTATGAAAGAAGGAAGAATTCTGAATATGTTATCCACTACTGCCGTGCATAATTTAGTTTAATCCAAGACACTTCACTTGATTGAAGGGGGGCCTGTGTCACACACCCTGGCAGGGCGATAGAGTCTCGGCTGTTGAAGGCAGGGAAAAGCCATGAGATGAGGCAGGAGAGGAAAATCTTAGGCTTGAAATAAATATGTCTTGAGACTGGATTCAAAAGTGTCACAAGAAGGCGCCCGGCGAAGAGAGAGAGGGAGGTCACTCCAGATCAACGGACCAGAAACAGAGAAAGAGCGACGGCCGAATCCAGGCACCCTCAAGGACAAGGCATCTGCAGCAGAGCGGGGGGAAGGAGAAGGAGTGCACAGGTGAAGACAGAACAGAGGCAGGAGGGCGCCGCCCCGTGGAGACACCGCAACAGAGGGCACTGTCAGTCCACCCCCTGTGGCACAGGCAGCCAGTGGAGAGACTGCAACAGAGGGCACTGTCCTGCACCCCGCCCCCTGTAACACAGGCAGCCAGTGGAGAGACTGCAACAGAGGGCACTGTCAGTCCACCCCCTGTGGCACAGGCAGCCAGTGGAGAGACTGCAACAGAGGGCACTGTCAGTCCACCCCCTGTGGCACAGGCAGCCAGTGGAGAGACTGCAACAGAGGGCACTGTCAGTCCACCCCCTGTGGCACAGGCAGCCAGTGGAGAGACTGCAACAGAGGGCACTGTCAGTCCACCCCCTGTGGCACAGGCAGCCAGTGGAGAGACTGCAACAGAGGGCACTGTCAGTCCACCCCCTGTGGCACAGGCAGCCAGTGGAGAGACTGCAACAGAGGGCACTGTCCTGCACCCCGCCCCTGTGACACAGGCAGCCAGTGCAGACACCGCAAGAAGGGGGGGGGGGGGCAACGTGCCCAGACCTTTTCTCTCCAGAACCAGGCGAGCTGCAGAGTCCTGCACAGGCTGAAGGGAGTGGACAGACGACGCCGGCACACCGGCCAGAAGAGAACCGCAACCGTCCAGACGTGACAGAATGAGAGACGTGGCAAGCTCGGATGCTGCATCCTCGTACCGCAGCAACACGCCGCAACCGACAGCAGCAGGCCCGGCAGGTCTGGGCGACGAACCCCCGCACAGAGAGCGTGTTGTCCACAACGACCCCAGACACCCCCAGCAGCGGACAGAGGGACCGCCAAGCTGCACTGAAGCTGCCGCCATGGAAGAGAGCCTGTGCCCCACAGCACGGCCCCACAGCACGGCCCCACAGCACGGCCCACAGCACGGCCCCACAGCACGGCCCACAGCCCGGCCCCACAGCACGGCCTCCGCCTCGTCTGCACCCAGCTGCAACCCGCTCCGCATCAGCCAGTCCTGCACATCCCGAGAGCAGCGGCCACACCCGCAAAGAGAGAAGGCGGGCAGGCAGACCCCAGGAGCGTCGCCGCCCAGAACCCGAGAGCCATCTGCACAAACATGACGGTTGACCCGACGACGGTTAACCCTATGTGACAGTGGGGCAGTGCAGAGGGTGAAAGAAACAGGGCCCAGAACAGATCCCCGCGGAACTCCACATTCCAGTCTGGCAGGCACTGACTGAATCTTGTTGACGGCGACTGTCTGGAATCGGTGGGTCAGGTATGAGGTGAACCAGGCAAGGGCTGCACCAGCAACACCAAACGCCCCCCGAAGACGGGAGAGAAGGACAGAGCGGCCAACAGTGTCGAAGGCCGCAGACAAGTCGAGGAGAGTGAGAAGGGAGACTTTCCCCGCGTCAGCAGCGAGCACAAGTGTGCCCAAGGTGTGGACAAGGGCAGCAGCTTCAGTGCTGTGGCCACGTGACAGGCAGACCGAACCAGCAGCTGCAGGCCGGAAAGGAGCCCCATCCCAAACGGAGCGAATGGCGCGGACCCTGCCAGAGAAGAATGCAGACGTACAGAAGGAAGCTCAGAGTGGGCGTGGACACAAGGCAGAGCGCGGGCCAGCCTCCACAAACCCGAGAAGAGTGGACAGGAGGCAACAGAGACATCCCACAGACGGGGCATCAACAACTCGAGAAGAGCAATACTTTGTCTTTGCTGAATGAACTAAGGTTTTGACTTTGTTGATTTGTCCACGAAGAAGTGTGTGTGTGTTGTTGTTGTTGTTATGTCGGGCGTTCCTTAGCTTGCTACCCTGGGAGGGGGGCCTGTGTGTTGTAAGGCACCGCATCGTGCCAACCATGTGCATACCTCCTGCTTAAAAAGAGAAGCTGAGAGATAAGACAAACAGAAACAAAATCAATAGTCAACTTTATTTTCACAAGGGCAGCTGACTCACTCGCTTCTCTTAAGGCTGGGCCCCAATCCACACAAGGTAGGTCAGTGTCACTGACAGATCAGTAGTTCAGTGTCACTGACAGATCAGTAGGTCAGTGTCACTGACAGATCAGTAGGTCAGTGTCACTGACAGATCAGTTTTTCATCTAACTGGCTGAAATACATAGATACGTTTTACCCACTTGCCCCCGTGGTTTAAATCTTCATTTTCCATGTTGAACCGCAAACGGGGATTTCTCTTCTGGTTCTTGGTCTTCAGCTTGATCTGTAGGGTCATGAGTACCATGTCGTGGTCACTGCCGATATCAGCGCCAGGAAAAGTTCTTGTCTGGGCTTTGTTGATGCTTGACTTAAATCGTTTGGGGGCCAAGATGTAATCAATCTGGTTGTGTATCTTTCCATTTGGTGAGTGCCAAGAGATACATAGGTTATAATTTTTGTTTTGTTTTGAGAGAGAGAGAAATGTAAAGCCAGCTCAATTTAGCGCACAGCCACACAGCGCAGTGCAGACCGTGACTTTGCACAGCCACACAGCGCAGTGGCCAGTGCAGACCGTGACTTTGCACAGGAACCAGGCTTGGGGCCGACAGCCTGCACGGCGAAGTCCAGACGGAGCAGCCGCGTGTAGCCTGTGCAGGTGAGGAGCAGACAACCAGCCTGACGCCCGGTGTAAGGGACACGACTCCAGCACGTCAACGCTGGATACTTTATTTTAGCGATGGTTAGACGACAGCGTAATGCCTACTGGTCGTCAAGATTTGCCCCTATTTTTAGAAGTGATATCTGCGCATCGCATGGTTGTGATATTTCTTCATGTCACATTGTTGTCATGTTTCTGTTCTTTTTAAAAAATCTGAGAAAAAGTCCGAAAAGAACAAAAACATGACAACAATGAAGGCGCGATAAAAAAAAATCAATCAGTATTTTGCGAGTTAGATAAAGGGCACTATAGAGAAGGCGTTGTTTTGTTGGTGGTGGTGTTGACACTGTGGCTGGACATGTGTTTCCAGCAGTCACGGCAGTGCACAGAGTGCCTGTGTCCCCCTGTTGTCAGTGAAGGCAGGAAGCCAGCCACAGTGCAGGTGTTGAGGGAGCCAGCCACAGTGCAGGTGTTGAGGGAGCCAGCCACAGTGCAGGTGTTGAGGGAGCCAGCCACAGTGCAGGTGTTGAGGGAGCGGAGCGAGGTGCAGTGCAGGTGTTGAGGGAGCGGAGCGAGGTGCAGTGCAGGTGTTGAGGGAGCGGAGCGAGGTGCAGTGCAGTGCGGCCTTCTTCCCGGCACAGGACGCCTGTCTGGGGTCTGTGGAGCGCCGAGTCCGCTGCCTGTCAGCCTGAACAGGAGCCTGCAGTCACTGAATATATCGGCACCTCACCTGCCTCCTCTCTCTACAGGCTCCATGCTTCTGTGGATGTAGACACTGGCAGGTGTTGAAACTACTATGGCCTCGTGGTCAGAGCGTTGAATTCGTCATCTGATGGCCCGGATTCGAGCTTCCATCGAGACAGTACCGACTCCACTTTCCCGAAAATCCTTCGGATGAAGCAATAAGTCGAGGTCCCATGTGCAAACACACACAGAACACCCGCTCTTTGGAATGATAGGTCACTGCGTGCACGTACGAACAAATGGCAGTAAAACAGACGTCAGTCCGAAGCCAGAAAGCAGCTGCCTTCAGGGGTGGTGGGTAAGCGGTCACACCCAAAAAATATCAAGTCAATTCAATTTTTTATTGCCAGATGGTTCATGGAATAAGCAACGCATTTGCTGTTTTCCTCAAGCCATCTTGTGTACGAACAACAATGTCTTAATGATGGTATTGAAGTAGTACACTATTACAACCCTTACCAATAGAGTGCACCAATGACAAAGAAGAAATAGCAGATCTCACCACTATGAACTTGGGAGCTCTAGCTCAAGAAGGAAAACACTCTGAGGTTGTTGTTGTTGTTGTTGTTGTTGTTGTTGTTGTTGTTGTTGGTGGTGGTGGTGGTGGTGGTGGTGGTGTGTGTGTGGACAGAGGTCGTCAGGGTGTTGGGTGTGGCCTGTCCACCACCACGGTCACTGATGGGCGTGTACATGTGGATAACTCAGGACAGTGAAACCGTCATGATCATGGTGATGTGTTGTTGTTGTTGTTGTTGTTTTTGCTGCTTTTGATAACATTAATAATGCTGCTGTTCATTATGATGATGATACTGATGACAATAACATGACGACGTCTATGTGAATGATAATAAGAGTGATGGTAGTACTAAATACAGTGATGATAATGACTATGATGTTGGTGCTGTTGCTTTTGTTGCTGCTGTTGCTGCTGAAGCTGCTGCTGATGTTTCTGCAGGGGATGTTCATCGTCAGCTTCCCCTACGCCGTTCACCAGGGCGGCTACTGGTCGCTGCTGGCCATGGTGCTGGTGGCCTACATCTGCTGCCACACCGGCAAGATCCTGGTCCACTGCCTCTACGACCTCAACCCCATGGGCCGCCTGGTCAGGGTCCGCGCCAGCTACGTGGATATTGCCGAGCACGTGTGGGGGCGGCGTTACGGGGCTCGCCTAGTCAACCTGGCCCAGATCATTGAACTGCTCATGACCTGCATTCTCTACGTGCTGCTGTGTGGAGACTTGATCGAGGGCAGTTTCCCGGACTCTCCTCTGGACCTGAGCTCCTGGATCATGATCAGCACCGTCCCTCTGCTGGCCTGCGCCTTCCTGACCTCGCTGCGCAGGGTGTCGTGGCTGAGCTTGTGGTGCACAGTGGCGCACATGCTCATCAACCTCATCCTCCTCGTCTACTGCTTCACGCAGGCCCGACATTGGCACTGGCGCGAGGTCAAGCTGCGCATCGACATCTGGACGTTGCCCATCGCCCTGGGCATCATCGTCTTCAGCTACACCTCCCAGATCTTCCTGCCCACGCTGGAGGGCAACCTGGTAGACCGGGGCAAGTTCTCCTGCATGATGCACTGGACCCACATTGCCGCTGCCGTCTTCAAGGCCCTCTTCTCCTACATCGGCTTCCTGACCTGGGGGCTGGGCACCAAGGAGGTCATCACCAACAACCTGCCCCACCCCAGCTTCAAGATCGTGGTCAACCTCATCCTGGTGGCCAAGGCGCTGCTGTCCTACCCCCTGCCCTACTTCGCCGCTGTCGACCTCCTGCAGACCGCCTTGTTCCAGGACAGGTGACTCCACTTTGTTCACTGCATGTCTGTAACGATCAAACCATGTTACTGAACGTCTTCTGCAAGCTGTCAGGACTTACAGACCTTGTCCTCCAGACGTCCTGACTTCTTTGTTTAGAGCATTTTCATAGGATGCTTGCTGATGTCAGTCAGTGTCATCCAACACATTCAGCACACTGCTGTGGAAATAGTGAAGGATGTCCTCTTAGCTCAAACAGCCCAAACAGCTCCACATCTAAAACAATAACTCACAATAACATTTGTTCAACCTGAGCAAAGACATCATTTCAAGCCAGCGATAATTACAATTCCTATCCATCCATCCATCCATCCATCCATCCATCCATCCATCCTCCATCCATCCATCCATCCATCCATCCAGTCAGTCAGCAGACAACACAATCCCCATCCATCAAGCATATCGCCCCCCCCCCCCCCCCCCCCTGTATTCAGCGTATACCAGAAACACGGCAACCGTCCCCAAGCCGTTACAGTTTCCTCTTGTTCACGTTGCTTTTCAGTAAACAATCCCTTCGCGTTCTTGCTCCATGTAGCGTGTGGGCTGTCAGCATCACGGCTTTAGTTCATCGTCTCTGGTTTGGATGAAGAGCTAGCATCATTCTCCCCCTCACTGTTCACTGTCAAACCTCCTTGTCTCACCTCTCAACCTTAACCTTTGTACCTTATTTTTGACATTTGAAACAATAGAACATTGCAATTAATTTTGGCCATTTGAAACAATAGAACACTGTTCTTATTTTTGGCCATTTGAAACAATAGAACACTGTTCTTATTTTTGGCCATGTGAAACAATAGAACACTGCTCTTAATTTTGGCCATTTGAAACAATAGAACACTAATTTTCATTTTTGCCATTTGAAACAATAAAACACTGTTCTTATTTTTGGCCATTTAAAACAATAGATCACTGTTCTTCATTTTGGCCATTTGAAACAATAGAACACTGTTCTTCATTTTTGGCCATTTGAAACAATAGAACACTGTTCTTCATTTTGGTCATTTGAAACAATAGATCACTGTTCTTATTTTTGGCCATGTGAAACAATAGAACACTGTACTTATTTTTGGCCATTTGAAACAATAGAACACTAATTTTCATTTTTGCCATTTGAAACAATAAAACACTGTTCTTATTTTTGGCCATTTAAAACAATAGAACACTGATTTTCATTTTGGCCATTTGAAACAATAGAACACTGTTCTTCATTTTGGTCATTTGAAACAATAGATCACTGTTCTTCATTTTGGCCATTTGAAACAATAGAACACTGTTCTTCATTTTTGGCCATTTGAAACAATAGAACACTTCTTATTTTTGGCCATTTAAAACAATAGAACACTGATTTTCATTTTGGCCATTTGAAACAATAGAACACTGTTCTTCATTTTTGGCCATTTGAAACAATAGAACACTGTTCTTCATTTTGGTCATTTGAAACAATAGATCACTGTTCTTCATTTTGGCCATTTGAAACAATAGAACACTGTTCTTATTTTTGGCCATTTGAAACAATAGAACACTGTTCTTCATTTTGGCCATTTGAAACAATAGAACACTGTTCTTATTTTTGGCCATTTGAAACAATAGAACACTGTTCTTCATTTTGGCCATTTGAAACAATAGAACACTGTTCTTCATTTTGGCCATTTGAAACAATAGAACACTGTTCTTCATTTTGGCCATTTGAAACAATAGAACACTGTTCTTATTTTGGCCATTTGAAACAATAGAACACTGTTCTTCATTTTGGCCATTTGAAACAATAGAACACTGTTCTCATTTTGGCCATTTGAAACAATAGAACTTGTTCTTATTTTTGGCCATTTGAAACACTAGAACACTGATTTTCATTCTGGCCATTTGAACTACGACACTGTGTCTTCATTTTGCCATCTGAACATAGAACACTGCTCTATTGTGGCCATTTGAAACAATAGAACACTGTCTTAATTTTGGCTTGAACAATGAACACTGTTCTCTCATTGGCCATTTGAACAATAGGAACACATTTTTTCAACGTGGGTGCCTGATGCCCAGGTGTGTGGCTGCCTGCTGTGCTGGTGCTCTGATCTGGATGTAATACCTCACTTACTCTCGACTTATGGGCCTCTCGGAGCTTACAGGTGGCTGTGGTGTTGCTGTATGTTGTTGTGATCACTACCCCCGGACTGGACTGACATGCTTGTGTGACTGATGTTGACTTGCCCTCTCAGGTTCGCAGCTCAGGGGAGTCGGTGTGTTGTGTGGGGCTGTGTTGTACACCACTCATGGGCTCATGAGTTAGGGGGCTGGGCTGGTCTGTTTTGGTTGTTGATCTGTGGCTTGTAGTCACTTCACCCTCCTCATGGGCCTCATCGGCAGCTTCACAGGTGGGCCGGGGTTGTTGTTGTTGTTGTTGTTGTTGTATCACTTCACCCTCCTCATGGGCCTCATCGGCAGCTTCACAGGTGGGCCGGTGTTGTTGTTGTTGTTGTTGTTGTTGTTGTTGTATCACTTCACCCTCCTCATGGGCCTCATCGGCAGCTTCACAGGTGGCTGGGGGTGTTGTTGTTGTTGTTGTTGTTGTTGTATCACTTCACCCTCCTCATGGGCCTCATCGGCAGCTTCACAGGTGGGCCGGGGTTGTTGTTGTTGTTGTTGTTGTATCACTTCACCCTCCTCATGGGCCTCATCGGCAGCTTCACAGGTGTGGGGTTGTTGTTGTTGTTGTTGTTGTTGTTGTTGTTGTATCACTTCACCCTCCTCATGGGCCTCATCGGCAGCTTCACAGGTGGGCCGGGGTGTTGTTGTTGTTGTATCACTTCACCCTCCTCATGGGCCTCATCGGCAGCTTCACAGGTGGGCCGGGGTGTTGTTGTTGTTGTATCACTTCACCCTCCTCATGGGCCTCATCGGCAGCTTCACAGGTGGGCCGGGGTGTTGTTGTTGTTGTATCACTTCACCCTCCTCATGGGCCTCATCGGCAGCTTCACAGGTGGGCCGGGGGTGGGGCTGTTCATGTTGTTGTTGCTGTCGTTGTTGTTAATGTTGTTCATTTGTTGTTAATGTTGTTCATGTTGTTGTTAATGTTGTTGTTCATATTGTTGTTCATATTGTTGTTCATGTTGTCGTTCATGTTGTTGTTCATGTTGTTGTTATTTGTTGTTGTTAATGTTGTTGTTAACGTTGTTGTTAATGTTGTTGTTGTTAATGTTGTTGTTGATGTTGTTGTTGTTGTTAATGTTTTTGTTAATGTTGTTGTTGTTAATTTTGTTGTTAATGCTGTTGTTGTTGTTAATGTTGTTGTTAATGTTGTTCTTAATGTTGTTGTTGTTAATGTTGTTGTTATTGTTGTTAATGTTGTTATTAATGTTGTTGTTAATGTTGTTGTTGTTAATGTTGTTGTTAATGTTAATGTTGTTGTTAATGTTGTTGTTAATGTTGTTGTTAATGTTGTTAATGTTGTTGTATCACTTCAGCCTCCCGATGGCAGTTTTATTGGTGTGACTTGTTGTTGCTGTTATTGTTAATGTCACTTCACCCTCCTGATGGAAGTTTTATTGGTGTGACTGTTGTTGTGCTGTTGTTGTCACTTCACCCTTCTGATGGCAGTTTTGTTGGTGTGACTGTTGTTGTTGCTGTTGTTGTCACTTCACCCTCCTGATGGGGCTCATCGGCAGGTTGACAGGTGACCGTTGTTGTTGTTGTTGTTGTTGTTGTTGACGTGCTATTGTTACTGTTATTGTCATTGTCGTTGTCGTTATCGTTATGTTGTTGTAGTTGTCTCTTTACTCTCCTGAAGGGACCATCCGTACTTCAATTGGTAACTTTGTTGTCGTTGTTATGTTGTTGTTATGTTGTTGTTGTTGTCTCTTTATTCTCTTCATTGGACTGAACAGTATTTAAACTGGCCCCAATGTAGTCGTTGTTATGTTGTTGATGTTGTTGTTGCTGATGATGTTGCAGTAGTAATGTGGCGGTGGTGATGGCTAGTGTGATGATGGGGGTGTCCTTCTTCTCCCTTTGAGATTGTTTCATGCCTTGTTGTTACTGTCCAGAGTGTTGCTGTTATTGTGATCGTTTTCCTTCTTCTTCTGCCTTCTCCCTCCTCATCCTTTCTCTACTCATTTTTTTATTTTAAATTTTCAGCCATTCAGTCAGTCAGTCAGTCAGTCAGTCAGTCAG
>CM054150.1:61281243-61283743 GCA_028751875.1 Rapana venosa
GTGTGGTGTGTGTGTGTGTGGGGTGTGTGTGTGTGTGTGTGGTGTGTGTGTGTGTGTGTGTGTGTGTGTGTGTGTGTGTGGTGTGTGTGTGTGTGTGTGTGTGGTTGTGTGTGTGTGTGTGTGTGTGTGTGTGTGTGTGTGGTGTGGGTGTGTGTGTGGTGTGTGTGTGTGTGTGTGGTGTGTGTGTGTTGTGTGTGTGTGTGTGTGTGTGTGTGTGTGTGGTGTGTGTGTGTGTGTGTGTGTGTGTGGTGTGTGTGTGTGTGTGGTGTGTGTTGTGTGTGTGTGTGTGTGGTGTGTGTGTGTGTGTGTGTGTGTGTGTGTGTGTGTGTGTGTCTCACAGGCACCATGCTGTCCTTTGTGTGGCCCTGCTACTTTCACCTGAAGATCAAGTGGCACAGCCTGACCTGGCCTGCCCGCATCTGGGACATCGTCATCATCTTCCTCGGCTTCCTCTTCGGCTCCGTCGGCATGTACTATTCCGCGCATGCACTCTCCAGAGCTTATAGAGGACTTCCGCCGGAACCTATACATGGTTGAAATAAGCTCCAAGAACATTGGCATCTATACCATTTTCTTTGTTTGCTTTTGTTTCCAAAAAGAATGTTGCTGCCTCGGCTACCACTGCCTCTTCTGATACTGATGCTCTTAGCAACTCATCCAGAGGCTTGTTCTACTGAGTCTCAGGGCCAACACTTCACAAAGATATACCACTGCCATTGGGTCACCCATCAGACGAGGTCCTGCACTGATGGCGATCCTCTGCCGGGACATTCCGCAGGCTGGTCTTGTTAAAAGAGCTAAACATCAGGTTTTCAGTCGCTTGGGTCGGCGGTACAATGGGTGAGGGTGATCGGGCAGGGCAGGGCAGGGTAGGGTAGGGCAGGGTAGGGCAGGGTAGGGTAGGGCAGGGTAGGGTAGGGTAGGGTAGGGCAGGGTAGGGCAGGGAAGGGTAGGGTAGGGTAGGGTATGGTAGGGTAGGGTATGGTAGGGTAGGGTAGGGTATGGTTGGAGAGCTCGTAAGGTGGTGATGAGGGGAGGCGAGTGTTGGGGCATCAGCTGCCTGAGGGTCAGCAGTGGTCAGTGTGCTGCTGACCCCAGTGAGGAGGACTGTCCACACCACAGTCACATACTGGCTCGGAAGATACAGAGAGAAAGCATCTCTGCGTCTGCCCGAAATAAGTTGTTGTAATGTTCTGACGTATTGTAGTGTGTGTTGCATTGTATTGTATTGCATTGTGCTTTATTGTATTGTAGTACATTGTATTGTGTTGTTTTATATTCTGATGTATTGTATTGTACTGTGTTGCATTGTATTGAATTGTAATGCCTGGTATGGTATTATGCTGCATTGATATCTTTTGCATTATATTGCACTGCATTGTATTGTACTGAATTTTGTTGATTTGCATTGTATTGTGTGATGTTGTATTGTACTGTGTTGTTTTGCATTGTATTGTGTGGTGCTGTTTTGTACTAGATTATATTGTACTGTATTGTATTGCATTGTACTGTATTATATTGTACTGTATTGTATTGCATTGTATTGTGTCGTGTTATGTCGTGCTATGTCGCATTACATATTTCAACATAGTATCATATGACATTGTGTTTTTATTCTCTGATTTGTATTGGATTGTGTTGTACTGTATTTTAATGCGATCTGTTGCACTTTACTGTATGGTATGAATCGTTTTCCGTTGTGTTGTATCGTATAGTACGGCAAAGTATCTGTCGTATCGTAATGCATTGTATTGCGTTGCATTGGATTCGATTGTATCGTACTGTATTGTATTGGAATGTATTGTAGTGTATTGATTTGTATTGTGCTGCTTTGTATTACATCGGTTTGTATGACGTTGCTGTATACTGTATACTCCATACAGATTAAAACCATATTGTAAGGCCATTTTCCCGTGGGAGTGGCGGAGGCCTGTCAGCATAAATAGCATCCCCACCTGCTGGAAATTATGTGCTACACGTTTTCTCTTTTCTATCCCTCTCGTTTTTCTGCCTTGTTCCTTTTCTTCTTGTCACCTTCTTCTCCACTGTTTTCTTGGTCCAGTCTTGCCTCTTTCCCAGAAAGACTTCATTTTTTCTCTCTCCCATGCCAAAGTCAGATATGCTGGGCCTGTCTTGCCAGGCGCTTAACGGCAGCGCAACGCATTTTCGCTCATATGATGGATAACAATAGTTGTTGTCTGAGCGTTCGAGGAAGAAAAGAGCCAAGGTAGGCCCCTGTGCCCTGGAAGACCCGTTCTCGCAACACACGACGTCTGTGTTTCTGACTGCAGTTCTGTGGCCACGTGTGCTGTCTATGAAGGTCGATGAATGGCCACGTGTGCTGTCTATGAGGGTCGATGAATGGCCACGTGTGCTGTCTATGAGGGTCGGTGAATGGCCACGTGTGCTGTCTATGAGGGTCGATGAATGGCCACGTGTGCTGTCTATGAGGGTCGGTGAATGGCCACGTGTGCTGTCTATGAAGGTCGGTGAATGGCCA
>CM054150.1:61288743-61296457 GCA_028751875.1 Rapana venosa
TCTTAAAACAGTTCCACTTCCATCTGAGGGCCAGAGATACAATCTGTTTTATAGGGTTAACAGTCTGTTTTATAGGGTAACAATCTGTTTTATAGGGTAACAATCTGTTTCTTGTTTTTTAACACAAGACTCGAGATGCACCATTTCTCTATATACATCTGAACAACCAACTCTCTTTTCCAAACACAGGAATAACTTTTGCTGTGCTTTTTGAACGATCTGCTAGCATTCTTGTAGTGACAAATGGAGTTTCAAATTTGCAACGTCTAATAAACCCTTTGCTCCTTGTTTTGCTAAAATGTTAACTTTTTCATTAAATAACCAGCCGCCATGGCACAGTGGTTAGCGCCTTGGGTTACGGACTGGAAGGTCGCGGGTTCGATTCCCATAAGAGTCATAGGGATTTTTCGGACTCCGGCCGGCTCCTACCCAGAGTGAGTGTGCTGTGGGCTCAGTGGGAAGACTGGGACCACACAGTCGAGCTTCATCAACTTAACGGATGCGAGTTTTGAGAGTGCTGCTCGAATTACCTGACCAACACTGCAGGGTGTCTGTATCTCTCGGGCCCGGTTGACGCCGAGATATATTATGATAGTAAGCGTAGAGTACAACCCTGTCAAGAAGTCTCAAAGCATATGCACTTCCACAGCAGCATCATTACGTCATCCTCATTGTCATGATCATCATGCAATAAAAAAAAATTGCCTCTGATTCGGTGGTCCCAGTTGCTCTGGTCTCATGGTGACCTCAGATTCGGTTTGTCCATACACTTCTGTGCCTGTGATGAGTTTGTGTCAAAGCCTTTGGGGTTGGGGGTTCGCGGGGGACAGTCGTTGGAGCGACGTTGTGGTGGTTGCCACCTCGGGTGGGCAACTCACTCAGTCTGGCTCCGCGACTGAGCTAATACTGTCGTTAGTAGGAGGCTTAGTAGGTGGTGTCCTGTGTATGTTAGCTCAGAACAGGCACCACTGAACACCACCAAAGTGACCCAGCAGCAGTGCCCTACGGCGGCCTGATAGTGATGGGCTCCCTGTGGACCTCCGATTCTGAAGATGAGACATAACAAATCTGGGTATGGCTCTGGCGGGGAGATTGGAATGAGCGGCGTGGGAATAACAGGACGGGGGACGTCACAGAAGCAGCACCCCCCAAAAAACAAAAAAAAAACCACCCAAAAAAACCCAAATCAAAATTTTCATTATATAATATATACCAGAGTGAGATGGAATCCAACAAAAAGTTAGAATCTGAGCCTTTTAAAGTGAGAATATGGATTAGATGACATATTTCAGTGTGTGTTGGTGTGTGTGTGTGTATGTGTGTTGTTGTAGTGTGTTGAATTGATGTGTTTGTGTGTGCTTAGTGTACGTGTGAAAAAAGTACAAGTCAAGTCAATTCAAAATTTTAATTCCAGATGGTACATTGAATAAGCAATGCATTCTTTTTTTCATCAAGCACATCTACCTAAGAACAATTTTCTTAACGATTTATGTTAAAATACTAATTATTCATCCTTTACCATTAAATTAAACCAGTAAGAAAAGGAAAATCGATAAGGTTACTTGGAAAATTTCAAGATTACCACTATAGTACACAGCAGCAACGCCAACATTACTCATACACACCTGCGCCTGTGTATGTGTGTGTGTGTGTGTGTTTCGATAGTAGTTTAAATAAGGCAAGTTTACGCGTCGGAGATGGCTGCTCTATCGACAAGGTCGCTTGTGGCTGGTTTTCGGGCAGTGAATTCCGGTAGCTGAACAAGGACAGACGGCCATCGTTCTGTGCGTTTCCCAAGTCGTCTCGTAGTTTTGGTTGTGCTCTCTTCTTTACACCACCAGATGTTATGCTGTCTCTTCTTTACACCACCAGATGTTATGCTGTCTCTTCTTTACACCACCAGATGTTGTCTCTTCTTTACACCACCAGATGTTATGTTGTCTCCTCTTTACACCACCAGATGTTATGTTGTCTCCTCTTTACACCACCAGATGTTGTGTTGTCTTCTCTTTACACCACCAGATGTTGTGTTGTCTCCTCTTTACAACACCAGATGTTATGTTGTCTCCTCTTTACACCACCAGATGTTATGTTGTCTCCTCTTTACACCACCAGATGTTGTCTCTTCTTTACACCACCAGATGTTGTCTCTTCTTTACACCACCAGGTGTTGTGTTGTCTCTGGTCAGTGTTCTCTTGGCTGTTCCCTTCAGTGTCTGCCCACAGGTCAGTATACTCCCATCCATCAGTTGGAGGGGGAGGGGGAGGGGGTGGGCCTGTAACAGGTGAAAACAAGTGACCTGGTTCCTCCCTGCTGTCCACCACCTCATGACTGACAGGATTCCAGACATCTGCCAGTGGCCTGGTTCCTCCTTGCTGTCCACCTCGTGACTGACAGGATTCCAGAAATCTGCCAGTGGCCTGGTTGAGGGTCTGATGTCAGAGGGGGCTGTGGTGCGCAGAGCTCTGATGTCAGCTGTGGTCAGCTTCGCTCAGGTCAGTGTCATGCCCTGTCTTGCCTGAGGCTCCAGCACGAACTTAAGATATCTCAAGGTGTGTACTTTGTTGTGGCAACAATCGTTTCAAGATATCCCAAGGTGTGTACTTTGTTGTGGCAACAATCGTTTCAAGATATCCCAAGGTGTGTACTTTGTTGTGGCAACAATCGTTTCAAGATATCCCAAGGTGTGTACTTTGTTGTGGCAACAATCGTTTCAAGATATCCCAAGGTGTGTATTTTGTGGTGGCAACAATCGTTTCGTCGTATTTCCAGGTATGTATTTTATTGTGGCAACACTCTTTTCAAGGTATCCCAAGTGTGTACCTGGCTGTGGCAGCAAGGAGGCCTACCTCTCGACTCATCATTCACAAAGTAAAGAAAAACCACCATTTAGTTCATAGAGCCTCAGTTAGGAGAGGAAGAAGGGACAGCAGCGTGAAGCCATGGTGGTTGCAGTCTTTTAGGGCATGCTCATTTAATAATAATAATAATAATAATAATAATAATAATAAATGGAATTTATATAGCACTATATCTTGCAAAAACAAATCAAAGCAACAAGTGTCCCTGGCTGGTACCTGTCTGACATGATTTTAATTCATGAAATCCGGAAGTAAAGCTCTTGTTTCGTTGTTGATTTGACATGTTTATTAATTCATGCAAATGCTGTAACAAACAAAATGAACGTGACTGATGCCTTTAGAGTTAAAAGGCCGGCATTTGCTGTTCTGTCTTTCTGTTCGCCTTCCCTCTTTTCTGAGGGATGGAGGTGGAGATGGGGGAGGGGAGGGGGTCTTTCCTCTCGTTGCTCTAGAACAACAGACAAGAAATCTTTTCCTGGTCTTGTAGAAGTATATGGATATGTGGTGTGTTAGTGTGTGTGTGTGTGTGTGTGTGTGGGTGTGTGTGTGTGTGTGTGTGTGTGTGTGTGGTGTGTGTGTGTGGCCGTCAGCGCCTGGGGTTTATCACAGTTCTTTATTAAACCATTGACGCTGGGGGCAACAGCAAAGTGAGAGGCTGTATGACCAGTGGCTTTTCCACTCATGGAATTCCACTTTACAGCTTAGTCTTTAGTGATCGACTATGACTCTCTGACTAAGAGGCTTGACTTGCACAGTCCTTATGTGCTGCAGCCCTGGGGGCTGGTTGGCCTTTGGAGAACATCTCCAACGCTGACTGTCCTTATGCCCTCTTGGCCGAGAGAGTGGGGATGTACTGTGGGCAAGGCATCTCTACTATAATCAAATTTCTTGCCAATTTCCCTCCTCTGCTGTTTTGGAGGTCATCGTCGAAAACGACGGACTAACATACAATACACACACACACACACACACACACACACACATATATATATATATATATATATATAAATATATATATGTATAAAAGGAAAATGGTCACTACAAGATAACACTTTCATATATATATATATATATATATATATATATATATATATATATATATATATAATATATATATATTATAAAAATAATTATATATATATATGAAAGTGTTATCTTGTAGTGACCATTTTCCTATTTTTTCCTTTTCGAATCTTCGATTAAAATCATTTTCATGATGGGAATGAAGTTGTAACTGGTTACCTGCATGGAGCTCATCTAAACTAAACTTTGATTTTTTTTATGGTTTGTCATCTTGTGGGTCAATTCCAGACCTTCAACAATGCAGTACATATGTCATTTACCTCCTGTAACCTTCATTCAGTAAACAGAAAACAGCACGCGATATCATGAGCTCCTGTAACCATCATTTAATTAAACACAGGTAAAAACAGCTAGCTGTATCGTGTTGCCTCTGTCAACGCTGAGAGTCAGATGTGGAAGACAGGCGATGAAGAATCGGAGGTCAGAGATTATGAAAATCATGACAGCTGAGGGCTCAGGTGGGATTTGGATTATGATAATCTGGCAGTCAAGGCCACTACTTATCCAGAGGCCTGTCATTGTGCCGGTGATGTTGCAATGACTCGCTACCTGTCACAGAAGGACAGGTGGGTGTAGCGACAGTGTAGCTGTTGATCATATTCTTTTCAACATTCTTTTCTTTTCGGAATAATGAAGCAACACTCACGTGTTTTTTTCCACTCTCTTCCCCGTGTACATGCACTTGTGTCAACTTTGTCATCCCTATCTTTGGCACTGTACATACGCCGCAGGTGGATCAGTTTCCATGACGACCTTTGTTTTCTGCTAGCTTCAGATCAGCTGTGTTCATAAGTGAGGACAGGTCCACATCGGCGAACTATGAACAGTGAACAATGAATAGATAAACACTGTCTTTTTTCTGTCGCTTCACCACGTAAGGAAGGCAGATACCCAGAGCTGAACTCCCCAACTCCCCGTCAGCGTCTTTGCTTCAACAGATTTGTTTCGTTTTGCTCCATGTTGTCTTTGCTATTCCATGTTGTCTTTGTTGCTCCGTGTTGTCTTTGCACTCCATGTTGTCTTTGCTGCTCCATGTTGTCTTTGCTGCTCCATGCTGTCTTTGTTACTCCATGTTCTTTTTGTTACTCCATGTTGTCTTTGTTGTTCCATGTTGTCTTTGTTACTCCATGCTGTCTTTGTTGCTCCATGTTGTTTTTGCTGCTCCACGTTGTCTTTGTTGCTCCACGTTGTCTTTGTTGATCCATGTTGTCTTTGTTGATCCATGTTGTCTTTGCTACTCCACGTTGTTTTTGTTGATCCATGTTGTTTTTGTGGTTCCATGTTGTCTTTGTTACTCCACGTTGTCTTTGCTGCTCCATGTTGTCTTTGTTACTCCATGTTGTCTTTGTTACTCCATGCTGTCTTTGTTGCTCCATGTTGTTTTTGCTGCTCCACGTTGTCTTTGTTGCTCCACGTTGTCTTTGTTGATCCATGTTGTCTTTGTTGATCCATGTTGTCTTTGTTGATACATGTTGTTTTTGTGGTTCCATGTTGTCTTTGTTACTCCACGTTGTCTTTGCTGCTCCATGTTGTCTTTGTTACTCCACGTTGTCTTTGTTACTCCATGCTGTCTTTGTTGATCCATGTTGTCTTTGTTACTCCATGCTGTCTTTGTTACTCCACGTTGTCTTTGTTACTCCATGTTGTCTTTGTTGATCCATGTTGTCTTTGTTACTCCATGTTGTTTTTAATACTCCATGTTGTCTTTGTTGTTCCGTGTTGTTTTTGCTGCTCCACGTTGTCTTTGCTGCTCCATGTTGTTTTTGCTGCTCCACGTTGTCTTTGCTGCTCCATGTTGTCTTTGCTGCTCCATGTTGTCTTTGCTGCTCCATGTTTTCTTTACTACTCCATGTTGTTTTTGTTGCTCCATGTTGTCAGTGCAAGGGCAATCTTTCAGCAGTATGGCAGGAGACTCTTCAGCTATGTGTGGCATATATTTTTAATGCCTTCATCATACTGTACTGAAATGTTCATGTCTAATCCCTCATCATACTGTACTGAAATGTTCATGTCTAATCCCTCATCATACTGTATGAAATGTTCATGTCTAATGCCCTCACCATACTGAAGTTTTCATGTCGAATACCCTCACCATACTGAAGTGTTCATGTCGAATGCCCTCACCATACTGAAGTGTTCATGTCTAATGCCCTCACCATACTGAAGTGTTCATGTCTAATGACCTCGCCATACTGTTCATGTCTAATCTCCTCATCATACTGACGTTTTCACGTGTAATACCCTCATCGTAATGTTCATATCTAATGCCCTCACCATGCTGAAGTGTTCATGTCTAATGCCCTCACCATACTGAAGTGTTCATGTCTAATGCCCTCATCATACTGAAGTGTTCATGGCTAATGCCCTCATCATTCTGGAGTGTTCACGTGTAATGCCCTCATCATACTGAAGTGTTCACGTCTAATGCCCTCATCATACTGGAGTGTTCACGTGTAATGCCCTCATCATACTGAAGTGTTCTCGTCTAATGCCCTCATCATACTGGAGTGTTCACGTGTAATGCCCTCATCATGCTGGAGTGTTCACGTGTAATGCCCTCATCATGCTGGAGTGTTCACGTGTAATGCCCTCATCATGCTGGAGTGTTCACGTGTAATGCCCTCATCATGCTGGAGTGTTCACGTGTAATGCCCTCATCGTACTGGAGTGTTCACGTGTAATGCCCTCATCATACTGGAGTGTTCACGTGTACACAAGGCACTTAGTGCTGGGTTTCAGCAACTCCCCACGACACCCGAAGAAAGGTTCCTCCACTTTCACTGCTCAGTGCTCATCCAGAACACCTGGTAGACGTGGAACACTTCTTCATATCCAAACACAAACAAACCTGACTGACGACCACCTCTGATACAGCCAGGCACACGTCACACTGGAGTGCCAGTTTGCAAGTCTGGTCTCTTGAAACGGTCTTCAGACCAAGGACATGAAACAGAGAGAAGAAAAAGGGATAAAGAAGACAGACGATCACAAAAAGTACATGCACGTGCTCTTACAGATAACTTCTCCATGATTCATCTCCTGTGCGGAGCAAAGTCCAACAAATCCCCATTTAAAAACAGACCCCAGTGTGGCAAGTGAACGTCATGCCAACATCAGTTATACAGACAGTTCTTGACGGAAACACTCCTGCTAAACCCCTCCCCTGTGACTGCATGAAGGATGTCACACAGCACGCCGCTGTACACCGCCACCAGTCCTCTTGTCCTCCACGCCCCGCTCTGCTCTGTTGTCCTGTCAGAGGACGTGCAACGTGAGGACCAGGAGGCCAGACAGCCTCACCACCCGGAGACATTAATTCGAGATGAACTAAATAATTGCTATTCTGATCCCACCCTGACGCTTGGCCACCTGCGGAAAGGCAGACAGCGGGGATCAGAGCATCTTCCATCAACACACTGCGGGGGTAAGCGGAGGGTGATGCATCAGCCGGCGGCACTAGGAGGACTGGGCTGTCACAGGGGACAACGCAAACCACGCCTGACGTGGTGTGCTGGGAAAGCCGATTCAGATTCAGATTCAGAATATTTTATTGCCATTTAAGTCAAGTAGACTTATTTGACACACCAATAAAACAAGAAACATCAGTTATAATCATGTCTTTGGCTCAAATTGATGTTGATGGCAACACGAGGAGGGCCAGCTGTTTACTGTCACTACAAACACCACAGGAAAGACGCGTCCATCAGTGACGGCTGCGATCACTCTCCCCAGCTGTGGCCGCTGTCTCTTCTTCTGACCAATCTGAATC
>CM054150.1:61296957-61337188 GCA_028751875.1 Rapana venosa
GCGTTGGTTATGTTACGTGCGTTAATAATTATGTATAAAACACGGGACCTCGGTTTTCGTCTCATCGAAAGATAGTACCCAAGGCCACCATTCATGTTTAGTGGTTTAAGTGGATGGGGAAAAAGTTTCTGGCCAAAAGGGGATCGAACCACTCACACTTCGAGCCCGGATTGTTTGCTTTCTAGGCAGATGCGTTACCTCTAGACCACCAAGTCACCGATATATATATATATATATATATGTGTGTGTGTGTGTGTGTGTGTGTGTGTGTTGTGTGTGTGTGTGTGTGTGTGTGTAAGTCAGTTCTGAACAGGACTGGACCATGACTGACACCTGTCACTTCCCTGCCAAGACTTCCCTGCTGTAACCACTGCAGCAAAGAGAACAGCGTGCTTACGTCATCAGGGTGTTTCTGTCCCCACTGCAGTTTGGGCTGCCCTCTTTCTGGACCTCATGACGTCATGCAGTGCCCTGCTGGACACGTCTCCGAATCATCGCCTTGAAAAGTTCAGAGAGTACAAAGCCAGGCGACACGTCTTGGTTTTCGACCTTCCATATTCCAAAATGCTTGTCTATTGTTTCATGACGTACCTTCGAAGAAACGGATTGAACACAAACTTGCCACACAGTGCGTCATCTAGTTTGGAAGCTGTCTGCTGTATGTTCCTGGCCTCCTGCAGCTCCAGGTGCCACCTCGTCATCTTGCCACCTCTGCTGACACTCCTCTGATTCCTATCCCCACCTTTCCAACAAAATCTGAATGCGGAGCGATCGTTCTCTTGTCAAGCCCCTTCTTGCTGGAATTCTCTCCCATACTCTACTAGGCATAGTGCAATGGTTCAATCTTTCACGTCTAGCCTGAAAACACATCTCTTCCATTCTTGAACTTAAGTGTTTAAGTTAGTAGTGTGTGTATGTGTGTGGTTTGCACACATGTAACCATACAAAGTGGTGAATGTGGAGAAAGGGGTGTTTTGATGTGGGAGGCGGGTGGAGGATGAAGGGTGGTCAGGGTGGAGAGCGGATTGGGGTGGGGAAGTAGGGGTGGCTGCCAACATGCTCTACTACCTTTGTTTGTTCAGTGATTCATTAGTTAGGGTGTGTATGTGTCCTGTCTGTAAGGGCCTAGAGCGTTCACAGGGAGGTCAGCAGGGCCAACGTCACCGCCAGTACTGAACCATGCCCTGCATGACGCCAACAGTGCTGAACCATGCCCTGCATGACGCCAACAGTACTGAACCATGCCCTGCATGGCGCCAACAGTACTGAACCATGCCCTGCATGACGCCAACAGTGCTGAACCATGCCCTGCATGGCGTCACTGCTTATGCAACACAATGCTCTGAAAGTAACCTGGTAAATAACAGCAAAATATTGTTAATCTTCATCATGTCCAGTACTTCTCCTTTCAAGGCTGACGTGGTTATGTGTTATATTTATAGCAGCAGACAAAACCAGTATGGATCACAAAAGCCACAGGCACACACACACACACACACATAGAGGCACGTACTAGGCACACACGCCGACATCTACGCATGTATTTTTTACAGACACACGCACATACACGTGCGCGCGCGCACACAAACACACACACATACACTCACACTCACACACTCACACTCACACACTAACTAACACACACACACGCACACACGCGCACGCATACGCAAGCACACACACACACACACACACGGAACACGCACAGACGCACATACACACGCACACACATATACACACGCGCGCATGAAAGTGAACAAATGACTGCACATTTTAACTATCTTGTTTTTGCGTCACTAGGACTTTAGCTCTTCATCCTGAACAAATGCAGTGAGGGTTAGGGGGCGTCACCCGCTAGTCTTCCCCTGTCCAAAATAATCAGAGTTAATCCCTTCAGGGGATTGCGTGGGATGAGAGGGATTAACCTTTCACTGTAGGTGTCCCCATATAAACCCATCACTCCTCCACCTGTACCTGAGTTCAGAATTCATCACTGCAGTCCTGGGGAGAGGGGCAGATGAGGACAACGCCCTGACTAACACGTTTTGTTTGTGAGTAACACACACACACACACACACACACACACACACACACACACACACACACACACACACACACACACACACACACACACATGTGAGCATGTGCCTGTATATATGAATGCTTGAGCATGTCTGCATAGAGTGTGAACATGCACGCGTGAATGAGTGTGTGTGCAAATGCAAACACAATCTTAGTCCACGAGGGTAGCAGATCAAATAACAGACACTTTTTTCATCCAGCTTCCAAATGAAAGGAAAACACTGAAAAGAAAAGACAGGCAAAATGATGCAAATGAATACACACACACACATATATATATACATATATACACATATCACGGATACAAGCAGATTAGAGAGAGAGAGAGAGAGAGAGAGAGAGAGAGAGAGAGAGAGAGAGAGAGAGAGGAGAGAGAGAGAGAGAGAGAGAGAGAGAGAGAGATGTAAGAAAATAAAGATCAATGGTGTACTTATACATCTTTGCCAGTGTGAGTGTGTGTCAGCCTGTGTGTGATATTTTCAGCATCTGAAGCAGTGTGTGGCCATTGTCGCTTAAACTGGGGAAGAACATCCCCCCCAAAAGTGTATCCTGGCCCTGATACCACTATTTAGTGGAAGGAAGTTTAACTGAAGAAGTGCCTCATGGCCTCTAAAAGTCCTTCGGATGAGACTTTAAACCAAGGCCCCGTGTTCGAACGCATGCAGAACATCATGCGCGCACGTTAAATCCTGTTCCGCTTTTCGGAAGAGTAGGCCATTGTGTGCCGGTGGAAACAGATGACAAAAATTTACAAAATTGCATACACACGGGGACTGGTGTAAAAAAGCACATGAGTGCTTATTCCATTATCCTCAAAGAATAAATTAATAAATAAATAAAAGATAAATAAAAATGCCCCTGGTTTTAAACTTTTGGCACCCCAAAAGTTTCCTCCGACTCTAACACAGTGACCGCTACAACACAGTACAAACCAGTGCCAGCTACAACACTTACAGACACACACGGACCCCTACAAACCCGTACGACACACAGTGACCCGCTACAACACGTACAGAACGTGACCCCTAAAAAACAGTACAGACACCGTGACCGCTACAACCAGACAGACACCTGGACCATACAAAACAGTACAGACACACACGTGACCCGCTACAAACAGTACAGACATGTGACCAGCTACACACAGTGAGACACACAGTGACCCGCTACAACACAGTCAGACAAACCCGTGAAGTACAAAAACGTACGCACTGGCATTTCAAAACAGTCAGACACACGTGCCAGCTCAACACGTAAGACCGTGACAGCACACACAGTCAGAAACCAGTACCAGCTACAAAATAAGACCACATGGGGCCAGTAAAACACAGTACAGTACAGTGACCAGCTACAAACAGTACAGAACTATGACCGCTACAACCGTAGACCACATGACCGCTAAAACACAGTACAGACAATGACCCGCTACAAAACAGTACAGAAACACACAGGGCCCCTAAACACAGTAAAAACACACACGTGACCAGCTACAACACAGTACGACACGTACCAGCTACAACACAGTACAGACACACACTGTGACCCGCTAAACACAGTACACACACTGTACCAGCTAAACACGTACAGACACTTGACCCTACAACACAGTCAGACACTGTGACGCTAAAACACAGTACAGAACATGACCAGCACAAAACAGTACAGACACACACAGTGACCAGCTAAACACAGTACGACACAGTGACCAGTAAAAACAGTACAGACCACACAGTGACCAGCTCAACACAGTACAGACACACACAGGCCAGCTACAACACAGACAGACACACACAGTGACCCGCTACCACAGTAAGATACATGCCACTACAACCAGTACAGATACAGGACCGCTAAAACGTACAGACACCACAGTGACCGCTACAACAAGTACAACACCACAGTGACCCGCTACAACAAGTACAGACACAGTGACCAGTACAACACGTCGAACCACAGTGACCGCTACAACACGTACAGTACATGACCAGCTACAACACGTCAGAACTTGACCCCTACAACACAGACAACACTGTGACCAGCTAAAAACATACAGAAACTGTGACCACTACAACACAGTACAGATAAGTGACCAGCAAAAACAGACAGATACAGTGACCCGCTCAACACAGTACAGCACACACGTACCAGCTACAAAACATACGACACAGTACCAGCTAAAACACAGTACAGATACGTGACAGTACAAAACCCGTACAGAAACATGACCGCTACAACACAGTACAGACACACACTGTGACCAGCTACAACACAGTACAGACACACTGTGACCAGCTACAACACAGTACAGACACAGTGACCAGCTACAACACAGTACAGACACACACAGTGACCAGCTACAACACAGTACAGACACACACTGTGACCAGCTACAACACAGTACAGACACACTGTGACCAGCTACAACACAGTACAGACACACAGAGACCAGCTACAATACAGTACAGACACACACTGTGACCAGCTACAAAAACAATAGAAAGAAACACAGTACTGGCTTTTAAAATGATACAAGCACACATGCACTTTAACCAGCTACCCAAACAATACGAACACACACAAAGGCCAGCTACCCAAACAATACGAACTCACATAAAGGCCAGCTACCCAAACAATACGAACTCACATAAAGGCCAGCTACCAAAACGATACAAAGAAACACACAGGCCAGCTACCAAATGGTACAAGCACAAACCATTGCTTGCTACCCTGGCCTAGTGGTTAGATGAGCAGAGGGTCAGCTGTAAGGCTGTGCATTTCATTCCCAACAGGAGCATCCTACCTTTTTCTGACTGTGGCCCTCTCCTAGCCAGAGCTGACTGTGCTGTGGGCTGCCAGGAAAAGACATGGCACACACCGCCACGAGGACAGCTGTGCTGTGGAAAGACATGGCACACACCGCCATGAGGACAGCTGTGCTGTGGAAAGACACGGCACACACCGCCATGAGGACAGCTGTGCTGTGGAAAGACATGGCACACACCGCCATGAGGACAGCTGTGCTGTGGAAAGACATGGCACACACCGCCATGAGGACAGCTGTGCTGTGGAAAGACATGGCACACACCGCCATGAGGACAGCTGTGCTGGCTGCTACACGCTCTTTTAAAGGATCAATGATTTCAAAGCCATAATGATTTGTTCCCAGGACACTCCACCTCTACAGCCCCTGCATGTCTGCCTAGTCAAAGTCACATTCAAACTCTCATTTTCAGATGGTACATGGAATATTAAAAAAAGCACATAAGTGCTTATTCCATTATCCTCGATATAACAGAACTTTTAAAAATGGGGACGGAATAGCTCAGTGGTCGGAGCACTTGCTTTCCCCAGCCAAGTTAAGCAGCGTCGAGCGTGGTTGCCACTTGGATGGGTGACCGTTTGCACACCTTGGCTTCAGTACAGTTCCCCAGTTCACCCAGCTGTAAATGGGTACCTGCCCTCTTTAGAGTCAGGGAAGGTAAAGCAGCGAGGGAGAGGAGATGGGTGCCACCCTCAATATGCTGGCCCTTAGAGAAGTGAGGTCGCTCCCCTACGACTTTTTATGTTATGGGACACCTTTACCTTTACATTGAATAAGCAATTTCTACGGATAATCTTTGCATGAGCACACTTATATGCATGCGCGCGCGGGCGTGTGTGTGTGTGTGTGTGTGTGTGTGTGTGTGTGTGTGTGTGTGTGTGTGTGTGTGTGTGTGTGTGTGTGTGTGTATGTGTATGTGTGTGTGTGTGTGTGTGTGTGTGTGTTTTGTCTTTGTTACTGCTGAAGGGGGTGGATGGCCAATCTCAGAGCGTGCACCTCAGTGCCCATCATGGCGACAGCATTGAAGAACACTCTGCACTGGAAACACCGCCAAGGAGGACATCCTTCGTCATCTTCATGTCGGCCCTTCTTCTCTTGTGCCCACGTGATCATCCGTAATCGTTGCTGCACCCGACACAGCAGGCTGCACACAGCGCTGCCTGCAGACATGCAAGCACGCACACACACACACACACACACACACACACACACACACACACACACACACACACACACACACACACACACACACACACACACACACACACACACACACACACACACACACACGCACGCACGCACGAACGCACACACACATATACACACACTTTCCCGTCTGATATCACTATTTAGTGGAAGGACGTTAAACTGAAGAACTACTACTACTACTACTACTACTACTACTACTACTACTACACACACACACACACACAATACAATGGCCATGAATGAACACATGCACGCATGCGTGCGTACACACAGACACTGTACAGGCCACGCGACCATGGTCACTGGTTCATGTTTCTGGTTTTACTTCCTACAAACATGACCTGCCTGACCTTTTTTTCTTTTTTTCTTGGTACAGGCTATTGGTAAAGGCTGTAATAATGTACTACTTCAGTATTATCATTAACACAGTTTTGTTCCTAGATGGTTTGATGAAAAAAGGCAAATGCATTAATTATTCAATGTACCATCTGGAAATAAAACTGTGACTTGACTTGACTTGACTTGACTTGACGCAGGCACAGGCAGGCACAGGCACAGGCACACACTGCAGGTGAGGAGAGTCACCGCCCCTGTCCCCTGCTGTCTTCACTCTCTGCACCTCTTCCCATTCTTCCCGTGGTGTGGCGGCATCAGGGGGCAGGGGCCGTAACCCTCCGTCCCTTTGGGTCCACGTGATCCTGGCTAATGGCGTCAGGGGGTGAAGGATGACTCACTGCAGGTGTGCCCAGGTAACACAGGCCCGCTGCCTGCCTGGGGCTGGGCTCCAGGGACCACTGCAGGTGTGCCCAGGTAACACAGGCCCGCTGCCTGCCTGGGGCTGGGCTCCAGGGACCACTGCAGGTGTGCCCAGGTAACACAGGCCCGCTGCCTGCCTGGGGCTGGGCTCCAGAGGACCACTGCAGGTGTGCCCAGGTAACACAGGCCCGCTGCCTGCCTGGGGCTGGGCTCCAGAGGACCACTGCAGGGAGTACCTGTGCCCGGTGAGGAGGAGCAGGGGAGGCCACTGCTTCTGCCCCCTTGTCTTGCAAGCTTCTGGTGAGTGTTGTTGTTGTTGTTGTGGTGGTGGTGGTGGTGGTGGTGTGTTTCTTTTCTTTCTTTTATTCTTTCTTGTATTCTTTTATTTCGAGCATAACGGAATAAGCACTCTTGTGCTTTTTTCACCCAGTCCCCGTATGTATGCAGTTTTGTAAATATTGCCATCCGTTCCCACCGGCAAAAAAAGGGCCTACTTTTCAGAAAGCGCGCTCGCGCGTGTGTATGTGTGTGTGTGTTTGTGTGTGTGTTTGGGGTGTGTGTTTGTGTGTTTTGTTGGTGTATGTGTTTTGTGTGTGTTTGTATGTTTGATGTTTTGTTTGTGTGTTTGTGTGTGTGTGTTTGTATTTTGGTGTGTGTGTGTTTGTGTGTGTGTGTGTGTGTTTTGTTTGTATGTTTGTATGTTTGTGCTTGTATGTATGTGTGTGTGTGTGTGTGTTTGTGTGTGTGTGTATGTGTGTGTGTTTGTGTGTTTGTGTGTGTATTGTGTGTATGGGGTGTGTTTTGGGTATGTGTGTTGTTTGTGTGTGTGTTTTGTTTTGTGTTTGTGGGGTTGTGTTGACTGACACCAACTATGACCCCCAGCAGTGGTGTCTGGTGCTGAGGGCTGAGGTCAGGCAGGTCATGTTTGGAGGAAGTAAACCCCAGACACGAAGCAGTGACCATGGCCCCCTGGTCTGTCACAGTGAATTGTCTGTAGGGAAGTTATGGGCTCCTTTCCTATCAGGGGCACTGTGACGTTATGGGAGTTTTCTTTTTTCTTTTCTTTCTTTCTTTCTTTCTTTAAAAAAAAGTTTAAACTCCTTTTGCCCCTAACCCGGAGTTGAGAGCGCCGTGGACTGATGAGAAAGTCTGGGACCACACGCAGTGGAGGACCAGCCTGTGTGGGTCAGTCCCTGTCGTTGCTAGTGTGGCTCAGGCACGGCCATCCCTGCAGGTGTCCTCATGTCCGCGGTCAGGCTGACACAGCCAATGCAGGACACCCGCTGCACCGCCCAGTCCCCGCCACGCCAGTCTGCACCTCCGCTGACTTCTTGTCTGACTTCTCCCTGCACTCCTAGAGGAGTCATGGGGGGGGGGGGGGGGCTGCAGTGAAGTCTTCTGCCAGGTGAGTGTGGCAGGTGAAAGCTGTGGAGCCTCCCTGTCCAGGCCTCACCCCGCTCCTCTCCTTGACACACCAGTGCTTAATCCTCGAAGTTAAAGAAGACATGATAAATAACACATAAAATAATACGACATGCACACACAATGTTCAACAACAGTAACAAGCAACAACAACATCAGTAACAAGCCACAACAACAACAGTAACAAGCCACAACAACAACAGTAACACGCCACAACAACAGCAATAACAAGCCACAACAACAACAGTAACAAGCCACAACAACAGCAATAACAAGCCACAACAACAACAGTAACAAGCCACAACAACAACAGTAACAACCACAACACAACAGTAACAAGCCACAACAACAACAGTAACAAGCCACAACAACAACAGTAAACAAGCCACAACAACAACAGTAACAAGCCACAACAACAGCAATAACAAGCCACAACAACAACAGTAACAAGCCACAACAACAACAGTAACAAGCCACAACAACAACAGTAACAAGCCACAACAACAACAGTAACAAGCCACAACAACAACAGTAACAAGCCACAACAACAACAGTAACAGCCACAACAACAACAGTAACAAGCCACAACAACAACAGTAACAAGCCACAAAACAACAGTAACAAGCCACAACAACAACAGTAACAAGCCACAACAACAACAGTAACAAGCCACAACAACAACAGTAACAAGCCACAACAACAACAGTAACAAGCCACAACAACAGCAATAAAGCCAAAACAACAACAGTAACAAGCCACAACAACAACAGTAACAAGCCACAACAACAACAGTAACAAGCCACAACAACAGCAATAACAAGCCACAACAACAACAGTAACAAGCCACAACAACACAGTAACAAGCCACAACAACAACAGTAACAAGCCACAACAACAACAACAGTAACAAGCACAACAACAACAGTAACAAGCCACAACAACAACAGTAACAGCACAACAACAACAGTAACAAGCCACAACAACAAACAGTAACAAGCCACAACAACAACAGTAACAAGCAACAACAACAACAGTAACAAGCCACAACAACAACAGTAACAAGCCACAACAACAACAGTAACAAGCCACAACAACAACAGTAACAAGCCAACAACAACAGTAAAAGCCACAACAACAACAGTAACAAGCCACAACAACAGCAATAACAAGCCACAACAACAACATAAACAAGCCACAACAACATCAGTAACAAGCCACAACAACAACAGTAACAAGCCACAACAACAACGTAACAGCCACACAAACAGCAATAACAAGCCCCAACAACAACAGTAACAAGCACAACAACAGCAATAACAAGCCAACAAAAACAACAGTAACAACCACAACAACAACAGTAACAAGCCACAACAACAACAGTAACAAGCCACAACAACAACAGTAACAAGCCACAACAAAACAGTAACAAGCCACAACAACAACAGTAACAAGCCCCAACAAACAGCAATAACAAGCCACAACAACAACAGTAAAAAGCCACAACAACAACATTTAAAAAGCCCACAACAACAACAGTAACAAGCCACAACAACAACAGTAACAAGCCACAACAACAACAGTAACAAGCCACAACAACAAACAGTAAAAAGCCACAACAACAACAGTAACAAGCCACAACAACAACAGTAACAAGCCCCAACAACAACAGTAACAACCACAACAACAACAGTAACAAGCCACAACAACAACAGTAACAAGCCACAACAACAACAGTAACAGCCACAACAACAACAGTAACAAGCCACAACAACAGCAATAAACAGCCACAACAACAACAGTAACAAAACCACAACAACAACAGTAACAAGCCACAACAACAACAGTAAAAAAGCCACAACAACAGCAATAACAAGCCACAACAACAACAGTAACAAGCCACAACAACAACAGTAACAAGCCACAACAACAACAGTAACAAGCCACAACAACAACAGTAACAAGCCACAACAACAACAGTAACAAGCCACAACAACAACAGTAACAAGCCACAACAACAACAGTATAACAAGCCACAACAACAAACAGTAACAAGCCACAACAACAACAGTAACAAGCCACAACAACAACAGTAACAAGCCACAACAACACAGAAACAAGCCACAACAACAACAGTAACAAGCCACAACAACAACAGTAACAAGCCACAACAACAACAGTAACAAGCCACAACAACAACAAGTAACAAGCCACAACAACAACAGTAACAAGCCACAACAACAACAGTAACAAGCCACAACAACAACAGTAACAAGCCACAACAACAACAGTAACAAGCCACAACAACAACAGTAACAAGCCACAACAACAACAGTAACAAGCCACAACAACAACAGTAACCCAACCACAAACAACAACAGTAACAAGCAACAACAAAACGTAAACAAGCCAAAACAACAACAGTAACAAGCCACAACAACAAACAGTAACAAGCCACAACAACAACAGTAACAAGCAACAACAACAACAGTAACAAGCCCCCAACAACAACAGTAACAAGCCACAACAAACAACAGTAACAAGCCACAACAACATCAGAAACAAGCCACAACAACAACAGTAAACAAGCCACAACAACATCAGTAAACAAGCCACAACAAAAAACACTAACAGCCACACAACATCAGTAACAAGCCACAACAACAGTAACAATGACAAAGACAATGACAAATTCCTTTATTTAGAAGATAATTCATAAGCACCCATGTGCTTCTTTTTACATCCAGTCCCCACCTTTAGATATATATATATATATATATATATATATATATTTATATTTATATATATATATATGATAATAAAATAAATAAACCCCCATCCCAATGTACTCACACAGTAAACGGGAAAAAAATATCCACATACGAAAAACCAACAAAAATCACTGAAAAAGGGGAAAAAAGCAACAACAACAAATAATAGTAAAAGAAAACAAAACAGAGCAAAACAAAATCACAGAAGCAACCAAAAACAAAAAACAAAGAAACCCCAAAAGCAAAATAATAGCAGCAACAACAACAAGGGGAGAGGGGACAACCGAATAATCCCCCTCCAAAAAAACCAAGAAAAAACATAAACAAAACAAAAACGAAAAGAACCCTCCATAATATAAAGGAGAACAAACCATGTAAACAGTATCGTTTTGCCTAACAGAAAGAAACGTCACCAAAGTCATTGTACTTTTTATGGGAAAGCAACAGCAATAGTAAAGTACACAAAAACAAATATTATATGAGCAGACTTAGGAGATTATGCAAGAGCAATCCCCCCCCGCCCCCCCCCCCCCCCCCCCCCCCCCCCCCCCCCCCCCGCACACGTAACGTACAGCACGCACCACTATTTACGCCCCTTTTTTGCACGCACCCCTTTCATCAATCCCAAAATCAGTCTTCATAAATTATAAATTAGCCATAAAAAAGGGACTTTAACTTTTTTGGATATTAAGATATACATAATTGATCACTTAAAAAGATATTAAAATTATAACATTCACCGGGCGTTTTGGGATTTGTTGCTTTAGAAGATTCAGCCCCTATAAAAATTTCCCCAATACATTATTATTTTTTTTTTAAATTCAAATACAGTCATTTACCCCAATTTTAAAAATTGACATATTAAATCTGAAATAAAGCATTCATCAGGGTAAAAAACGGAAAACAGGGAAAATTTAAAATCAAAAAGAAAAGCAAAAAAAGGAGGAGAGAGAGAGGTAAGAAAGAAAAAAAAGGAAAAAAAAAAGAAAGGGGAAGAGAGAGAGGGGAGGAGAGAGGGAGAGAGGGGGGAAGAGAGGGGAGGAGAGAGAGAGAGAAGGAGAGAAAAGAGGGGATTTTTAGAGGAAGAGGTGAGGGGGAAGAAGGAAAAGAGAGAGGAGAGAACTCGCTCGAACCAAAACTCGAACTCAAATTTTTTTTAAAAATGGGGGGAAATTGGTAAGCCAGAGGCTTTTTTTCACCAGGCCCTCAAGGGGAAACAGTGTAAAAAAAACATGGAAAAAAACCAAATTGATCAAAAACCCAAGTTTAATGTAAAAAGAAAAGGGAAATGAATCTTTTCAAAAAAGGCACTTCAATTTTTTGGGACTAAAGGTCATGAAAAATGAAAGCCCAAGAAGTAAACCACCCGAATAAACAGAAAAAAACCAATTAAACACTGACAAACTCCTCCCCTTTGACACCCCCCTCCCCTTAAAACAGAAACCCCTCCCCAAAAATAAACCACACACCACACACACACAAACACACACGCAGCACGCACGCAGGCACGCGCGCCCGCACCCCACGCACGCACGCACGCACGCACCCCAAACCCCCAAAACTCCCGCTTTAAATATGCAGGACAGGGAAAATTTACACGTGGGGGCTTCCCACAAATCATACAAATGTCCAGGATAAAATCCATACACTTGTAATTCCCTCACATATTTTTAACAGCCTTATGTCAAAATTTCACAAAATACCAAAAAACCAAAATTCCCACCTTTAAAAAACCAAAAAATTTGAACATTATTTAAAGCACGAAAAAAAAAACAAACCCACAGAGCATCAGACAAACCCTTCCCCCCCCCCCCCCCCCAATTCCACACCCCAAAACACACCACACACACACCCCACACAACACAACCCCACACCACACACCACACACACACACACACACACACGCCCATACACAAAACACTTTCCCCACACACATACCACTTTTTTGCGCGCGTTTGCACGCATACACCACTCACACACACAGAGTTCAAAAAAACACGCTCCCCCAATACATTTACAAAAAATTAAAAACAATTGTGTGGGGTAGTTTTTTTGAAGAGGGATAGGCTGCTTTTTTTTTTTTCCTTGACTGGGATTTCTTTCCCATAATTGTCCCCAAATAAACAAGGGATGACAAAAAACGATGATTTTGGATGGGAGTAAAAAACTGCTTTTTTTTCAAACCCTTTTTTTTTAACGGGAACCGCTGAAAAAAGATAATGGGGGCAGTTATTTTTTAATTTAAAACTTTAAATAAAACCTTTATTTAAAGAGACAATGTAAACAAAAAGGAAGAATGTTAAAAATCTTTGTACTTTTTATTTTTCAAAGGGAAGTATTTCCTAACCCGGTTTTAACTTGAGAGAACTTTTTATATACTCTCTAAGTTGTCGTAAAACAGTTTTTAAGGCCAAATCCCGCATGTAGTTGCATAATCAAGATCGGTTTTTTTAAGCGTTAGAAGAATGTTTTGGGAGTTGCTGTTAAAGGAAATTTTTTCTTCGATTAATTTGGGAAAATAGCTTTTTAGAAAATTTTTTTTAAAATTTACTAAAAACATGATCAGACCATGACAAGTTTTTTAAAATATGTAAAAAAAAAGTAGTTTAATGAGTGACTTTTTTCAATACTTTATGGGAAAATCTTTATTCCATTTATTTTGGGTTTTAAAAGGGTTTTGGCGTTTTGTCTTGTTGCAAAAACCAATAAATTTTGTTTTCCCGTGGGGGGAAAAGCCTTTGTGTTTCCCACTTTTGCCCACCCGGTTTGATTATTTAAGTCCTTTTGCAAAATTTTCCTACAGTTTTTTAAAACCCTGATCCGCTGTGTTTTTGGGTTTATTGTCTCGGCAAAGAGTTCACAAGTAGAAGAAACATGGAGGGAAAAGATAATTGATATATATTGAAAAAAAGAATGGGCCCTAGACGACCCTTTGGGGAATACCATACTTCACTGGCAAAAGGGACGACAAAAAAGGAATCTTGATAAACGTTGTCCCCTTTTATCAAAAAAGGAAGGTAATTGTTTTAGTGAGTCTGCGCTTAAATTTTTTCTTTGCCAGTTTCTTTACTAGGGGGTTTGGTGACAATACAGAAAAATTGGGGGGCCTTGGAAAAGTCTATGAATTGTCCATTTAAAGTTATTATTATTAAATATTTAAAGGCCTTTTGGTATTGGGGGGTTGGGAGTGCATTTGGGACCGAATGTTTTTTTAAAGCCACTTTAAATTGGGATGAAATAATTTATTTTTTTAGAAAAAAGTGTGACAAAAAGATGTTGTTTTAAAGGTGCTTTTCTAAGGTTTAGAAAAGATAGTTTAAAATCAAAAATGGGTTTTCGATTTTGGGGAAGGGTTTTTGGATCTCCAGTTTTAAGAACAGGTATACTTTGGCCCCCTTTAAAACATTTGAGGATAGAAAACTTTTTTAAATACAGAGTTTATAGATTATTAAGATGTTCAGAGTTTACTTGCGCAAAAAACTTAAAATTTTGCTGTCTAAATTATCTAAACCCGGGGGGTTTGTTTGTTTAATGAAAACAATTCCTTAGCACTTCTTTGCCCCCAATTTTATTTAAAGGGGGACATTTTAAAGACTTTTTTATCTGAGTTAAAAAAATTCCCCTTTAAAAGATGAAAAGTCATTGAATTTGAGCGGTAAATGTTTCCCAATTTTTTCGGGCAATAGAAAAAAAGGGTTTTATTGATCTTTTCCCCTGGTAGACCCATACTGATGAAGCAAAAGATGAAAAAGATTTCCCGGGGAAAAACCTAATTTTAAATTTGTTTTCCCAGAGAGACTTTGTGTCCTTTTTTGATGGTTTTAAATAAACAAAAAATATTTTTTTTTTGCCAATTGTTTCTTTGAATGTCATTTTTTTTCGCTGCCCCTTAAATTTTTTTCATCTCTTCCTGTTGTTTTTAGAAAAATGACCCCGGGATGGCTATGGCTTCGGGTTTAAATTAGTTCCCCCGGGTGGTTTACTCTACCCTTTCACTTTTTGATTCAAAGGAGGAGCATGACTATCAAAAAAATTGGGTAAAAAAAAATACTACCCCAAATTTTAAGTGCTTTTTTGGGGGTCGGGTAAAATATAAACGTAAGAAAATTTTTGTTTTAAACAAAAGGGTCGGACAAAAAATGTTCTGCATTAAACGTTCTTTTGCTGCAAAAAAGAAAATGTATTTGTGTTTGTTTTCTGGGTATTTTCGCCCTTTTTTTGACCATGTAAAACATCAGGATAGTGATCGCTTAGGCCATGGGACAGGTACGACGTTCAACAATGTTAGTGGATTGGTTGTGTAATATGGTAAAACAGTGTTTCGGGAACGTGGATTTTTCCCTTGGGGGGTTTGTTTACTAGTTGCGAAGGTTTTTCACCTAAAAGTTTTTTTTTTCCAATTTATCATTAGGTTTAAAAGCAAAAAATTTTTTTGAAACCCCCAAGAAAAATTATTCGTTGAGTAGTTAAAAAAACATCATCCATCATTTTTTAAAAAAATTTATCAAACCAGCTAATGCTTTTCTCGGGGTTCGATAAAAAAAATCCTACTTGTATTGGTTTGGCTCCTTTCAGGCGTTTTTACCCAAATTAAATTCAATCCCCATGGGTTATCAAAAAATGTTATCTGTTATAATTTAATGATGATGTTATAAGTTTTTAAACCCTGTTTCTAATTTGGTTTTTGGCATCTTTTGATAGAATTATAGTCGGAACTGAAATTAAAATCTTTCTGAAAACTTTATGTGAAAAACCTTGATCAGAGAAGCCAAAAATATAAAAGGAAAACTTTTTAATTTTTGAAAAAATGGGGGGAAAATTTCTGAAACTTTTTTTTTTTAGCAGATGAAAAAACATTTAAAAGCCAAACTTTAAAACCCCAATTAGTTAGCCAACCATCAAAATTGGGGACAGTTTTGTTTAAAGTTAGAATTATTTCAAAAAAAATAAAATATTTTTTCCCCTTAATTTCAATTTTTATTCTGATCTTGCAAATTTTAAAAAAAACCAACGTAAAAGTAAAAAAGGAGACAAAATTTTTAAATTGCAAATATATCTCCACAAACATTTGGGGGCCTTAACCCCCAAAAAAACAAGCCAAAAAAAAAAAGAGCGGGAAAGTAAAAATTTTGAGAAAAAAAATACAATCCCAATGCAAAGTTAAAAAAGCAAAGAAAGCAAAAGAAAGGAAAAACCCTTTGAAGTGAATGAAAATAAGCCACGGGACCTAGATCAGTCCAAAAAAAACGTTCATGTCCAGGCTATCAAGTCTCTAAAAGGGAGAATACTCTTGCCGGGCTATTGGATTTTCAAACAAAAATTTGGGTCCCCGGCCCGGGGCCCCCAGCGTGGCCCAAAAAATTTCACTTCATGACAGCTACAACTCGCATTATGGGAAAAAACCGAAAATCCCAAAACAAAAGAAAAAAAAAAACTTCCAGGAGTCTTTTTAAAGTCGGGAAAAAACCCCCTTTCACAGGATTTTCCAAGTTTTAATTCTCAGAATGCGCAAAGAAATATTTTAAAATTTTTATCATAAAAAATACAAAATTTATTAAAGTTCATTTAAACAAACACACAGGCTAGGTTTATATTCACATGAATTCACAAACTTTTCTATGCCTTTTAATTTGGGTGTACCTTCATAAAAAGTTGGCATATTTTGGGCCCGCAGGATTGGGGGAGAGCCAAACTGCAAGTGGGAGCCCCAACCCTGAGGGTAAAAAAAAACCCGGGGTACAGGGTGGTATGGGGGATTTGCCCGTTTAAGGGGGAAAGTCTCTAACCCGGAAAAAACCCTAAGGGGGATAAGGGTAAGGGAGCTGAAAAACCCGGGGAGGAAATGTTTGGGGGCATGTAATTTGGTGGCTGTTTAAAAGGGGGTAGTTGAGGGGGATAACCCAAGGTGCTTTTCCCTGTCAAACCCGTGGTCTTTCCGTTAAGCAACCCCCAGGGCACGTCCCCCCAACCCTTTTTCCCAAAAAAATTTTGTGGTTTTGGAACAGGGGGATGGGTTTCCCGAATACAGTGGTTTCCCCCCTATCCCCAAACCGAGAAACGGGTTTTTCCCGGGGGGCCCAAAAGGGGAAATCTTGTACAGATGGGCAGGGGAACATTAGATTTTTTTTGGGCACCGTCAAAATTTGGGGTTTACCCCCCAAACCAAAGCTGAGCTGTCCCCTTTTTCATCTCTTGTGTTGGAAACAACACACGATTACGGAAAGGGGAACCGGCCCGCTCTCCAAAAGGGGTTTTTCAATTTTTGTGGGCGCAAATGTTCGTGCATGTGGGTGGGGAAAGTATCTGTTTTTTAAAAATGATTTCCAAAACGAGTGTCCTTTTACACTGGGGGTGAATTTTCATCATTTTTACAGAGCCCGACGTGGGGCACCATTTGGGGGTGTAAAGGTTCTATAAAAGATCTAGCATATCAATGGATGCTAGAAAAGGGGGTTTATGAAGATTTTTTTGAAAGGAGCCCAAAACAGAATTTAAATTTGGTTTCCTTCACGAGCTGGAAGCACAGAGTAAATAAAAAAAAGGGGTGTAGGGGAAAACACTTTACATAAAGAGATTGCCCTTTTTTCCAAGTTGGGTTGGGATTGGGTCCGCTAGAGCAGTCGGTTCCCCCCCCACTTGGGACAAAGATGTTGTGCTTGGGCTTTTTGGTGTTTTTATCAGGGAGCCACTGAATAAAAGGGGGGGGGACAGTTTAAATCTAATGCAGACTTTAAATTAGAAATTAGCTTGTGTTTCCCTTTGTTTTTTGGATTAAGATATTTAAAGATTGGGAAACACCAATGATTTTGGAGGGGAAATTTTGCAGGAATTGTTACTTCTAAAAACCCCGGGTTTTGGGTTATCTACCTTTTCTTGGGGCAGTCGTTTTTTTTGTCCCAAGGGGTAGTTTCTTTTTCCCCGGGTTTTTGAACAAAAGGGCTTGTGTTTGAAAATCTAGGAGTTTGACTGCCCATGTTTTGGGTCTTGGTCAAAAGTGCAAATACCCCAAAAAAATTTTTTAAAAAGGGAACTGGAAAATCAAAAATTGAAATGCTTGGGTTTGAGGTGGGGGGTTATCTTTAGCGACTCCCCCAGTGGTTTCTTTCATGTCCAGACGATCAAACCCAGTTGGGCCAGTAAATTTCTCGGAACAAAAAGGGCAGAGGTTTGGGAAAGGAAATCAGATGCCCGTTTTCCCCTGTAGCGTACCCCCCCATGATTTTTGGGCAGCGGTGGCAGGCACAAATGGTGTTTAAACTTTTATTTGGGTGTCTTTTTGTTTTAATGCCTTTTAAAAAGGGTGCACTGCCCCAGAGTGTTTTTGGGAGTGTTTTCCCTTAAAGGGGATGCGTTGTTGCATCACATTTAGCCCCCCTACATGGGACATTGTCAAAAAGGGGGAAAGAATGATTTAAACTTGAGGTCAAAAATTTTATTTTAGTTCCTTTTTGATGGGGCATTTTCAGGTTTTTCCAGGGGTAGGGGGAAAACTCAAAATCTTGGTTAGTTAATTTGGTAAAAATGAAATCAAATGATTCTTCAATGTTGCGTTTTTCAGTCAGGTTTTGTTTAATGCTTGACGGGGACAGCGTTTTGTCCCTCGTAAAGTCGGAGTGCTTCCCCCCGTTTAGGGGTCTGCTTCAACTCTGTGCCCCGTTGGTGTAATTTGGGACAGGGAGAAAAAATTTTGCTAGGGCTGGGGTTGGTTCAACAAGTTTGTTGTTTTTATGGGCCCAAAAACATGGTTATCGTGGGGGGGTTTTGGTTACTTTGTTCTGTTGGTTTAAAGGGGGCACCCCGAGAAAGTGTTTAGCATGTAGGCCAGGAGGACCTTATCTTTTAGAGATCCTTTTGCCTTTTAAATGAAGGTGGAGGAGGAGAAAAACTGTGTGAGATCATTTAAGGGTGCAGGCAGGGTAAACTGCACCCTCAAACCCGTCAGAAAGGTTTGAGGAAATGTGGTAGGTGTGTTGTGTGGTTTTGGGAATCATTTTTTCAAAAACACTCCTTTAAGTATCTTTCAGTTCTTCACATTAAAAATTTGGCCCAAATTTTACAGGCCCCTCCCCGACACAGAGAGTTCCTGTTCCCTTTCGAGTGAAGTCCAGAGATAGGGGTCACACCTTTTAGTCATTGTTTAAACCCCGAAGACCGATTAGAAGGTGGGTAGGTGTTTTGGTTCTTTTATCCCCGGGGGAGAGCGAGGAAATCTTTAAATGTTAGTCAGTTTTTTTTTATTTCCGTACAATCATTTTTCAACAGGGGGTAACGATAAAATAGACAGTTTCTCCATTATCAGGTTTCCCTTTTATCACCTGAAAAAAATTTTTTGGGCAGTCCAAGGGAGGCCCGGGGTTTGCCCGTTTTATATTTGGGGGTATCCACATCCCCACTTGCAAAATAAACCCCCCTTTCTTTTGAAAAGGGGCGGTTTTTAAATTAATTCATGGCAGTCCGCTCGGGGCGGGGGCAGGAAGGGGAACCCGGGGCCCTGGAAAACCCCACTGTACCCCCGCGTTTTTTGTGCAAAGTCAAACAACCGGGAAAAGATTTGGGAGAAGGGGAGTTAAGTCAAGCTCCCACAAACTGTCCCAAAGTGTATGCAGGCTTGGGCAATATTTCAGCACCTGGTCCCCATCAAACACTTAAAGGGGTGCAAAAAAGAAAAGTTTTTAAAACTCACGATTTCGGTCCCGTGAAAAGTTTTCCCCTGCCACAGATTTCTTCCCAATCTCTATAAATAATTTTTATATAATTAGGAGTCCTACCTGGATTTTTTGAAATAATCGTTTAACAGCATTGCATTCCTTTCAATTTACTGGTTAAAAACCTGCAAAAATCTTGAAAGGAAAAGGTGGGGGCCCCCAAAAAACAGGGAAAAAAAACCCCGTCATTTGCACAGCTTTCTCAAACACGCCCTTGTCCTGAGCAAAAGAGAGGGGAGAGAGACCAAAACAACAGTAACAAGGCCCCAAAAAACGGGGGACAGCCCCAAAAGCGGGCCCCACACATGCCCCCTTTTTTTTTTAAACAGTCCCACAACAATTAAAAAACAACCGGGCAAAAACACAAAAAACCAAAAATTTTTCAAACCAAAAAAAGCAGACACAGGATACCTACATGCCCCAAAAAAGAGGTCCACACCTACCCCTTTTTCCCTTTTCAACATGTTTCCCCAATTTGCAACGACAAGGACAACAGCAGCAACAGCAGCAACAGGGGAAAATAACAGCGCAACAAGGGAGAACAGAAGTAACAGCAGAACGCAGCCAAACAAAAAAAGTAACAGCAGCCCAAAAGCAAAAAACAAAAAGTAAAAGCAGCCAAAAGCAGCAAAAAAACGTAACCCCAGCAACAACAGTAAAAAGCGTAAAAGAAGTAACGAAGTAACAGCACCCAAAGCAAGTAAAAGCAGCAACAAAAAGTAACAGGTAACAGCAGCAACCCGAAGGGAACAGAAAATAAACAGAAGAAAAAGCAGAAAACCAGTACAGCGCAACCGCAGCAAAAACAGCAAAAAGCAGCAACAGAGTAACATAGCAAATGCAGCAAAAAAACAGTAACAGGGAGCAAAACATAAAAAGCCGCAAAAAGCCGTAACAGCCCGCAACAAAAATTAAAAAACCCCAACAGCAGTAAAAGAGAAAAAAACCGTAACAGCCGGAACAGCCGCCCAAAAAGGAGTAACAGCAGTAAAGCAGTAACCCAGCAGAAAAGCGCGCAACATGACTGTTTGGAGGGGGAAAGGGTACGTGGATGTGACGCTTCCTGAGAGGTGGTGATAAGGGGGGATGGGTGACCCCTTTCCCGGCGGGGCGTGACTGTGGGGTTTTCCCCCTTCTAAAAAGGGAATAAAAGTGTTGGCTGTCACCACTTTTTTGCTTTTCCCTCCCCTTGCCCGTTTTGCCTGTCTGGTGGTTGGGGTCTGTCGCCCGTTTTGTTTGTGTGTCTGTCTGTCTGCCCGTGTTTTCTGTCTGTCTTGTGTTATCTGTCTTGTTCTTTTTCTTTCTTTTTTTTATCAATTTTTCTATCTCTAATCTATTCCCATCTACCCATTTTAAACTATCTATCTATCTTCCCAAACCTTTTTATTCTTTTTCTGTTTTCCCCCTTTGTTCCCCTTTTTCCCGTTTTTTTTTATTCCTTTTCTTCCTTTTCGTTGTCCTTTTCATAAAATGATAATGTAAATACTGCAAACACCTCACCCCCTTTTCTCGTCAAATAAAAATCATTCATTTTATTTATTCATTCCCTCCTTTTTTCTCTCTCCCCTCCTCCCCCCCTACCCTCTCTCTCTCTCCTATCTGTCCTAATTTTAAAAATATCTCTATTCGTTTTTTTTGAAAGTTTACATTTTACCTAATTCTTTAAAAATTTATTATTGTTTGTTTAGTTGAATGTTTTTGGGTTTATTGATTTACCTTTGGGGTGAGGGCTGGGGTGGGAAAAAAAAACCACCTTTTTTCTTATTTTTTTCCCTCAATAAAAAAGTTCATTCATTTTAAATTTTTCATTTATTCATTCATTCATTCATTCATTCATTTTCATTCTTTTATTTTTCTCTCTTTCTCTCTCTCTCTCTCTCTTTTCTCTCGACATGAAATACCCTTTTTCTTAAAAATGGAAAAAAAAATTTTTCTCTATTATTTAAATTTGTAGATGTTCTTTTTTTGAATTTATTGGTTCCTCCCCCCCCCTCTTTATTGTGTGAGTGTATGGTATTGCACTTATTTATTATCATGACATTCAGTTTGTATGAGTATAATTAAAAAGTGTTGGTGTAGATCGTGTGCTATGTGAGTATTATATATTTAGTATTATCCCCGAAACACCCCTCCCCCTCCCCCCCCACACACACACACTCACTCAATCACTCACATTCTTTCCCTCAATAACTGTATAGGTTTAGGTTTCTTCTTTTGTTTTGTTTCTTGTTTTTATTGTGTGAATATATGGGTATTGAATTTATTTCATTATCATGACATATAATTTGAAACGAGTATAATCAAAAATGAGTGTTGGGATCGTGTACTGTTTTGGGAATTATATATTTGATATTATCTCTGAAATACACACACGCTCTCTCTGTCTCTCTGTCTCTGTCTCTCTCACACACCTTTTATCATTTTACTTACAGTTATAGTGTATCCTGATGAAGGATTCATATATTATATTTTCAATACTTTATTGGACTTGCCTCTGTACTAAAGTTTTAATGAGTGCCCTATTTCAATATCTATAGTTATGTGTAACAAATATATGTACCATTTGACAATGTGTAGATGTTTATCTTTATGACTTATTAGGGTTGGTTGTGTTATTTTTCTTGGCTTTGTTGTTGTTCTTGTTGTTTGTTTGTTTTTCTCTTTTTTTTCTTCTTTTGTTGGTTTGGTTTTTCCTTCTCTTTTGTTCGTTTGTTTGTTTTGGTTAGGGGTTTTTTTGGGGGGTGGGGTGTGGGGGGGTTTTTAGGATTTTCTTTTATTTGTTTGCTTGGGGGGGGGGGGGGGGTTGTTGGGAGGGGCTGTTTTGAAAGGGTTATTTCCCCTTGTTTCTATTGTGAGACTGTATAAGTGTTGGGTTATTATTATTAGGATGTATCCCTACGGGCGGGGACTGGATGTAAAAAAGCACATGAGTGCTTATTCATTATCCTCGAAATAAAAGAATTTGTCATTGTCATTGTCATTGTCATTCTCTCTCTCTCTCTCTCTCTTCTCTCTCTCTCTCTCTCTCTCTCTCTCTCTCTCTCTTCTCTCTCTCTCTCTTCTCTCTGGTGGCAAGATGTTCCATTTCTCGATATAAAAGAAGAAATGAATAATAAATAAATGTCTCTCTCTCTCTGTCTCTGTCTCTCGCTGCCTTGTCTTTCTGTCTGTTCTGTGTGTCTGTCTGACTGTGTGTGTGTGTGTGTGTGTGTGTGTGTGTGTGTGTGTGTGTGTGTGTGTGTCTCTCTCTCTAAGTGAGCACAGTTTGTCTGTTAATTTGTCTAAATGTTACCATGCGTCCTTTTTTTCAGTTTTTTCTTCCTCATGTTTCCGCTCCTTCCTGTTATCCGTCTGTGTTGTAAATTGTTGTTGATAATGTCTGAACTATTAGTTTGCTAACTATGCTGTTGACTGGAAAAAACGTCTGAACTATTAGTTTGCTAACTATGCTGTTGACTGGAAAAACGTCTGAACTATTAGTTTGTTAACTATTCTGTTGACTGGAAAGACGTCTGAAGTATTAGTTTGCTAACTATGCTGTTGACTGGAAAAACGTCTGGACTATTAGTTTGCTAACTATGCTGTTGACTGGAAGACGTCTGAACTATTAGTTTGCTAACTATGCTGTTGACTGGAAAAACGCTTGAACTATTAGTTTGCTAACTATTCTGTTGACTGGAAAGACTTCTGAACTATTAGTTTGCTAACTATTCTGTTGACTGGAAAAAACGTCTGAACTATTAGTTTGCTAACTATGCTGTTGACTGAAAAAACGCTTGAACTATTAGTTTGCTAACTATTCTGTTGACTGGAAAAACGTCTGAACTATTAGCTTGCTATGCTGTTGACTGGAAAGACGTCTGAACTATTAGTTCGCTAACTATGCTGTTGACTGGAAAGACGTGGTCAGCAGACTCCAGCTGTGTGTTGGTAGAATGGAGAAGTCTGGGCCTGCCCTTGTTGCCTGGCTGTGACTGCTGTCAGCGTGTTCAGCAGTCAGGAGCCACGCCTTGCTGGACAGTGCTGGAGAGGAGTTGTGCCTCTGCCTCCACGGCCTGTGTGATGGATTGGTTTCCTCCTCTTTCCACCAGCTGCAGGCTTGAGGAGCAGTCTAGTCAGGGAACTGCAACATTCCGCCTGTGTCAGCAGTGAGGGCGGCTTCATTTCCATAGAAGTGCAGCGACCACAGTGTGTGTGTGTGTGTGTGTTTGTTTGTGTGTGTGTGTGTGTGTGTGTGTTGTGTGTGCATGTGTGTGTGTGTATGTGTATGTGTGTGTGTGTATGTGTGTATGTGCATGTGTGTGTGTATGTGTGTATGTGTATGTGTTGTGTGCGAGTGCGCGCGCGCGCGAGTATGTGTGTGTGTATGTATGTTGTCAGCATATAACGGAGGGGGATGAGTGTGGGTGTTGAAGACAGGGATGAATGGCATATATCATATTTTTCACGCTTGTTAAATTATCATTTTTACACTTAACATATGAAAAACACCAAACAAAATGGTTGACAGTGGTATATCCATTAATTTGTGAGAAGAAGAAATACAAGATGAAGAAAGAAAAAACGGAAGAGGGGAAGAAAATATGTGATTAAAAAAATGCCGAGTAGTAAAAACAAGAAGAATGACAGCTCCAGCGACAGAGGAAGAGAAAAAACGCGAAAAAGGAAAGAAGGAGAAGGAGGAGAATGCAAAAAGAAGAAGAAGAATTGCGAAGAAGAAGAATTACGAAGAAGAATGCAAAGAAGAATTGCGAAGAAGAAGACGAAGAATTGCACATAAGAAGAATTACAAAGAAGAAGAATTGCGAAGAAGAAGTCGAAGAATTGCAAAGAAAAGAATTACAAAGAAGAAGAAGAATTGCGAAGAAGTCGAAGAATTGCAAAGAAGAAGAATTACAAAGAAGAAGAAGAATTACAAAGAAGAAGAAGAATTACAAAGAAGAAGAAGAATTGGGTAGAAGAAGAAGGAGGAGGAGGAGGAGGAGAGGACACAGTGAAGCACACACCTGACGCAGGAGTCGGCTTCCCTTAAAGGGCCAACCTCTCCTTGTAGAAGACTTTTAATCCTCAATATGGCTCTTTCAGGGAGAAGTAAAACACACTTATCAAGATCAATAGTTCGCCTCTCGTATCTGTTCCCAACATGTTTTACAACTCTCTTTTTCAAACTGGTCAACATTACGGTCCTTTAGAAGGCAACATCTTTGCTCCCTCGGTGTTACCACGCTAATTCACAGCTGACAATCTGATCTAATGTCTCACACAACACTGCACACACACAGACACACAGACACAGACACACAGACACAGACACACAGGCACAGACACAGACACAGACACACAGGCACAGACACACAGGCACAGACACAGACACAGACACACGGGCACAGACACACAGGCACAGACACAGACACAGACACACAGACACAGACACACAGGCACAGACACACAGGCACACACACACATACACACACACGGACACATTGATAGAAGAAGGAGAGCACGTGACTGCAGGATTGCACTTAGCATCACTTGTTTCCAGTCGCCATGTTTTACAAATAGACAGGCTTTGAAGGAATTGACCTTTTGACCTTTGCTTTAGCAGGCTGTTGAGGGCGATTAGAGATAATCCTCATCGGGTTAGTCAAGGTTGACGCTTTGCTTTAGGGGTGTCCACTCTTACATCAATGGACACCTCCCCTCTCTGTGTCTGTCCCGTGTGGCCGTGCTGTCCATGTGACAAGTGACGCGGAAGATGGCCAGTGACTGGTCAGCTCTGTTCTTTCATGTTGGTCTTGTATTGCGTGTGCTGCTTGTCTGTCTACAGCGGTCCATCAACATACTGACACCCTCTCTCTCTCTCTCTCTCTCTCTCTCTCTTATTAAGATGTATCCCTAACGGGCGGGACTGGATGTAAAAAAGCACATGTGTGCTTATTCATTATCTCGAAATAAAAGAATTTGTCATTGTCATTGTCATTGTTCATTGGTCATTGTCTCTCTCTTCTCTCTCTCTCTCTACTCTCTTCTCTCTCTCTCTCTCTCTCTCTCTCTCTCCTCTCTCTCTCTCTCCTCTCTTGTGAGTGTGGGTGTGTATCAGTCTGTCAGGATTCGATTTGGATTGGAATGACTAATCCTTCATCAGGCCACTCACTGCCCCGTTCTCCATCATGTGTGAGCAGCCTTGTTTTCAGCCTGCTCTCAGTGTTGTTGACTGATGGCCGTGTCCAGTAGCGCCCTGTGTGAAGGAATCTCCTCAAGTGCCCCTGCCTAGTTGTTGACTGTAACTGATGTGTCTGTCTGTCTGTCTGTCTGTTGTGTATTTATAGTGTAGGCGTTGCTTTTGCCGTCTTCTTTGTGCTCTCTGTGTTGATGGAGATGTTTTGTCCTGGATACATGTGTTTGCTGTCGTTGTTTTTACAAAAATATATCATTGTTGGGGTTGTTTTTGTACGTCATTAGTTTTCAAATGTGTGTGTGTGTGCGTGCGTGCGTGCGTTCGTGCGTGTGTGTGTGTATGTGTGTATGGTGTGTGTGTGTGTGTGTGTGGACAGAATATCTGAGATGGGCAGATTGCACCTGTGTCGTAATGGAAGGATAAACATTATCAGTTTCAGGAAATAGAAGTTAGTGGAGAAGAGGAAGAATGAAAGAAGAATGCGAAGAAGAATTGCGAAGAAAAAGAAGAATGCAAAGAAGAAGAATGCAAAGAAGAAGAAGAATGCAAAGAAGAATGCAAAGAAGAAGAATGCAAAGAAGAAGAATGCAAAGAAGAAGAAGAAGATGATGATGAAGATGAAGAAGAAGAAGAAGAAGAAGAAGAGAAGAAGAAGAAGAAGAAGAAGAAAGAAGAAGAGAAGAAGAAGAAGAAGAAGAAGAAGAAGAAGTATTTGAGATAGGAAGAAGAAGTATTTGAGATAGGAAGAAGAAGTATTTGAGATAGGAAGAAGAAGTATTTGAGATAGGAAGAAGAAGTATTTGAGATAGGAAGAAAAGACAGAATGAAGACACTTAGAGCTAATTGGCACTTCAACCACTGTCACTAGTTCTGTGCTTGCTACAGCTGAAGCTGTACCGACTTGTGAGGAGGCTGGGTTACTGGCCCTTGATGCAGACTGCAGAAGAGGCATCCATGCATGCAGTAGGCTGGGTTACTGGCCCTTGATGCAGACTGCAGAAGAGGCATCCATGCCATGCAGTAGGCTGGGTTACGGCCTTGATGCAGACTGCAGAAGAGGCATCCATGCCATGCAGTAGGCTGGGTTACTGGCCCTTGATGCAGACTGCAGAAGAGACATCCATGCCATGCAGTAGGCTGGGTTACTGGCCCTTGATGCAGACTGCAGAAGAGACATCCATGCCATGCAGTAGGCTGGGTTACTGGCCCTTGATGCAGACTGCAGAAGAGACATCCATGCCATGCAGTAGGCTGGGTTACTGGCCCTTGATGCAGACTGCAGAAGAGACATCCATGCCATGCAGTAAGCTGGGTTACTGGCCCTTGATGCAGACTACAGAAGAGACATCCATGCCATCCAGTAGGATGGACACCAGAAGGAACACAGGAAGAAGATGCAGCACCTGGTGATGAGCTGTAGACAGTCAACATCCAGCACCTGGTGATGAGCTGTAGACAGTCAACATCCAGCACCTGGTGATGAGCTGTAGACAGTCAACATCCAGCACACCTGGGCGACCCAGTGCTGTTGTACGAGGTATTGCCGCTCTGCATTACGGCAGAACACTGGAGAAGGTGGACACCAGAGAAAGCCTGCTCAGCAGATCGTGGCGCGTTCCAGTGCCTCTGTGGGACAACAGCAGCTGGTCTGGCGGCAACAGCAGCTGGTCTGGCGGCAACAGCAGCTGGTCTGGCGGCAACAGCAGCTGGTCTGGCGGCAACAGCAGCTGGTCTGGCGGCAACAGCAGCTGGTCTGGCGGCAACAGCAGCTGGTCTGGCGGCAACAGCAGCTGGTCTGGCGGCAACAGCAGCAACACGCTTCACGCAGAAAGCCAGCCAGCCCCGCAACAGCGACTTCCTTCAACTTGTGTTCAGGTCAGAGTCCCTGGCTCTGTGCCCCCCTGCTGTCCACAAGGTCCCCAACAACGGACACAAACCTCACAACCACCAGCAGACACCATTCAAAGAGACAAGGAAGAACTCAAAATGTAAAGGCGTAATGAAACATCTTGTCTCTGCGTGCTTGAAGAGATATATTGTTGACTACAAAGGTTGTTTGCTTTGGGTTTGCTTCAAGCCTAACTAGGTGTCAGCTCTTTGGCCATTCCTCTGGAAAGTCTGGAGAGTGGTCAGAGGGGGACCGGTGGTCTAGAGGTAACGCGCCTGTCCAGAAAGCGAAAAGTCCGGGTCAGAAGTGTGCAGTGGTTCGAATCCCGCTTGGGCCCGAAACCTTTCCCCAATCCATGAAACCATGAGTGGTAGTCTGGGCGCTAGTCTTTCGGATGAGACGATAAACTGAGGTCCCGTGTGTTACACAGAATTATTCAGCGCACGTCAAAAAACAACAACACGGCCCCTGCCTAGTTGTTGACTGTAACTGATGTGTCTGTCTGTCTGTCTGTTGTGTATTTATAGTGTAGGCGTTGCTTTTGCCCTCTTCTTTGTGCTCTCTGTGTTGATGGAGATGTTTTCTCCTGGATACATGTGTTTGCTGTCGTTGTTTTTACAAAAATATATCATTGTTGATGTTGTTTTGTACGTCATTATTTCAAATGTGTGTGTGTGCGTGCGTGCGTGCGTGTGTGTGTATGTGTGTATGTGTGTGTGTGTGTGGACAGAATATCTGAGATGGGCAGATTGCACCTGTGTCGTAATGGAAGGATAAACATATCAGTTTCAGGAAATAGAAGTTAGTGGAGAAGAGGAAGAATGAAAGAAGATATGCGAAGAAGAATTGCGAAGAAAAAAGAAGAATGCAAAGAAGAAGAATGCAAAGAAGAAGAGATGCAAAGAAGAAGAATGCAAAGAAGAATGCAAAGAAGAAGAATGCAAAGAAAGAAGAAGCAAAGAAGAAGAAGAAGAAGAAGAAGAAGAAGAAGAAAGAAGAAGAAGAAGATGATGAAGATGAAGAAGAAGAAGAAGAAGAAGAAGAAGAAGAAGAAGAAGAAGAAGAAGAAGAAGAAGAAGAAGTATTTGAGATAGGAGAAAGACAGAATGAAGACACTTAGAGCTAATTGGCACTCACCACTGTCACTAGCTCTGTGCTTGCTACACTGAAGCTGTACGACTTGTGGAGAAGGCTGGGTTACTGGCCCTTGATGCAGACTGCAGAAGAGGCATCCATGCCATGCAGTAGGCTGGGTTACTGGCCCTTGATGCAGACTGCAGAAGAGACATCCATGCATGCAGTAGGCTGGGTTACTGGCCCTTGAATGCAGACTGCAGAAGAGGACATCCATGCCACAGTAGGCTGGGTACTGGCCCTGATGCAGACTGCAGAGAGGCATCCAGCCATGCAGTAGGCAGGTTACTGGCCCTTGATGCAGACTGCAGAAGAGACTCCATGCCATGCAGTAGGATGGACACCAGAAGGAACACAGGAAGAAGATCCAGCACCTGGTGATGAGCTGTAGACAGTCAACATTCAGCACCTGGTGATGAGCTGTAGACAGTCAACATTCAGCACCTGGTGATGAGCTGTAGACAGTCAACATTCAGCACCTGGTGATGAGCTGTAGACAGTCAACATCCAGCACACCTGGTGATGAGCTGTAGACAGTCAACATCCAGCACCTGGTGATGAGCTGTAGACAGTCAACATTCAGCACCTGGTGATGAGCTGTAGACAGTCAACATCCAGCACCTGGTGATGAGCTGTAGACAGTCAACATTCAGCACCTGGTGATGAGCTGTAGACAGTCAACATTCAGCACCTGGTGATGGGCTGTAGACAGTCAACATTCAGCACGCCTGGTGATGAGCTGTAGACAGTCAACATCCAGCACCTGGTGATGAGCTGTAGAAAGTCAACATTCAGCACGCCTGGGCGACCCAGTGCTGTTGTACGAGGTATTGCCGCTCTGCATTACGGCAGAACACCGGAGAAGGTGGACACCAGAGAAAGCCTGCTCAGCAGAACGTGGCGCGTTCCATTGCCTCTGTGGGGCAACAGCAGCTGGTCTGGCGGCAACAGCAGCTGGTCTGGCGGCAACAGCAGCTGGTCTGGCGGCAGCAGCAGCAACACGCTTCACGCAGAAAGCCACGCCAGCCCCGCAACAGCGACTTCCTTCAACTTGTGTTCAGGTCAGAGTCCCTGGCTCTGTGCCCCCCTGCTGTCCACAAGGTCCCCAACAACGGACACAAACCTCACAACCACCAGCAGACACCATTCAAACAGACAAGGAAGAACACAAAATGTAAAGGCGTAATGAAACATCTTGTCTCTGCGTGCTTGAAGAGATATATTGTTGACTATCAAGGTTGTTTGTTTGGGTTTGCTTCAAGCCTAACTAGGTGTCAGCTCTTTGGCCATTCCTCTGGAAAGCCTGGAGAGTGGTCAGAGGGGGACCGGTGGTCTAGAGGTAACGCGCCTGTCCAGAAAGCGAAAAGTCCGGGTCAGAAGTGTGCAGTGGTTCGAATCCCGCTTGGGCCCGAAACTTTACCCCCATCCATGAAACCATGAGTGGTAGTCTGGGCGCTAGTCTTTCGGATGAGACGATAAACTGAGGTCCCGTGTGTTACACAGAATTATTCAGCGCACGTCAAAAAACAACAACACGGCAACAAGAGAGTTGTCTCTGGCAAAATCATTAGAAAAAAGCTACTCTGATAGGGAAATAAATACAGCTGCAGACCATAAAAAGGGGGTGGCGCTGCTCTTGTGGCGACGCGCTCTTCCCGGGGAGAGCAGACCAAATTTCACGCAGAGAAATCTCGTGACTTAAAGTGGTATAAATAAATTAATAGAGTTAATCCTTTCAGTGGATTAGGAAGGATGAGTGGTTCCCCCTTGATGTCCAGTGAAAACGGATGACGTCATTTCTGACCACTCTGTACCTCAGTGGTGTGTGTCAGCTGAGATGAGGAGATGACAACGTGCATGGAGTTCAGACTGTCTGTTGTATGTCATCCTGTTTCTGTGACACACATCAGCTGGCTGTTTCAGCTTTAGAATCTAGTGTGTCCATGAACCGATTGATTCCTGTTTCTCTGAGGACTCCCCAAACGATGTCCTCTAAAGGGAGGTCAGCAGGAGCTTGAACCTGCACTCTTCAGAGCACTTCAGGTCACTTCAGATCACTTCAGATCACTCAGAGTACTTCAGATCACTTCAGAGTACTTCAGAGTGCTTCAGATCACTTCAGGTCACTTTAGGTCACTTCAGAGTACTTCAGAGTGCTTTAGATCACTTCAGGTCACTTTAGGTCACTTCAGAGTACTTCAGAGTGCTTCAGATCACTTCAGGTCACTTTAGGTAACTTCAGAGTACTTCAGAGTGCTTCAGATCACTCAGAGTACTTCAGAGCACTTCAGATTACTTCAGATCATATAAGATCACTTCAGAGCACTTCAGAGTACTTCAGATCACTTGACTTCAGATCACTTCAGAGTACTTGAGATTACTTCAGATCACTTCATATTACTTCAGATCACTTCTTAGGACGGATCCAAAACTCACACCACGCTACTGTTCTGCTTTCAGGATAGGCATGCTTCAGTTAGAAATGCACTGCACCTTTCAGGGTTGTCTCCCACGGGCTGCACTGCACAGATGCTGCCTCCGCAGCGTTATTCTTCATGTCAGCGTGTTGGCTGTCCTAGAGCTGTCAGCCCAGGTCAGGGTGGTGAGCTGGACACTGGCAACCTTTCTTCTAGATCACCAGGATTGTGTGAGGCAGTGGACTGGGCTGTTCCCCAAACTGTCTGTCCTGCCCTGCCATGCAGACGAGAGTGACCCTCTGCAGTGAAGTCACCAGCGGGAGCAGTGTGGCAGTCACAGCAGTCACATTGACCTCTGTCCACACCATGGCCACTGGTCACTGCGTTCTGTCCTGTGTGACGTCACAGCAGGCCTCCTGGATGTATGGCTGTTAACAAATGTGTGACGTCATATTTCCGACACTTCTTCCATGTTATGCCTGATGCAGTGAACCCAATTTTTCATGACACACACGATGTTGCTGTCATAGCAGGGAGTCAGTCTTATCACCTGGATGTGCTTATATTTACATGGAACACTGGAGGCATTGTTTGGGCCAAATTTTAATACTGTTTGTCGTTTTTTCATACTAAGAAACTTTATAGTTATGCATGTGCAAGAGTGTGCAATATGTAAATCTATGCACGAGTACAAACATAAATACGTTCACGCATGTGTATGCATTGAAGGGATGAATTACAAATTGATCAAGGCCATGGCTTGACTGTTTCCTTAACAGCGTGAGGATGACGTCACGTGGGCAAATATCTGACCTGTCAGGGGTGTGTACTGGGCACTACTTGTCTGCTGCCTGTGTCAGGGGAACTCAGCCTCTGGGCTGAAGGCAGCAGTGTGCTGCTGCAGGTGCTGCAGGTCCTCACTCCCTTCTGCGTCACTGCAGTGGGGTCAGGCCAGCTCTTCTGGTGCTCCTTTTTTTATCTTTTCTTTTATATTGAGGATACTGGAATAAGCACTCATGTGCTTTTATTACACCCAGTCCACCGTGTGTATGCGGTTTTGTAAATTTTGTCATCTGTTCCACTTAGAAAAAGGGCCCTATTTCCAAAAGGGAAAAGATTTAAAGTGCCCAGGGGTTCGGTGCGTTCACACGGACTTGGTTCTATGTCTCCCCAAAAAGGTTTTTGAGGGAGAGGGGGGGGATGATGTTAACTCGGGGGAAAGTACCCCCTTGAACAAATCGAACCCGGGTTGTCGATTGTGAATGCAATTTTTGACACAGGCCCGTCCCATCCCCATGTGCAGGCGCCAGAAAAAGAGATGGCCCCTAAAACGTTAAAAAAGTTGTGGTGCTGGTTATTCTAAAGGGGGGTTGGGGTGGGTCTTGAGATCTAGTTTTTGAATTGTGAGAGGAAAGACCACACACACGGTTGGGGACAAGGAGGGGAAAAGGGAGGGAGGAGAGAGAGAGAGAGAGAAGGAGAGAGAGAGATAAGAGAGAGAGGGGGGGGGGGGGGACGTTTGACGCTTTGACGTTTGCCCAATTTATTTCATTGCCAAAGGGTTTTTGACAAGGGGGGTTATACACGCTTTTTTTTTAAAAAAATAAAAAAAAATCACAATGCATTAAGACGAAAACAAAAACCAAAAATGACTTTATAAGGATACACTTTAAGCTGTGCAAAACCCGTTTCAAAAAAACCCAAAAAGTAAAAAGGGATAAAAATAAAACCAAAAAGAAATAACTAAAAAAATGAAAAAAACATTCAAAAATCTATATTAGACCATCATTGACATTGTATTGAAATTTTAAAAAAATATCTTGCTGGAGATACAGGAAATTAAAATGTTTTTTTGTTTTCAAAAAAATGTGGAGTTTAATAATTAAATGTTATTTAGTTTAGTCACAAATGTTAAGCAAGGAATTTACTGTAATTGTTTAATTTCAGTGCTTCAGCAAAAAAACTTTGAACCGTTTGATACAATATAATCATGGACAAATAAGAAAAAAAAATTCTTCCTTGGAAGCTTCTAGATTGAAAAACCCACTTTTCAGTATGGAAAATTGATTGAAAATGAAACGGGAAATCCTTCATCTCAAAATAGCCAACATAGGGTGGGAACGTTGGACTCTATTTGAAACCATTTTTTGTTTCTTTAAACCCGAGGCTTTAGTCGAAATCTTGCAAAAATTAGTCGATGCCATTTTTTCAGTGATATTCGAAGTACTTTTGTTGAAAAGCAACTTAAACGAAAAACCACATATTTTTTTTATTTCCCTGTGGTGCCCCAATTTTGTTAAAGAACAAAAGAGTCGTCTTTCAATTAAAATAAACCTGTCGCACCACTTCCTGAGAAACCAACATTCCAAAAAAATGTTTATAAAAACTTTTTTTAATTGAATGCCCCAAATTTTTCTTACCCCCGCCCATTTGTATAAACCCTATGTATAAGATCCTAATAAACGTGACCTTTTGGGAAGTTTCGTATTTTTGCCATATTTAATCACTTAAAAGTTTTGATGTTTAAAGGTTTTTCCGTTTCTCCCTTAGTCAGAAAATTAGAATGGTTTGGGACATTTAAAAAACGTTTGATGCTATTTTTGTATTTTTCCCTTGTGGTTAAAGTAATCCCCCCATTTTAGATGCATAGTAATAAAAGGGTTTTATTTGAACATCAAACAATTTCCAAAATAAAAACAATTAGAAATTATTTCGTAACGTTTTTAAAATTTTTGATTACACCTTTTTCCCTTTCCCGAAATTCACGCCCTGAAAAATTCAAATTTGTTCGTTTAAAATGTCTCCCCAGTACTTATAAGAAATTTACCTTTACTTCCGATTTCCCTAAAACCATTTTTTACGCAGTAAAGTCCCCCCTTCTAAAAATTGTGTTTTTTTTTTCCCTTTGACTGATAAATTAGGGGATTTCCTTTCCTTTAATATACTATGGTTTGTAAACCCTGACGGTGACAAAAGATCATATCATCGGAAATATGTAAAAAACCCCCCATTGTCTAGATAAAAGAATTCCATGTTTTCCTTTTTTTTTTAATTCAAGGCTAATTCGTTTTTCAAAAAAGAAAATAATTGTGGGGTTAATATCAGCCCCCCTTCATTTTTGGCATTGAAATATTCCGAATAATCAATCTGCGCGTCAATGTAATATGATTTATATCATCCTTTTGCCAAAAAAAATTTCCCTTTATTCCATTTTTAGCAAAACAGTATAAGATATTACGAAAAACAAATCGAACCCCTTACGAAAATCGACAAATGAACAAATGTTTTTTTATTTTATTGCAAGATTTTTAAAATAGGTATAGGGTGAATTAGACAGTATAATAATTTGCTGAAAATTTGTTCTTAACAGTTTTTTCATTCTCTTGCCATTAGTTAACCCTTTATTAAAATAGTATATATTTTGCTGACGTGTGGAGGGATCCCCGAAATTGTCGTTTTAGTCTGTCGTTTTTTGTTTAAAAAAAAAAAATTATGATTGGCCCCTAAAGGGAAAACCCTTTTCAAAAAAAACTTTTAAGAGTTGGTTGGGGGAAAAACTTTTAGTTGGCGTTTTTTGATTTCGCTATTTTTTTTGTCTGGACCAGCACTTTTTTGTTTTTTTAAATGTGGGGGGGCAAAAAACTTCTTTTTTTTTGATGGATCTTTTAAACAATGGTTCGAAAAATTACTTTTCCGTTAATTATTTCCATCTTTTTCACTTTCTGAGTGTTAAAAATGTAAGAAAATGATCATACCCTTCTTTAAAAGATATTTATTATATACAAAAGCCTTTTGATTCACAGACCTAATTATAGACCAAAATGTTTTGGCGTCGTTAAGAGAATTTTTCAGTTTATCCAATATATTCAGTTAAAATTTCCCTGTTCTTTAGTTTTCCTTAATTTGACATATTCTTTTCGCGCTGTAGTGTATAACTCCCTTTCTCAAACTTATCATGATTTGTCTGACATCGCTGAAATCTTTTTAGTAACCTCTTTACTTCTTGCTTCTTTTGTTTGCATCAGTATCCAAACCAGTCATTACATTCCTTTTCCCTCCACCAACTTTTCGGACCATGCATGCAGCTGCCCCACATAAGGCATTTACAAAATATTCTACACTTTCATTTATATCAGTCGGCAATGAGTTAAAAGCTTTCTGGGGGGGAGGGAGAGAGAGAGAGAGAGGAGAGAGGAGAGAGAGAGAGAGAGAGGGAGAGAGAGAGGGAGGGAGAGAGGAGAGAGAGAGAGAGAGGGAGAGAGAGAGAGAGAGAGAGAGGGGGGGGGGGGGGGAGAGAGATGGCAGATTATGGCTCTGCCACTGGGCGTACGTGGGTGAGGTTGGAACATCAACCTGTATACAAACAACAACAACAACAACAATAATAAAACACTGATAAAACATGAATTACCCACTGACTGTCACTTCCATGATCACCACAGCACACCTACAGCAATAACAACATCACTTCAGTCCTCTGCTGAAGTGGAAGGCTGTCAAGCAGTGTCAGAGGTCAGGCTGGGTCAGAGGTCAGGTGGGTGTGTACGGTTGACCCCAAAGGCTAGAGGTCAGGAGGTGAGGATAGCTGTTTACTTCAGGTAGCAAGGTAACACATGCTAGATGTCACCACTGCTCTGTCTGACTGTCTGTCTGACTGTCTGCCTGTCTGTCTGACTCTCTGACTCTCTGACTGTCTGTCTTTATGTGTTTGTTGTTTATCTGTCTCCCTTTCCGGCTGTCTGTTTATCTCTGCTATTTCATTTCTTACGGGTTTTTTGTTTGTTTTATGCTTTTAAAAATTTCTTAAATTGTAGGATCCCCCCTTCCCCCCTCTCTCTGTGAGCGCGTGCGTGCGTGCGTGCGTGCGTGTGTGCGTGCGTGTGTGCGTGTGTGTATGTGTGTGCATCTGTGTGTGTTAAACAAAAGTAGGATAAAGTCTTGTGTAAGCGACTGTAATGGGGTTTGGAAGATTGTCTGCAAAGGTGGCTGCTGCCTCTCCCTCTGTTCTTTACTGCCTTGTTTCGGTGTTCCACAGGGTCAAATGCCATGCTGCATAAATTACGTTTACACTGTGGCCTTGCCTGTCAAAGTGATGTGTCTGTAGTGGTGGTAGTGGTGACTGTGAGGGTGGCATTCTTGTCACCTCTTGTTATTTACACTGTCCACAGCCATTTCTCCTCTCCACAGCTTGTAAATCACCTGATATCAGTTTTCCTCGCTTTTTTTGTGGACTGATATTGCTTTTAAAGGGGTACTTTTGCCCTTTTCTTTTTGGGGGATATTTTCAGTGTCAAATTAATTTTATATCAATTTGTACACGCACGCGCACATGTGTGTGTGTGTGACACAAGGATAGAGTATATGAGATGGACAGTGTGTGTACATGTCATAATCAAAGGCTGGGCACAGAAGTTTCTGGGAATATTGCTTTTTCAGTGAACAGAAGCAGTAAACAGAACTGGACCCTGTTTCTAATGGGTGTTTAGCAGTCGTTAGCTACTTGTCTGTGGTGTCACACAGCCTCCAGGCAAAACCAGGGGAGGACAGTACAGGAGAGGAAGAGAAAGGAGCGGAAGATTTTTATTTTAAAAATTTTATTTTATTCTTTTATATCGAGAATAATGAAATAAGCATTCATGTGTTATTTTTACATCCAATCCCCCTGTTTATGCGTTTTTTAAAATTTGTATCTTTCCACGCAACAATGGTACTTTTGGAAAAGTGAAAGGGTTTAACGGTAGCAAGATGTTCTGCGCGCGTTGCCTGGAGGGCCCCGGTTTATAGTTCTCCGAAGGCTTTTGGGGAAAGTGGAGTGGCGTGCTGTTAACCAGAGGAAAATTCCAGAAGGGTAGAAGGGGGCAGCGGGGAGGGGGGGAAAATGAACAAAGCCTGGGATGAACAGCGGAGAGGAAGACGGGGGAGGGAAAATGCAAAAAAGCCTGTGTTAAAAAGAGGGGAGGAAGAGGGGGGGGAAAATGCAACAAGCCTGGGGAGAAAAAGCGGGAGGAAAAACGGGGGGAAGAGCAAAAAACTGGGGGAAAAAGGAGAGGAAGGGGGGAGGAAGATGCAAAAAGCCCCGGTGTGAACAGCGGAGAGGAAAACGGGAGGGGATGCAAAAGCCTGGTGATGAAAGAGGAAGGAGACGGGGGAGGAAGATGAAAAAACGCCCGGTGATGAACAGGGGAGGAGAGCTGAAGGTTTTCCCCAAACCGCCTGAATAGACAGACCCGGTCCACAACCAAGCGAGCTGGGTAACAGATGGGCAAAAGCTCACGTACAGGAAAGAGGTAACAGATGGGAACAGTCACAGTACAGGTGAATGACAGTGGTCAACGTCAATACGGATGAGTAACAGATGGTAACAGCTCACAGTACAGAGATGGGTAACAGATGGTCCCAGTCACAGTACAGAGATGAGGTAACAGGGGGCAACAGTCACAGAAGAGTGAGGAGAAGATGGTCAAAAGCTCCAGTACAGAGTGAGGTGACAGATGGTCACATCCAGTCCCAGATGAGGTGAAGACTGGTCCAAAAGCTCCAGTCAAGATGAGGGAGACGACGGTCAACAGCTCACAGTACAGAATGAGGGGAGACAGACTGGTAAAGCTCACAGTACAGAGATGGGTAGAAGAGGTCAACAGCTAAGTAAGAGTGAGGTAGCAGAGGTTCAACGCTCACATTTAAGAGTAGGTAGCAGAGGGCAACATCACATACAGGATGAGGTAACAGAGGTAAACAGCACAGTAAGAGTGGGTGACAAGTAAAACAGTCACAGTAAGAGAGAGGTAGAAGAGGGTAAAACAGCTCACAGTAAGGAGAGTAGACAGAGGTAACAGTAAAGTACGAGGAGGTAGACAGTGGTAAAACAGCTCCAGTACGAGATGAGGTAATTTGGGTCAAAGTCAAGACAGGATGAGGTAACGGTTTGGTCAACAGCTCACAGTACAGAGAGGGGTAGACATTTGGAAAAAGCTTACAGTACAGAGCTGAAGAAAACCGGGGTCCCCTCGCCCAACGACAGTAAGAGTAAAGGGTCATCAGCGCGTCCTAATGGGGGGGAAAAGAAACAGATGGAACCCCTTCCCCTTCCAACAAGGGATGGATGTGATTTGGTTCTTACAAATCTTTTGTTCGGGGATGTAGGAGCGAAAGGTTACTCAGTTTTTTAAAACATACAAACAGTAACGAGCGGTGCCAAAATTTGTTTTTGTGCCCTGTCCGTTAACAATGTCGGAACAGTGGGACAAAGTTAAAAAAATAGGAAAAAGGAAAAAGTAAAACCCCAAAGGAAAAAACGACAAAATATTTAATACGTGCCCGCCCCCTATGGGTATTTTTAAACACCGTTTCCCTCTTTAACCGCCATAGGTAACCGGGCTTCCCTTTTTTACGCCCGACGCCGGGGTGTTTTGATTAAACCCCCCTGGGTTAAGGGATTAGCGTTTTAGTGTAGGTGTCCCCCGGAATGGGCGGCCTCCCCGGTGTGCCCGACACTGGGGTTCGTGGGGGCGGTTTGTGGAGAGGACAGTGTGTGTGTCGTTATTTGTGGAAGGCACTGTGTGGTTGGGTGCGGGGTTTTTTAAAACCCTTTTCCTTTGAGAAGAGAGGCCCTGAAGGGGATGGGGGGTGGGGTGTGAATAATTGGCATATCCATGTGAATAACTTGGCAATCCTGTGAAAAATTGGGATATCCATGGGGAAAAAAATTTGGTATCCATGTGAATAATTGGCATATCCTGTGAATAATTGGCTATCCATGGGATAATTGGCTATCCATGGAATAATTTGGGATTCTGGGGTAAAAGGATGCATGAAATAACTTGGGATATCATTGAATACTTGGCATACTGGGAAAAACTTGGGGTATCCATGTAAATAATTGGTATCCACGGGAATAACTTTGGTGTGAATAATGGCATATCCTTGAATAAAATTTGGATATCCATGGGAATAAATTTGGAAAATCCATGGGGAAAATTGGGGATTTAATTGGGGATATCCTGGAATAACTTGGCTTTTCCCTTTGAATAATTTGATATCCCGGGGAAAAATTGGAGGGGAAAAACTTGGCAAATAAATTTATAATTGGCATATCCAGGAATAATTGGCAATCCATTGAATAGCTTTTGGCTATATTGGGGGTAACTTGGGTGGAATAAATTTGGCTATCCATGGGAATAATTGGGGTTCCCTGGGAATTTTCAAACCATGTGAAAAACTTTGAGGGAATAACTTTGGGAAAAACAAGTGAAAACTTGGGATTTCCCCTTGAATAAATTGGATTCCATGTGAATAGCTTGGGATATCCTGGGGGAAAATTGGAATCATTGAAAAACTGGAATCCATGGGAAAACTTTGGGATATCATGGAAAAATTGGCATATCTATGAATAATTTGGGAATCCTGGGAATAACTTGGATCCCGGGAATAACTTAGATACCCGTGAAAAATTGGATATCCATTGAATAGCTTTGGATTTCCTGGGGAAATAACTTGGGAAAAAAATGTAAAAATTGCATATCTATGGGAAAACTTTTCATATCAGGGAAAAACTTGGATTTCCTGGGAAAAAACTTGGCATATTAAAGAATAATTTGGGGATTCCCCTGGGAATAACTTGGCATTCCCGGGGGAAAAATTGGATTCCGTGAATAATTCCTTAAATTGGCTATCCATGTGAATAACTTTGGTGCATGGAAAATTTGGCATACCTGGGAAAATTTGGAATCCTTTGAAAATTTGGGTGTATGTGAAAAACTTGGTTAAAACATGTGAATTTGGCTGCCAATGTGAAAAATTGGCGTATCATGTGAATAAATGGGATTATGTAAAGACTTGAAAACGGAAAAAT
>CM054150.1:61337688-61345188 GCA_028751875.1 Rapana venosa
CCAGCTAAACACAGTACAGACACACTGTGACCAGCTACAACACAGTACAAACACACTGTGACCAGCTACAACACAGTACAGACACTCAGTGACCAGCTACAAAAACAATAGAAAGAAACACAGCACTGGCTTTTAAAATGATACAAGCACACATACACTTTAACCAGCTACCCAAACAATACGAACACACATAAAGGCCAGCTACCCAAACAATACGAACACACATAAAGGCCAGCTACCAAAACGATACAAAGAAACACACAGGCCAGCTACCAAATGGTACAAGCACAAACCATTGCTTGCTACCCTGGCCTAGTGGTTAGATGAGCAGAGGGTCAGCTGTAAGGCTGGGGATTTCATTCCCAACAGGAGCATCCTAACTGTTTCTGACTGTGGCCCTCTCCTAGCCAGAGCTGTCTGTGCTGTGGGCTGCCAGGAAAAGACATGCCACACACCGCCATGAGGACAGCTGTGCTGTGGAAAGACACCGCACACACCGCCATGAGGACAGCTGTGCTGTGGAAAGACATGGCACACACCGCCATGAGGACAGCTGTGCTGTGGCAAGACACCGCACACACCGCCATGAGGACAGCTGTGCTGTGGAAAGACATGGCACACACCGCCATGAGGACAGCTGTGCTGTGGAAAGACACGGCACACACCGCCTCGAGGACAGCTGTGCTGTGGAAAGACATGGCACACACCGCCACGAGGACAGCTGTGCTGTGGAAAGACATGGCACACACCGCCACGAGTACAGCTGTGCTGTGGAAAGACATGGCACACACCGCCACGAGGACAGCTGTGCTGTGGAAAGACATGGCACACACCGCCATGAGGACAGCTGTGCTGTGGAAAGACATGGCACACACACCGCCATGAGGACAGCTGTGCTGTGGAAAGACACGGCACACATTGCCATGAGGACAGCTGTGCTGTGGAAAGACATGGTACATACCGCCATGAGGACAGCTGTGCTGTGGAAAGACACGGCACACACCGCCATGAGGACAGCTGTGCTGTGGAAAGACATGGCACACACCGCCATGAGGACAGCTGTGCTGTGGAAAGACACGGCACACACCGCCATGAGGACAGCTGTGCTGTGGAAAGACATGGCACACACCGCCATGAGGACAGCTGTGCTGGCTGCTACACGCTCTTTTAAAGGATCAATGATTTCAAAGCCATAATGATTTGTTCCCAGGACACTCCACCTCTACAGCCCCTGCATGTCTGCCTAGTCAAAGTCACATTCAAACTCTCATTTTCAGATGGTACATGGAATATAAAAAAAAGCACATAAGTGCTTATTCCATTATCCTCGATATAACAGAACTTTTAAAAATGGGGACGTGATAGCTCAGTGGTTGGAGCACTTGCTTTCCCCAGCCAAGTTAAGCAGCGTCGAGCGTGGTTGCCACTTGGATGGGTGACCGTTTGCACACCTTGGCTTCAGTACAGTTCCCCAGTTCACCCAGCTGTAAATGGGTACCTGCTCTCTTTAGAGTCAGGGAAGGTAAAGCAGCGAGGGAGAGGAGATGGGCGCCGCCCTCAATATGCTGGCCCTAGAGAAGTGAGGTCGCTCCCCTACGACCTTATATGTTATGGGACACCTTTACCTTTACATTGAATAAGCAATTTCTACGGATAATCTTTGCATGAGCACACTTATATGCATGCGCGCGCGGGCGTGTGTGTGTGTGTGTGTGTGTGTGTGTGTGTGTGTGTGTGTGGTGTGTGTATGTGTATGTGTGTGTGTGTGTGTGTGTGTGTGTGTGTGTGTGTGTGTGTGTTGTGTCTTTGTTACTGCTGAAGGGGGTGGATGGCCAATCTCAGAGCGTGCACCTCAGTGCTCATCATGGCGACAGCATTGAAGAACACTCTGCACTGGAAACACCGCCAAGGAGGACATCCTTCGTCATCTTCATGTCGGCCCCTTCTTCTCTTGTGCCCACGTGATCATCCGTAATCGTTGCTGCACCCGACACAGCAGGCTGCACACAGCGCTGCCTGCAGACATGCAAGCACGCACACACACACACACACACACGCACGCACGCACGAGCGCACACACACATATACACACACTTTCCCGTCTGATATCACTATTTAGTGGAAGGACGTTAAACTGAAGAACTACTACTACTACTATTACTACTACTACTACTACTACTACTACTACTACTACTACTACTACTACTACTACTACTACACACACACAATGCAATGGCCATGAATGAACACATGCACGCATGCGTGTGCGTACACACAGATACTGTACAGACCACGCGACCATGGTCACTGGTTCATGTTTCTGGTTTTACTTCCTACAAACATGATCTGCCTGACCTTTTTTTTCTTTTTTTCTTGGTACAGGCTATTGGTAAAGGCTGTAATAATGTACTACTTCAGTATTATCATTAACACAGTTTTGTTCCTAGATGGTTTGATGAAAAAAGGCAAATGCATTGGTTATTCAATATACCATCTGGAAATAAAACTGTGACTTGACTTGACGCAGGCAGGCACAGGCACACACTGCAGGTGAGGAGAGTCACCGCCATGTCCCCTGCTGTCGTCACTCTGCACCTCTTCCCATTCTTCCCGTGGTGTGGCGGCATCAGGGGGCAGGGGCCGTAACCCTCTGTCCCTTTGGGTCCACGTGATCCTGGCTAATGGCGTCAGGGGGTGAAGGATGACTCACTGCAGGTGTGCCCAGGTAACACAGGCCCGCTGCCTGCCTGGGGCTGGGCTCCAGGGACCACTGCAGGTGTGCCCAGGTAACACAGGCCCGCTGCCTGCCTGGGGCTGGGCTCCAGGGACCACTGCAGGTGTGCCCAGGTAACACAGGCCCGCTGCCTGCCTGCCTGGGGCTGGGCTCCAGAGGACCACTGCAGGGTGTACCTGTGCCCGGTGAGGAGGAGCAGGGGAGGCCACTGCTTCTGCCCCTTGTCTTGCAAGCTTCTGGTGAGTGTTGTTGTTGTTGTTGTTGTTGTGGTGGTGGTGGTGGTGATGGTGTGTTTCTTTTCTTTCGTTTATTCTTTATTGAAAGAAGAGGAAATTCTGAAACGATGGGAAGACTATTTTAAAAATCTTTTAAACCCATCTGGAGTACAAGCTTCCAGCTCTCAGTTCTCACCACGCTATAAAGACCAGTTAGAGCCCCAAATCCTTGAAGCTGAAACAAGAAAAGCAATTAAGACCAGCCCAAAGGGCAAAGCGGCAGGCGATGACGGCATAACAACTGAAGCCATCCTTGCATGCGGAGAAACGGGAGTTAAGTGGCTCACCATCATCTTCCAGAAAGCATGGGAAGAGAGGAAAGTACCAATGGACTGGCAAAATGCAATAGTGGTGCCAATTTGGAAGAAGAAGGGCAGCAAGAGAGACTGCAGCACCTACAGAGGCATTTCACTTCTCAGCCATGTAGAGAAAATGTATGCAAAGATTCTAGAACAGCGCACAAGAGCCAAAGCAGAACACCTACTGAGCAATGCCCAGTTTGGCTTTCGGAAAGGAAGAGGGTGCACAGATGCCATTTTCGCACTCCGACAGCTGTGTGAAAGAGCCATCGAATACAACCAAGACCTGCATTCAGTATTCGTTGATCAAGAAAAAGCTTTCGACCGAGTCAACAGAGACAAGCTCTGGAAGATCCTGGAGCAGTACGACGTGAAGGGGCAGTTGCTTGATAACATCAGAGCAATCTATGCCAACAGTATGAGCGCAGTCCGAACAGCCAGTGGAACATCCGACTGGTTCCCGGTTACATCAGGGGTCAGGCAAGGCTGCGTACTCTCTCCCCTTCTCTTCGTGATCTACATGGACCAGATTACAAAGGAAGCCAACCCAGATCTTGAGGCCCTGAACGAACTATTATTTGCTGACGACCAGTCCTTGATGAATCTGAACAAAGCAGCTCTTCAAGATCACACAGACCAACTCAACACAAGCTGCGAGAGGTATGTCATGAAGATCAGTATCGCCAAAACAGAAGTTATGTCTGTCAGCAGAAATCCAGGAAAGCTGGACATCAACATCAACGGCACCCAGCTGAAACAGATCAAAGAATTTAAATACCTTGGCAGCCTCTTCACTGAAGATGGAAAATTGGACAGAGAGATAGAAACAAGATGCCAGAAAGCGAACGCAGTCAGTTACCAACTCGCCCCCCTTCTAAAACATTCCAGCATCCCAATGAACACCAAGGCAAAACTCATCAACGCCATCTTCGTTCCAACACTCACATACCAGTGTCAGACATGGGCCCTAACAAAAGCCTTAGAGAGAAAATTGGTCACATGTGAAATGCGCTGCCTGAGAAAAGCTGTCAACAAGACCAGACGCGACAAGATCAAGAATGAGGTGATCAGAGACATGGTCGGACTAACACCAATTTTCCACCATATCGAACAACAAAGGATCAGGTGGTTTGGTCACCTCACTAGAATGCCGCCCAACCAACCAGCCCTACGGGCATACACCACAAAATACAATGGCTGGAAAGCCAGAGGTAGACCAAGGGGACGATGGAGCGACTCCATGGCTGACACCCTGCGAGCCCATGACCTGTCACTCCATCAAGCCTCCCGCCTTGCTGCAGACAGACGTCTGTGTCTTCCCGCGACGCTGAAAGGTACCAGCGGCAGATGAAAGAAAGAAGAAGAAAATTCTTTCTTGTATTCTTTTATTTCGAGCATAACGGAATAAGCACTCATGTGCTTTTTTCACACAGTCCCCGTATGTATGCAGTTTTGAAAATATTGCCATCCGTTCCCACCGGCAAAAAATGGCCTACTCTTCTGAAAAGCGCGCGCGCGCGTGTGCATGTGTGTGTGTTTGTGTGTGTGTGTGTGTGTGTGTTTGTGTGTTTGTGTGTGTGTGTGTGTGTTTGTGTGTGTGTTTGTGTGTGTTTGTGTGTGCGTTTGTGTGTTTGTGTGTGTGTGTATGTGTGTGTGTGTGTTTGTGTGTTTGTGTGTGTGTGTTTGTGTGTGCGTTTGTGTGTTTGTGTGTGTGTGTGTTTGTGTGTGCGTTTGTGTGTTTGTGTGTGTGTATGTGTGTGTGTGTTTGTGTGTGCGTTTGTGTGTTTGTGTGTGTGTGTGTTTGTGTGGTGTATGTGTGTGTGTGTGTGTGTGTGTGTGTTTGTGTGTGTGTTTGTGTGTGTGTTTGTGTGTGTGTTGACTGACACCAGACTATGACCCCCAGCAGTGGTGTCTGGTGCTGAGGGCTGAGGTCAGGCAGGCTGAGGTCAGACAGGCTGAGGTCAGGTCAGGCAGGTCATGTTTGGAGGAAGTGAACCCCAGACACGAAGCAGTGACCATGGCCCCCTGGTCTGTCACAGTGAATTGTCTGTAGGGAAGTTATGGGCTCCTTTCCTATCAGGGGCACTGTGACGTTATGGGAGTTTTCTTTTTTTCTTTTCTTTCTTTCTTTCTTTTAAAAAAAGTTTAAACTCCTTTTGCCCCTAACCTGGAGTTGAGAGCGCCGTGGACTGATGAGAAAGTCTGGGACCACACGCAGTGGAGGACCAGCCCGTGTGGGTCAGTCCCTGTCGTTGCTAGTGTGGCTCAGGCACGGCCATCCCTGCAGGTGTCCTCATGTCCGCGGTCAGGCTGACACAGGCAATGCAGGACACCCGCTGCACAGCCCAGTCCCCGTCACGCCAGTCTGCACCTCCGCTGACTTCTTGTCTGACTTCTCCCTGCACTCCTTGAGCAGTCATGGGTGGGGGGGGGGGCACTGCAGTGAAGTCTTCTGCCAGGTGAGTGTGGCAGGTGAAAGCTGTGGAGCCTCCCTGTCCAGGCTTCACCCCGCTCCTCTCCTTGACACACCAGTGCTTAATCCTTGAAGTCAAAGAAGACATGCATAAATAACAAATATAATAATACGACATGCACACACAATGTTCAACAACAGTAACACGCCACAACAACAACAGTAACAAGCCACAAGAACAACAGTAACAAGCCACAAGAACAACAGTAACAAGCCACAACAACAACAACAGTAACAAGCCACAACAACATCAGTAACAAGCAACAACAATAACAGTAACAAGCCACAACAACAGCAGTGACAAGCCACAACAACAGCAATAACAAGCCACAACAACAACAGCAATAACAAGCCACAACAACAACAGTAACAAGCCACAACAACAACAGTAACAAGCCACAACAACATCAGTAACAAGCCACAACAACAACAGTAACAAGCCACAAGAACATCAGTAACAAGCCACAACAACATCAGTAACAAGCCACAACAACATCAGTAACAAGCCACAACAACAGTAACAATGACAAAGACAATGACAAATTCCTTTATTTAGAAGATAATTCATAAGCACCCATGTGCTTCTTTTTAATCCAGTCCCCACCTTTAGGGATATATATATATATATATATGATAATAAAATAAATAAAGCCCATACCAATGTACTCACACAGTAAACGGGAAAAAATATCCACATACGAAAAACCGCAAAAATCACTAAAAAAGAGAGAAAAAAGCAACAGCAAATAATAATAAAAGAAAACAAAACAGAGCAAAACAAAAACACAGAAGCAACCAAAAACAAATAACAAAGAAACCAAGAGCAAAATAATAGCAGCAACAACAACAAGGGAAGAGGGGACAACCGAATAATCCCCCTCCAAAAAAACAAGAAAAAACAAAAACAAAACAAAAACGAAAAGACCCCTCCATAATATAAAGGAGAACAAACCATGTAAACAGTATCGTTTTGCCTAACAGAAAGAAACGCCAACAAAGTCATTGTACTGTTTATGGGAAAGCAACAGCAATAGTAAAGTACACAAAAACAAATATTATATGAGCAGACTTAGGAGATTATGCAAGAGCAATCCCCCCCGCCCCCACCCCCCTCCCTGCACACGTACACGTACACGCACGCACGCACACACATACGCACGCACGCATGCACGCACACCATGCATCAATGCCAAAATCAGATCTTCATGAATATCAAATATAGCCATAGAAAAGGACATCTACACATTGATATTAAGATATACATAATTGATACACTCTAAACAAGATATTGAAATATAACATTCACCAGCGCTTTGATTTGTTGCTTTAGAAGATTCAGCGCTATATAAATTCCATACATTATTATTATTTTTAAATCTCAAATACAGTCATCTTACGCAATAAAATTGACATATTAAATCTGAATAAAGCATTCATCAGGGTACAAACTGTAAACACGACAATTAAATCAATAAGCAAAACAATAAAAGGAGAGAGAGAGAGAGGTAAGAAAGAAAGAAAGAAGAGAGAGAGAGAGAGAGAGAAGAGAGAGAGAGAGAGAGAGAGAGAGAGAGAGAGAGAGAGAGAGAGAGCCACAACAATAACAGTAACAAGCCACAACAACAGGAGGACAGCCCAACAGCGGGCCTCACACATGCCCCTTTCCTTTATAAGCAGCTCACACAACAATAACAACAACAACGACAACAACAACAACAA
>CM054150.1:61347688-61402688 GCA_028751875.1 Rapana venosa
TATGTGAGTATTATATATTTAGTATTATCCCCGAAACACCCCCACACCCACACCCACACACACACACACACACACACACACACACACACACACACACACACACACACACACACACACACACTCACTCACTCACTCACTCACTCACATTCTTTCCCTCAATAACTGTATAGGTTTAGGTTTCTTCTTTTGTTTTGTTTCTTGTTTTTATTGTGTGAATGTATGGGTATTGAATTTATTTCATTATCATGACATATAATTTGAAAACGAGTATAATAAAAAATGAGTGTTGATGGGATCGTGTACTGTTTTGGGAATTATATATTGGATATTATCTCTGAAATACACACACACACACACACACTCTCTGTCTCTCTGTCTCTGTCTCTCTCTCTCACACCTTTTATCGTTTTGCTTATAGTGTATCCTGATGAAGGATTCATATTTTATATTTTCAATACTTTATTGGACTTGCCTCTGTACTTAAGTTTTAATGAGTGCCCTATTTCAATATCTATAGTTATGTGTAACAAGTATATGTACCATTTGACAATGTGTAGATGTTTATCTTTATGACTTATTAAGTTTGGTTGTTATTTTTCTTGGCTTTGTTGTTGTTCTTGTTGTTCTTGTTTGTTTGTTTTTCTCTTTTTTTCTTCTTTTGTTAGCTTGGTTTTTCTTTCTCTTTTGTTTGTTTGTTTTGGTTAGGGATTTTTTTGGGGGTGGGGGTGTTTTTAGGGTTTTCTTTTATTTGTTTGCTTTGGGGGGGGGGGGGGGGTTGTTGGGGGGGGGGGGGGGCTGTTTTGAAAAGGGTTATTTCCCCTTGTTTCTATTGTGAGACTGTATAAGTGTTGGGTTATTATTATTATGATGTATCCCTACGGGCGGGGACTGGATGTAAAAAAACACATGAGTGCTTATTCATTATCCTCGAAATAAAAGAATTTGTCATTGTCATTGTCTCTCTCTCTCTCTCTCTCTCTCTCTCTCTCTCTCTCTCTCTCTCTCTCTCTCTCTCTCTTTCTCTCTCTCTCTTTCTCTCTCTCTCTCTCTTTATCTCTCTCTCTCTCTTTATCTCTCTCTCTCTCTCTCTCTCTCTCTCTCTCTCTCTCTCTCTCTCTCTCACCTTTTATCGTTTTGCTTATAGTTATGGTGTATCCTGATGAAGGATTCATATTTTATATTTTCAATACTTATTGGACTTGTCCTCTGCACTTAAGTCTTAACGAGTGCCCTATTTCAATATCTTATTGTTATGTGTAACAAGTATATGTACCATTTGATAATGTGTAGATGTTTATCTTTATGACTTATTAAGTTTGGTTGTTATTCTTCTTGGTTTTGTTGTTGTTGTTGTTGCTTCTTTTTCTCTTTTTTTTCTTTTGTTGGTTTGGTTTTCTTTCTCTTTTGTTTGTTTGTTTTGGTTGTGGGTTGGTTGTTGGTTTTTTTGGGGGGGTGGGGGTGGGGGTGGGGGGGGGTGATGGGGGATGTTTTTAGGGTTTTCTTTTATTAGTTTGCTTTCGGGGGGGGGGGGGAGTTGCTGCTTTGAAAAGGGTTATTTCCCCATGTTTCTACTGTGAGACTGTATAAGTGTTGGGTTATTATTAAGATGTATCCCTACGGGCGGGGACTGGATGTAAAAAAGCACATGAGTGCTTATTCATTATCCTCGAAATAAAAGAATTTGTCATTGTCATTGTCATTGTCATTGTCATTCTCTCTCTCTCTCTCTCTCTCTCTCTCTCTCTCTCTCTCTCTCTCTCTCTCTTCTCTCTCTCTCTCTCTCTCTCTCTCTCTCTCTCTCTCTCTCTCTCTCTCTCTCTCTCTCTCTCTCTCTCTCTCTCTCTCTCTCTGGTGGCAGGATGGTTAAGATGTTTGCCTACCAACAAGTCAACCGTGAGGTTGTGGGTTCGATTCCCAGCTTCGCCCTTTCTTCCCAGTTTGACAAAAAAACTGAACTGAATGTCAAAGTCCTTCGGCTGAGACTATAAACCGAGGCCCAGTGTGCGAACGCATGCAGAATATCTTGCGCACGCGTTAAATCCTGTTCCGATTTTCGAAAGAGTAGGCCATTGTGTGCAGTGGGAACAGATGACAAAATTTACAAAACCGCATACACACGGGGACTGGATGTAAAAAAGCCCATGAGTGCTTATTCCATTATTCTCGATATAAAAGAAGAAATGAATAAATAAATAAATGTCTCTCTCTCTGTCTCTGTCTCTCTGCCTGCCTGTGTCTTTCTGTCTGTCTCTGTGTGTCTGTCTGCCTGTGTCTGTGTGTGTGTGTCTGTGTGTGTGTGTCTGTCTGTCTCTCTAAGTGAGCACAGTTTGTCTGTTAATTTGTCTAAATGTTACCATGCGTCCTTTTTTTCAGTTCTTTCTTCGTGTTTCCGCTCCTTCCTGTTTACCCGTCTGCGTTGTAAATTGTCGTTGATAATGTCTGACTATTAGTTTGCTAACTATGCTGTTGACTGGAAAAACGTCTGAACTATTAGTTTGCTAACTATGTTGTTGACTGGAAAAACGTCTGAACTATTAGTTTGTTAACTATGCTGTTGACTGGAAAAACGTCTGAACTATTAGTTTGCTAACTATGCTGTTGACTGGAAAAATGTCTGAACTATTAGTTTGTTAACTATTCTGTTGACTGGAAAACGTCTGAACTATTACTTTACTAACTATGTTGTTGACTGGAAAAACGTCTGAACTATTAGTTTGCTAACTATGCTGTTGACTGGAAAAACGTCTGAACTATTAGTTTGCTAACTATGCTGTTGACTGGAAAAACGTCCCAACTATTAGTTTGTTAACTATGCTGTTGACTGGAAAAACGTCTGAACTATTAGTTTGCTAACTATGCTGTTGACTGTGAAAACGTCTGAACTATTAGTTTGTTAACTATGCTGTTGACTGGAAAAACGTCTGAACTATTACTTTGTTAACTATGCTGGTGACTGGACAAACGTCTGAACTATTAGTTTGCTAACTATGCTGTTGACTGGAAAAACGTCTGAACTATTAGTTTGCTAACTATGCTGTTCACTGGAAAAACGTCTGAACTATTAGTTTGCTAACTATGCTGTTGACTGGAAAAACGTCTGAACTATTACTTTACTATGTTGTTGACTGGAAAAACGTCTGAACTATTAGTTTGCTAACTATGCTGTTGACTGGAAAAACGTCTGAACTATTACTTTACTATGTTGTTGACTGGAAAAACGTCTGAACTATTAGTTTGCTAACTATGCTGTTGACTGGAAAAACGTCTGAACTATTAGTTTGCTAACTATGCTGTTGACTGGAAAAATATCTGAACTATTAGTTTGCCAACTATGCTGTTGACTGGAAAAACGTCTGAACTATTACTTAAATAACTATGCTGGTGACTGGACAAACGTCTGAACTATTAGCTTGCTAACTATGCTGTTGACTGGAAAAACGTCTGAACTATTAGTTTGCTAACTATTCTGTTGACTGGAAAAACGTCTCAACTATTAGTTTGCTAACTATTCTGTTGACTGGAAAAACATCTGAACTATTACTTTGTTAACTATGCTGGTGACTGGACAAACGTCTAAACTATTAGTTTGCTAACTATTCTGTTGACTGGAAAAACGTCTGAACTATTAGTTTGCTAACTATGCTGTTGACTGGAAAGACGTCTGAACTATTAGTTTGCTAACTATGCTGTTGACTGGAAAAACGTCTGAACTATTAGTTTGCTAACTATGCTGTTGACTGGAAAAAACGTCTGAACTATTAGTTTTCTAACTATGCTGGTGACTGGAAAAACGTCTGAACTATTAGTTTTCTACCTATGCTGTTGACTGGAAAAACGTCTGAACTATTAGTTTGTTAACTATGCTGTTGACTGTGAAAACGTCTGAACTATTAGTTTGCTAACTATGTTGTTGACTGGAAAAACGTCTGAAGTATTAGTTTGCTAACTATGCTGTTGACTGGAAAAACGTCTGAACTATTAGTTTGCTAACTATGCTGTTCACTGGAAAAACGTCTGAACTATTAGTTTGCTAACTATTCTGTTGACTGGAAAAACGTCTGAACTATTACTTAAATAACTATGCTGGTGACTGGACAAACGTCTGAACTATTAGTTTGCTAACTATTCTGTTGACTGGAAAAACGTCTGAACTATTAGTTTGCTAACTATTCTGTTGACTGGAAAAACGTCCCAACTATTAGTTTGCTAATTATTCTGTTGACTGGAAAAACGTCCGAACTGATAGTTTGCTAACTATGCTGTTGACTGGAAAAACGTCTGAACTATTAGTTTGCTAACTATTCTGTTGACTGGAAAAACGTCTGAACTATTACTTAAATAACTATGCTGTTGACTGGAAAAACGTCTGAACTATTAGTTTGCTAACTATTCTGTTGACTGGAAAAACGTCTGAACTATTAGTTTGCTAACTATTCTGTTGACTGGAAAAACGTCTGAACTATTACTTTGTTAACTATGCTGGTGACTGGACAAACGTCTGAACTATTAGTTTGCTAACTATTCTGTTGACTGGAAAAACGTCTGAACTATTAGTTTGCTAACTATGCTGTTCACTGGAAAAACGTCTGAACTATTAGTTTGCTAACTATGCTGTTCACTGGAAAAACGTCTGAACTATTAGTTTGCTAACTATGTGTTGACTGGAAAAAACGTCTGAACTATTAGTTTTCTAACTATGCTGGTGACTGGAAAAACGTCTGAACTATTAGTTTGCTAACTATGCTGTTGACTGGAAAAACGTCTGAACTATTAGTTTGCTAACTATGCTGTTGACTGTGAAAACGTCTGAACCATTAGTTTGCTAACTATGTTGTTGACTGGAAAAACGTCTGAACTATTAGTTTGCTAACTATGCTGTTGACTGGAAAAACGTCTGAACTATTAGTTTGCTAACTATGCTGTTCACTGGAAAAACGTCTGAACTATTAGTTTGCTAACTATTCTGTTGACTGGAAAAACGTCTGAACTATTACTTAAATAACTATGCTGGTGACTGGACAAACGTCTGAACTATTAGTTTGCTAACTATTCTGTTGACTGGGAAAAACGTCTGAACTATTAGTTTGCTAACTATTCTGTTGACTGGAAAAACGTCCCAACTATTAGTTTGCTAATTATTCTGTTGACTGGAAAAACGTCCGAACTGATAGTTTGCTAACTATGCTGTTGACTGGAAAAACGTCTGAACTATTAGTTTGCTAACTATTCTGTTGACTGGAAAAACGTCTGAACTATTACTTTGTTAACTATGCTGGTGACTGGAAAAACGTCTGAACTATTAGTTTGCTAACTATGTTGTTGACTGGAAAAACGTCTGAACTATTAGTTTGCTAACTATGCTGTTGACTGGAAAATTATCTGAACTTTTACTTTTCTAACTATGCTGTTGACTGGAAAAACGTCTGAACTATTACTTAAATAACTATGCTGTTGACTGGAAAACGTCTGAACTATTAGTTTGTTAAGTATTCTGTTGACTGGAAAAACGTCTGAACTGATAGTTTGCTAGCTATGATGTTGACTGGAAAAACGTCTGAACTATTACTTTGTTAACTATGCTGGTGACTGGACAAACGTCTGAACTATTAGTTTGCTAGCTATGATGTTGACTGGAAAAACGTCTGAACTATTAGTTTGTTAACTATGCTGGTGACTGGAAAGACGTCTGAACTATTACTTTGCTAACTATGCTGTTGACTGGAAGACTTCTGAACTATTAGTTTGCTAACTATGTTGTTGACTGGAAAAACGACTGAACTATTAGTTTGCTAACTGTGCTGTTCACTGGAAAGACTTCTGAACTATTAGTTTGCTAACTATGTTGTTGACTGGAAAGACGTCTGAACTATTAGTTTGCTAACTATTCTGTTGACTGGAAAAACGTCTGAAGTATTAGTTTGCTAACTATGCTGTTGACTGGAAAGACGTCTGAACTATTAGTTTCCTAACTATGCTGTTGACTGGAAAGACGTGGTCAGCAGACTCCAGCTGTGTGTTGGTAGAATGGCCTGCCCGTGGTGCCTGGCTGTGACTGCTGTCAGCGTGTTCAGCAGTCAGGAGCCACGCCTTGCTGGACAGTGCTGGAGAGGAGTTGTGCCTCTGCCTCCACGGCCTGTGTGATGGATTGGTTTCCTCCTCTTTCCATCAGCTGCAGGCTTGAGGAGCAGTCTAGTCAGGGAACTGCAACATTCCGCCTGTGTCAGCAGTGAGGGCGGCTTCATTTCCATAGAAGTGCAGTGATCACAGTATGTGTGTGTGTGTGTGTGTGTTGTGTGTGTGTGTGTGTGTGTGGTGTGTGTGTGTGTGTTTGTGTGTGGTGTGTTGTGTGTGTGTGTGTGGTGTGTGTGTGTGTGTTGTGTGTGTTGTGTGTGTGTGGTGTTGTGTGCGCGCGTGTATGTGTATGTGTGTGTGTGGTGTGTGTGTGTATGTGTGTGTGTGTGTGTGTGTGTGTGTGTGTGTGTGTATGTGTATGTGTGTGTGTATGTGTGTATGTGCATGTGTGTGTGTATGTGTGTATGTGTATTGTGTGTGTGCGCGTGCGCGCGCGCGCGAGTATGTGTGTGTATGTGTGTTGTCAGCATGTAAAGGAGGGGATGTGTGTGGGGTTGAAGACAGGGATGAATGGCATATATCATATTTTTCACGCTTGTTAAATTATCATTTTTAACTTAACATATGAAAAACACCAAACAAATGGTTGACAGTGGTATATCCATTAATTTGTGAGAAGAAGAAATACAAGTTGAAGAAAGAAAAAACGGAAGAGGGAAGAAAATATGTGATTAAAAAAATGCCGAGTAGTAAAAACAAGAAGAATGACAGCTCCAGCGACAGAGGAAGAGAAAAAACGCGAGAAAGGAAAGAAGGAGAAGGAGGAGAATGCAAAAAGAAGAAGAAGAATTGCGAAGAAGAAGAATTACGAAGAAGAATGCAAAGAAGAATTGCGAAGAAGAAGACGAAGAATTGCACATAAGAAGAATTACAAAGAAGAAGAATTGCGAAGAAGAAGTCGAAGAATTGCAAAGAAGAAGAATTACAAAGAAGAAGAAGAATTGCGAAGAAGTCGAAGAATTGCAAAGAAGAAGAATTACAAAGAAGAAGAAGAATTACAAAGAAGAAGAAGAATTACAAAGAAGAAGAAGAATTGTGTAGAAGAAGGAGGAGGAGGAGAGGACACAGTGAAGCACACACCTGACGCAGGAGTCGGCTTCCCTTAAAGGGCCAACCTCTCCTTGTAGAAGACTTTTAATCCTCAATATGGCTCTTTCAGGGAGAAGTAAAACACACTTATCAAGATCAATAGTTCGCCTCTCGTATCTGTTCCCAACATGTTTTACAACTCTCTTTTTCAAACTGGTCAACATTACGGTCCTTTAGAAGGCAACATCTTTTGCTCCCTCGGTGTTACCACGCTAATTCACAGCTGACAATCTGATCTAATGTCTCACACAACACTGCACACACACAGACACACAGACACAGACACACAGACACAGACACACAGGCACAGACACAGACACAGACACACAGGCACAGACACACAGGCACAGACACAGACACAGACACACAGGCACAGACACACAGGCACAGACACAGACACAGACACACAGGCACAGACACACAGGCACAGACACACAGGCACAGACACACATACACACACACGGACACATTGATAGAAGAAGGAGAGCACGTGACTGCAGGATTGCACTTAGCATCACTTGTTTCCAATCGCCATGTTTTAGAAACAGACAGGCTTTGAAGGAATTGACCTTTTGACCTTTGCTTTAGCAGGCTGTTGAGGGCGATTAGAGATCATCTTCATCGGGTTAGTCAAGGTTGACGCTTTGCTTTAGGGGTGTCCACTCTTACATCAATGGACACCTCCCCTCTCTGTGTCTGTCTCGTGTGGCCGTGCTGTCCATGTGACAAGTGACGCGGAAGATGGCCAGTGACTGGTCAGCTCTGTTCTTTCATGTTGTCTTGTGTTGCGTGTGCTGCTTGTCTGTCTACAGCGGTCCATCAACATACTGACACCCCTCTCTCTCTCTCTCTCTCTCTCTCTCTCTCTCTCTCTCTCTCTCTCTCTCTCTCTCTCTCTCCTCTCTCTCTCCTGTGAGTGTGGGTGTGTATCCAGTACTGTCAGAGATTCAGATTTGGATTGAAATGACTAATTCCTTCACCAGGCCACTCACTGCCCTGTTCTCCATCATGTGTGAGCAGCCTTGTTTTCAGCCTGCTCTCAGTGTTGACTGATGGCCTGTCCAGTAGCGCCCTGTGTGAAGGAATCTCCTCAAGTGCCCCTGCCTAGTTGTTGACTGTAACTGATGTGTCTGTCTGTCTGTCTGTTGTGTATTTATAGTGTAGGCGTTGCTTTTGCCGTCTTCTTTGTGCTCTCTGTGTTGATGGAGATGTTTTGTCCTGGATACATGTGTTTGCTGTCGTTGTTTTTACAAAAATATATCATTCTTGGTGTTGTTTTTGTACGTCATTAGTTTTCAAATGTGTGTGTGTGCGTGCGTGCGTGCGTGCGTGCGTGCGTGTGTGTGTGTGTGTATGTGTGTATGTGTGTGTGTGTGTGTGGTGTGGACAGAATATCTGAGATGGGCAGATTGCACCTGTGTCGTAATGGAAGGATAAACATTATCAGTTTCAGGAAATAGAAGTTAGTGGAGAAGAGGAAGAATGAAAGAAGAATGCGAAGAAGAAGAAGAATGCAAAGAAGAATGCAAAGAAGAAGAATGCAAAGAAGAAGAATGCAAAGAAGAAGAAGAAGATGATGATGAAGATGAAGAAGAAGAAGAAGAAGAAGAAGAAGAAGAAGAAGAAGAAGAAGAAGAAGAAGAAGAAGAAGAAGAAGAAGAAGAAGAAGAAGAAGAAGAAGAAGAAGAAGAAGAAGAAGAAGAAGAAGCAGTATTTGAGATAGGAAGAAGCAGTATTGAGATAGGAAGAAAGACAGAATGAAGACACTTAGAGCTAATTGGCACTTCAACCACTGTCACTAGTTCTGTGCTTGCTACAGCTGAAGCTGTACCGACTTGTGGAGGAGGCTGGGTTACTGGCCCTTGATGCAGACTGCAGAAGAGGCATCCATGCCATGCAGTAGGCTGGGTTACTGGCCCTTGATGCAGACTGCAGAAGAGGCATCCATGCCATGCAGTAGGCTGGGTTACTGGCCCTTGATGCAGACTGCAGAAGAGGCATCCATGCCATGCAGTAGGCTGGGTTACTGGCCCTTGATGCAGACTGCAGAAGAGGCATCCATGCCATGCAGTAGGCTGGGTTACTGGCCCTTGATGCAGACTGCAGAAGAGACATCCATGCCATGCAGTAGGCTGAGTTACTGGCCCTTGATGCAGACTGCAGAAGAGACATCCATGCCATGCAGTAGGATGGACACCAGAAGGAACACAGGAAGAAGATGCAGCACCTGGTGATGAGCTGGAGACAGTCAACATTCAGCACCTGGTGATGAGCTGTAGACAGTCAACATTCAGCACCTGGTGATGAGCTGTAGACAGTCAACATCCAGCACCTGGTGATGAGCTGTAGACAGTCAACATCCAGCACCTGGTGATGAGCTGTAGACAGTCAACATCCAGCACACCTGGGCGACCCAGTGCTGTTGTACGAGGTATTGCCGCTCTGCATTACGGCAGAACACTGGAGAAGGTGGACACCAGAGAAAGCCTGCTCAGCAGATCGTGGCGCGTTCCAGTGCCTCTGTGGGACAACAGCAGCTGGTCTGGCGGCAACAGCAGCTGGTCTTGCGGCAACAGCAGCTGGTCTGGCGGCAACAGCAGCTGGTCTGGCGGCAACAGCAGCTGGTCTGGCGGCAACAGCAGCTGGTCTGGCGGCAACAGCAGCAACACGCTTCACGCAGAAAGCCACGCCAGCCCCGCAACAGCGACTTCCTTCAACTTGTGTTCAGGTCAGAGTCCCTGGCTCTGTGCCCACCTGCTGTCCACAAGGTCCCCAACAACGGACACAAACCTCACAACCACCAGCAGACACCATTCAAACAGACAAGGAAGAACTCAAAATGTAAAGGCGTAATGAAACATCTTGTCTCTGCGTGCTTGAAGAGATATATTGTTGACTACAAAGGTTGTTTGCTTTGGGTTTGCTTCAAGCCTAACTAGGTGTCAGCTCTTTGGCCATTCCTCTGGAAAGCCTGGAGAGTGGTCAGAGGGGGACCGGTGGTCTAGAGGTAACGCGCCTGTCCAGAAAGCGAAAAGTCCGTGTCAGAAGTGTGCAGTGGTTCGAATCCCGCTTGGGCCCGAAACTTTACCCCCATCCATGAAACCATGAGTGAGTCTGGGCGCTAGTCTTTCGGATGAGACGATAAACTGAGGTCCCGTGTGTTACACAGAATTATTCAGCGCACGTCAAAAAACAACAACACGGCCCCTGCCTAGTTGTTGACTGTAACTGATGTGTCTGTCTGTCTGTCTGTCTGTCTGTTGTGTATTTATAGTGTAGGCGTTGCTTTTGCCCTCTTCTTTGTGCTCTCTGTGTTGATGGAGATGTTTTCTCCTGGATACATGTGTTTGCTGTCGTTGTTTTTACAAAAATATATCATTGTTGATGTTGTTTTTGTACGTCATTAGTTTTCAAATGTGTGTGTGTGCGTGCGTGCGTGCGTGTGTGTGTATGTGTGTATGTGTGTGTGTGTGTGGACAGAATATCTGAGATGGGCAGATTGCACCTGTGTCGTAATGGAAGGATAAACATTATCAGTTTCAGGAAATAGAAGTTAGTGGAGAAGAGGAAATGAAGAAGAATGCAAAGAATTGGAAAGAAAAGAAGATGCAGAAGAAGAATGCAAAGAAGAAGAAGAATGCAAAGAAGAAGAATGCAAAAAGAATGCAAAGAAGAAGAATGCAAAGAAGAAGAATGCAAAGAAAGAATGCAAAGAAGAAGAAGAAGATGATGATGAAGAGAAGAGAATGCAAAGAAGAAGAAGAAAGAAGAAGAAGAAGAAGAAGAAGAAGAAGAGAAGAAGAAGAAGAGAAGAAGAAGAAGAAGAAGAAGAAGAAGAAGAAGAAGAAGAAGAAGAAGAAGAAGCAGTATTTGAGATGGGAAGAAGCAGTATTGAGATAGGAAGAAAGACAGAATGAAGACACTTAGAGCTAATTGGCACTTCAACCACTGTCACTAGTTCTGTGCTTGCTACAGCTGAAGCTGTACCGACTTGTGGAGGAGGCTGGGTTACTGGCCCTTGATGCAGACTGCAGAAGAGACATCCATGCCATGCAGTAGGCTGAGTTACTGGCCCTTGATGCAGACTGCAGAAGAGGCATCCATGCCATGCAGTAGGATGGACACCAGAAGGAACACAGGAAGAAGATCCAGCACCTGGTGATGAGCTGTAGACAGTCAACATTCAGCACCTGGTGATGAGCTGTAGACAGTCAACATCCAGCACACCTGGTGATGAGCTGTAGAAAGTCAACATCCAGCACCTGGTGATGAGCTGTAGACAGTCAACATCCAGCACACCTGGTGATGAGCTGTAGACAGTCAACATCCAGCACCTGGTGATGAGCTGTAGAAAGTCAACATCCAGCACACCTGGTGATGAGCTGTAGAAAGTCAACATCCAGCACACCTGGTGATGAGCTGTAGACAGTCAACATTCAGCACCTGGTGATGAGCTGTAGACAGTCAACATTCAGCACCTGGTGATGAGCTGTAGAAAGTCAACATCCAGCACACCTGGTGATGAGCTGTAGACAGTCAACATCCAGCACACCTGGTGATGAGCTGTAGACAGTCAACATCCAGCACACCTGGTGATGAGCTGTAGAAGTCAACATCCAGCACCTGGTGATGAGCTGTAGACAGTCAACATTCAGCACACCTGGTGATGAGCTGTACACAGTCAACATCCAGCACACCTGGGCGACCCAGTGCTGTTGTACGAGGTATTGCCGCTCTGAATTACGGCAGAACACCGGAGAAGGTGGACACCAGAGAAAGCCTGCTCAGCAGAACGTGGCGCGTTCCAGTGCCTCTGTGGGGCAACAGCAGCTGGTCTGGCGGCAACAGCAGCTGGTCTGGCGGCAACAGCAGCTGGTCTGGCGGCAACAGCAGCTGGTCTGGCGGCAACAGCAGCTGGTCTGGCGGCAACAGCAGCTGGTCTGGCGGCAACAGCAGCAACACGCTTCACGCAGAAAGCCACCCCAGCCCCGCAACAGCGACTTCCTTCAACTTGTGTTCAGGTCAGAGTCCCTGGCTCTGTGCCCCCTGCTGTCCACAAGGTCCCCAACAACGGACAAAATCCTCACTACCACCAGCAGACAAGGAAGAACACAAAACGTAAAGGCGTAATGAAACATCTTGTCTCTGCGTGCTTGAAGAGATATATTGTTGACTATCAAGGTTGTTTGCTTTGGTTTGCTTCAAGCCTAACTAGGTGTCAGCTCTTTGGCCATTCCTCTGGAAAGCCTGGAGAGTGGTCAGAGGGTGACCGGTGGTCTAGAGGTAACGCGCCTGTCCAGAAAGCGAAAAGTCCGGGTCAGAAGTGTGCGGTGGTTCGAATCCCGCTTGGGCCCGAATTTTTTCCCCCATCCATGAAACCATGAGTGGTAGTCTGGGCGCTAGTCTTTCGGATGAGACGATAAACTGAGGTCCCGTGTGTTACACAAAATTATTCAGCGCACGTCAAAGAACCCACGGCAACAAGAGAGTTTTCCCTGGCAAAATTCTTAGAAAAAAGCTACTCTGATAGGGAAACAAATACAGTTGCAGACCAAAAAATTGGGGGTGGCGCTGCTCTTGTGGCGACGCGCTCTTTCCGGGGAGAGCAGCCCAAATTTCACGCAGAGAAATCTCGTGACTTAAAGTGGTATAAATGAATAAATAGAGTTAATCCTTTCAGTGGATTAGGAAGGATGAGTGGTTCCCCCTTGATGTCCAGTGACAAAGGATGACGTCATTTCTGACCACTCTGTACCTCAGTGGTGTGTGTCAGCTGAGATGAGGAGATGACGACGTGCATGGAGTTCAGGCTGTCTGCTGTCATCCTGTTTCTGTGACACACAGCAGCTGGCTGTTTCAGCTTTAGAATCTAGTGTGTCCATGAACCGATTGATTCCTGTTTCTCTGAGGACCCCCCAAACGATGTCCTCTAAAGGGAGGTCAGCAGGGGCTGGAACCTGCACTCTTCAAATCACTTCAGGTCACTTCAGATCACTTCAGATCACTCAGAGTACTTCAGATCACTTCAGGTCACTTCAGAGTACTTCACAGTGCTTCAGAGTACTTCAGATCATATAAGATCACTTCAGAGCACTTCAGAGTACTTAAGATCACTTTATGTCACTTCAGAGTGCTTCAGATCACTCAGAGCACTTCAGAGTACTTCAGATCATATAAGATCACTTCAGAGCACTTCAGAGTACTTCATATCACTTGACTTCAGATCACTTCAGAGTACTTGAGATTACTTCAGATCACTTCATATTACGTCAGATCACTTCTTAGGACGGATCCAAAACTCACACCACGCTACTGTTCTGCTTTCAGGATAGGCATGCTTCAGTTAGAAATGCGCTGCACCTTTCAGGGTTGTCTCCCACGGGCTGCACTGCACAGATGCTGCACACCGCAGCGTTATTCTTCATGTCAGCGTGTTGGCTGTCCTAGAGCTGTCAGCCCAGGTCAGGGAGGTGAGCTGGACACTGGCAACCTTTCTTCTAGATCACCAGGATTGTGTGGGGCAGTGGACTGGGCTGTTCCCCAAACTGTCTGTTCTGCCCTGCCATGCAGACGAGAGTGACCCTCTGCAGTGAAGTCACCAGCGGGAGCAGTGTGGCAGTCACAGCGGTCACATTGACCTCTGTCCACACCATGGCCACTGGTCACTGCGTTCTGTCCTGTGTGACGTCACAGCAGGCCTCCTGGTTGTATGGCTGTTAACAAATGTGTGACGTCATATTTCCGACACTTCTCCCATGTTGTGCATGATGCAGTGAACCCAATTTTTCAGGACACACACGATGTTGCTGTCATAGCAGGGAGTCAATCTTATCACCTGGATGTGCTTATATTTACATGGAACACTGGAGGCATTGTTTGGGCCAAATTTTAATACTGTTTGTCGTTTTTTCATACTAAGAAACTTTATAGTTATGCATGTGCAAGAGTGTGCAATATGTAAATCTATGCACGAGTACAAACATAAATACGTTCACGCATGTGTATGCATTGAAGGGATGAATTAAAAATTGATCAAGGCCATGGCTTGACTGTTCCCTTAACAGCGTGAGGATGACGTCACGTGGGCAAATATCTGACCTGTCAGGGTGTGCACTGGGTACTACTTGTCTGCTGCCTGTGTCAGGGGAACTCAGCCTCTGGGCTGAAGGCATCAGCAGCATGCTGCTGCAGGTGCTGCAGGTCCTCACTCCCTTCTGCGTCACTGCAGTGGGGTCAGGCCAGCTCTTCTGGTGCTCCTTTTTTTATCTTTTCTTTTATATTGAGGATACTGGAATAAGCACTCATGTGCTTTTATTACACCCAGTCCCCGTGTGTATGCGGTTTTGTAAATTTTGTCATCTGTTCCCGCCTACGCAAAATGGCCTACTCTTCCGAAAAGCGGAACAAGATTTAACATGTGCTCAAGGTGTTCTGTGTGCATTCACACACTGGACTTCGGTTCATATAGTCTCATCCGAAGGAGTTTGAGGGAGAGTGGAGTCGGCACTGATGTTAACTCCAGGGGAAAGTATCCCCTTGAACAGGAATCGAACCCGGGTTGTCAGATTGTGAATGCAATGTTCTGACCACTAGGCTGTTCGTCCCATCCCCCCCATGTAGCAGGCAGAACTGCAGCAAAAGAGCCATGGCTCCTAACAGCGATTGCAAAAGCTTCAGTGGTGCTGGCCCTATGGCCTCCAAACTAGGGGTGAGGTGAGGTGAGGTGAGGTGATGACTGATCTAGTTTTTGAATTGTGAGAGGAAAGACCACACACACAGCTGTGTGCACAGAGAAAGAGAGAGAGAGAGAGAGAGAGAGAGAGAGAGAGAGAGAGAGAGAGAGAGAGAGAGAGAGAGAGAGAAAGAAGAGGAGAGAGAGAGGGGGGGGGAGATGGCAGATTATGACTCTGCCACTGGGCGTACGTGGGTGAGGTTGGAACATCAACCTGAATACAAACAACAACAACAATAATAAAACACTGATAAAACATGAATTACCCACCGCCACCTCTCGCACTTCGTGACTGTCACTTCCATGATCACCACAGCACACCTACAGCAACAACAACATCACTTCAGTCCTCTGCTGAAGTGGAAGGCTGTCAAGCAGTGTCAGAGGTCAGGCTGGGTCAGAGGTCAGGTGGGTGTGTACGGTTGACCCCTAAGGCTAGAGGTCAGGAGGTGAGGATAGCTGTTTACTTCAGGTAGCAAGGTAACACATGCTAGATGTCACCACTGCTCTGACTGTCTGTCTGACTGTCTGCCTGTCTGTCTGACTGTCTGACTGTGTTTGTTGTTTATCTGTCTCCTTATCCGGCTGTCTGTTTATCTCTGCTATTTCATTTCTTACGGTGTTTATTTTGTTTTATGCTTTTAAAAATTTCTTAAATTGTAGGATCCCCCCCTTCACCCCTCTCTCTGTGAGCGCGTGCGTGCGTGCGTGCGTGTGTGCGTGTGTGTATGTGTGTGTATCTGTGTGTGTTAAACAAAAGCAGGATAAAGTCTTGTGTAAGAGACTGTAATGGGGTTTGGAAGATTGTCTGCAAAGGTGGCTGCTGCCTCTCCCTCTGTTCTTCACTGCCTTGTTTCGGTGTTCCACAGGGTCAAATGCCATGCTGAATAAATTACGTTTACACTGTGGCCTTGCCTGTCAAAGTGATGTGTCTGTAGTGGTGGTAGTGGCGACTGTGAGGGTGGCATTCTTGTCACCTCTTGTTATTTACACTGTCCACAGCCATTTCTCCTCTCCACAGCTTGTAAATCACCTGATATCAGTTTTCCTCGCTTTTTCTGTGGACTGATATTGCTTTTATGGGGTACTTTTGCTCTTTTCTTTTTGGGGGATATTTCTCAGTGTCAAAATTAATTTTATATCAAATTTGTACACGCACGCGCACATGTGTGTGTGTGTGACACAAGGATAGAGTATATGAGATGGACAGTGTGTGTACATGTCATATTCAAAGGCTGGGCACAGAAGTTTCTGGGAATATTGCTTTTTCAGTGAACAGAAGCAGTAAACAGAACTGGACCCTGTTTCTAATGGGTGTTTAGCAGTCGTTAGCTACTTGTCTGTGGGGTTACACAGCCTCCAGGCAAAACCAGAGGAGGACAGTACCGGAGAGGAAGAGAAAGGAGAGGAAGATCTTTATTTTTTAAATTTTGCTTTATTCTTTTATATCGAGAATAATGGAATAAGCATTCATGTACTTTTTTACATCCAGTCCCCGTGTGTATGCGTTTTTAAAAATTCTGTCATCTCTTCCCACGGCACACAATGGCCTACACTTTGGAAAAGCTGAACAGGCTTTAACGAGTACGCAAGATGTTCTGCGTGCGTTCGCACTCGGGGCCTTGGTTTATAGTCTCATCCGGAGGACTTTTGGGGAAAGTGGAGTCGGCACTGAAGTTAACTCCAGAGGAAAATATCCAGGAGAGGAAGACCAAGGAGAGGAAGACGGGAGAGGAAGATCCAACAACGCCTGGTGATGAACAGCAGGAGAGGAAGACGGGAGAGGAAGATGCAACAACGCCTGGTGATGAACAGCAGGAGAGGAAGACGGGAGAGGAAGATGCAACAACGCCTGGTGATGAACAGCAGGAGAGGAAGACGGGAGAGGAAGATGCAACAACGCCTGGTGATGAACAGCAGGAGAGGAAGATGCAACAACGCTGGTGATGAACAGCAGGAGGAGAGCTGAAGGTTCCCAACCACGCCTGAGGTAGACAGACTGGTCAACAGCTCACAGTACAGAGATGAGGTAGACAGACTGGTCAACAGCTCACAGTACAGAGATGAGGTAGACAGACTGGTCAACAGCTCACAGTACAGAGATGAGATAGACAGACTGGTCCACAGCTCACAGTACAGAGATGAGGTAGACAGACTGGTCAACAGCTCACAGTACAGAGATGAGGTAGACAGACTGGTCCACAGCTCACAGTACAGAGATGAGGTAGACAGACTGGTCAACAGCTCACAGTACAGAGATGAGGTAGACAGACTGGTCAACAGCTCACAGTACAGAGATGAGGTAGACAGACTGGTCAACAGCTCACAGTACAGAGATGAGGTAGACAGACTGGTCAACAGCTCACAGTACATGTATGTAAAACACCGAATCCCCTGATCAATACAGTTCTTTTGCCATCTTCTACTCCCGATTCACCATCCAAACTCTTGTCTGTTCTTCCGCTAGCCACATCTCCACCATCGCCTTCATCCTCTTCCTCTGATTCTTGTCCAAACCCACCACTTTCATCTTCATCCTCTCCATCTCCTTCAGATCTCCTTCAAGTTTGTCTGTTCAATGTGCAGTCTGTCTGTCCAAATGGAAAAGCCGACTACATTTCCGATTTCATCTCTGAAAAAAACATTGACCTAACCTTCCTCACTGAAACTTGGCTCAAACCACATGGCCATGAGCCCAAAATAAAACAGCTGACTCCTCCAGGATATAAAACTATTTCTTTTCCCAGACTCTCTCGAGGAGGTGGGATTGCCATAATTTTCAAAAACACATTGGAACCAGCTCTTTCTTTCAGCCACAACCTCCCATTCCCACACGACTCTTTTGAAGTTTGCGAAATCAACCTCAACTTACCTGGCCACTCTATTACGTTCTGTTGCCTTTACCGCCCACCTCCTAGCCGTAAGAACAACCTGACATCTTCTGTTTTTCATCAAGAATTCCAGTCACTCCTCGACCACTACAGCCTCTCTCCTACTAAACTTATAATTCTCGGTGACTTTAACTTCCATTTCGACAACCAGTCTTCTCCAGATGTCAAACGTCTTTCTCTTTCTCTTTCCAACCCTTCTTCTCACTCTCCAACTGGTAAACGAAGCAACGCACAGATCTGGCATATATTAGACTGCTGATTACTAATGCTATTCATTTAAATCTTGTTACATCTGTTTTCTGTCCACTAGACGAACTTGCATTCTGATCACATACGCAATTCTTTTCCACCTCAACATCACAAAACCTGTCAGAAAGAAAAATAATGTTACTAACTCGTCGCAATCTAAGGCCTTAGAAATTCATACTTTCTCTTCACAAGCTTCCGAACGTTTTTCAAAAACCTCTGACCACACTGACCTCCTCTGAATACTATACAACTGTTCTCCGCCAATTGCTTGATGAGCAATGCACCTCCTACGGACCATCTCCTACCTGACCAGACCCAGTACGCCATGGTAAACCAAGACATCCTGATAGCCGAAGCGCAAACGCCCGGCCAACTAAACGGCAGTGGCGAAATCAAAACCGAAATCAACAAACAGCTTTTCCGAAAACAAATAAACAAAGTCAAACTCTTAATCCATTCAGCAAAGACAGGAATACAACACTTCCCAAATTCTCTGCGCAACAACCATAAATTCTCTTTTCCCTCACCTCAAATCTCCTGGGTCTGCAAAAACAACTCCTCTCCTACCACCCACCAGCCTGTCTGAACTCCATCTACTTTTCTGCCTTCTTTTCAGACAAAGTCCACACATAACCCTTCCAGACTGGATCAGACTCATTTCCAGCCTGCACCTCCGACCCCAGTCACTGCACTCCTCCTCTTTTCCTTCTGTTCCACAATGAAAAGAAATCATGACAATCAGAAGGAAATGAAACTATAAATCATGCGACCTCGATCCCATACCTGCCCTGTTTTCTCACAATGCCTTCCACAACTTGTACATATTATCACTAAAATAGTAAACTCAACTCTTCTGTCAGACATTTTCCACAAGCCATAAACAGCAATAGTCACACCTCTCCTGAAAAAAAAAAAAGCACGACATCGATCCCAACATTCTGAAGAATTATAGACCTGTCTCGAAACTTACACTTTGCTCTTAAAGTCCTAGAAACAGTTAGTTCTCAAACATCTCAACAGTCCAACCTTCAATCCAATGATCTCCTAACCCCCTTTTCAATCTGCCTATCGCCCCAACCACAGCACCGAAACCACCCTAGTCCATACTTTAGATACACTTCTACTTGCTTCTGATGCAGGAAACAGCTCCTCCTCACTCTCTTGATTTATCTGCAGCCTTCGACACTATAGATCTCACTATCAATTCTTCTTTCTCAGCCTCCAAATACGTTTGGGTAATCAATGCACTGCCCTCACCAGGTTTAACTTCAAACCTCATCAGACAATTTCCAGAAAGTTATTGTAAACAAAGTTCAATCAAAATCTGTCAAAATTGGAATGTGGAGTTCCACAGGGATCACCCTGGCCCCGTTCTCTTTACTCTCTACCTGCTCCACTCTCACATATAATAAACAACACACCATATTGATCATCATTTCTATGCCGATTAAACTCAGCTCAGTGCAGTGATACAGTTGAAAACTTGCTTACCCTCCTGACAAATATGTCCTACTGCCTTCAGACATCAAAACTGGATGACTCAGAACAAGTTACAACTTAATGCCGATAAAACCGAAGCCATGCTCATAGGGACCCAACATAAACTTTCCTCCATCACAAACAACATCAATACAATTCGGCAGTGCGTCAGTTCCTTTGTCCAACTCTGTGAAGTATCTAGGTGTAGTTCTTGACAACACACTCAATATGAAAAAATTCATAACCCAGACCTGCCAGTCTTGCTAACTATCAATTACGGCGCATAAGTGCGATTCGCAAGTATCTGTCCACTGATGCAACTTCCAAGCTCGTCACATCTCTCATTCTTTCACGTTTAGACTACTGTAATTCTCTTCTGGCTGGCCTACCAGCATCATCCATCCACTCTCTTCAACGCATACAAAACTCTGCAGCTCGACTGGTCCTAAGAAAGAAAAGATCCGAACACATCACTCCTCTTCTGCGATCTCTTCACTGGCTGCCAGTCTCACAAAGACTGAAGTATAAGATCAATACCCTCTGTTTCAAATGTCTCCACAAATCTGCACCATCTTATCTTTGTAGCTGTCTTCACCTGTACACTCCATCCCGTTCCCTTCGTTCAGCCGCAGATACTTTGTGCTTTCGAACACCCAGATTCAAACAAACCACTGTTGGCTGTCGATCTTTTTCTGTTTCTGGTCCGTCCACGTGGAATGACCTCCCTCTTTCACTTCGACAAAAGCCTTCACTTGATACCTTCAAATCCAGCCTCAAAACACACTTGTTTCCTACCTGACACTTCCCCCCTCATATTCGTCTCTGCTTTTCAACAGCATTCTTCATCTCCTAAGTGTGTTCGCGGTGTGTGGGTGTTACGTGTGTGGTTAGTGATGTGTGTGTGTGTGTGTGGTGTGTGTATCTTCAGTGTGCTGTGTGTGTGTTGTGTGTACATAACACGTGCACTAAATCTTGAACTATGTTCATTTCATTCTATTGATGAAAGTTGCATGCGCGTAAATGCATATCTGATAGTGCAATGGCGTCTTCGATTGTTTTGTTTTATCAAGAATTTGGTGGCGCTATATAAATTCCATCAATATTATTATTAATTATTATTAGTACAGAGAATGAGTAGACAGACTGGTCAACAGCTCACTAGTACAGATGATGAGGTAGACACGACTGGCATCAACAGTGGTCACAGAGAACTAGTACGATGAGAGTTAGACAGAGAACTGGTCTCAACAGCTACCGCCAGTACAGTAGATCAGGAAGACAGACTGGTCAGCCACAGCTCACATACAGACAGTATGAGGCTAACAGACTGTCAGAACAGCTCGACAGTACAGAGATGAGGTAGACCGCCGGGTCAACTAGCTCACATTACGATGAGAAGAGTCGTGGTAGACAGTACTGGTCAATCTGTTCACTAGAACATGGAGCATGAGGTCTAGACTCGAGACTGGTCAACAGCTCACAGTAACAGAGAATGAGGTACACAGACTGGTCCACCAACTACAACAGACAGCGGAGAGATAGCTAATCAACTGTTCAACAGCATCACAGTACAAGCCTGAAGGTAGACAGACTGGTCAACAGCTCACAGTACGAGCTGAGCGTAGACCAGACTGGCAACAACATCAACAGGTACGATCAGAGATGACGGCACGACGACGGTCCAACAACCAGCTCACAGGGTCTAAAGAGCGAGAGAGATGAGGCTAGAACCATCAGAGTCTGGTCAACTAGCGACGACAGTACAGCAGATGGACGTATGAAGACGAACTAGAACCTGTTCCACATGCTCATGAGTGAGCAGGAAGCTGGGAGGGGTAGAGCAGACTGGTCAAGAAGACGCTTCCACATTACAGAAGATGAGGTACGCCAGCACTAGGTCAACCACTCACAGTCCAGCATGAGGTAGAAGCTAGCGTCAACACAGCTCACCGTACAGAGATGACATAGACACTGCTGGGCAACCAGCTCATACCAGGTACACGAGATCGAGGAAGACAACTGGTCAACAGCTGCTCACAGGTACGAGAGATATGAGTGTAGATCATTCGTTCTCGAAGAATAAACAGACACCCAGAAAAACACGTTAGCTGAAGTACACGCTGGGTCAACCCTACAACCTCCCAAACAGACATACAGACTTGAAGCTCATTCAGCGCTGTACAGCACACAAGCCGAAAAGACACAATACGCTGACGTATCCTTACTATTGCGGCGCGGGAAACAGACTAACGAGAGTTGAACACACTTCCACATGTCACATCAAGGATGGATGTTGCATCCATGTTGTTTCAATACAAACATCTTTGTGTTCGGGGAGGTAGGAGCGAAAGGTCACTCTGACTCTTAGTTTTAAAAAAAAACCACTTCCATCACACCACACTCACGAAAAGCGGCGACGCCCACACATTCTGTTTTTGTGCGCTGGCCTAAGACCCGTTAGTTAAGCGAATGTCGAGTTATTCACTCGTGGACAACAGTCTTAAGGCGTCGAGGAAACGGCCAAACAAGATGTAACCCCAAAGGAGAAAACGACAAGATAATTTAATCACAGTGTCCCTGCCTCCTCATGAGTATTTTCACAACACCGTGCTTCCCATCCTTCAGACCTCACATAGCGCTAACTCTGAGGCTTCTTCTCTTACAGCCTGACGCCGGAAGTGTTTAGAGTTAATCCCCTCAGTGGATTACAGGGATTAGCGTTTCAGTGTAGGTGTCCCCAGGGGATGGACGGCCTCCCCAGGTGTGCCTGACAGCTGTGTGTCGTGGTGGTTGTAGGAGAGGACAGCTGTGTGTGTCGTGGTTGTAGGAGAGGACAGCTGTGTGTGTCGTGGTTGTTGTAGGAGAGGACAGCTGTGTGTGTCGTGGTGGCTGGTGGTTTAAACCTCTGTCCATCTTTTGCAGAACAGCAGGCCAGTGAAGGGGAGGAGGTGGTGGTGGTGTGAATAACTTGGCATATCCATGGGAATAACTTGGCATATCCATGGGAATAACTTGGCATATCCATGGGAATAACTTGGCATATCCATGGGAATAACTTGGCATATCCATGTGAATAACTTGGCATATCCATGGGAATAACTTGGCATATCCATGGGAAAAAACTTGGAAACCATGGGAATAACTTGGCCCTATCTATGGGAATAACTTGGCATATCCATGGGAATAACTTGGCATATCCATGGGAATAACTTGGCATATCCATGTGAATAACTTGGCATATCCATGGGAATAACTTGGCATATCCATGGAATAAACTTGGCATATCCATGGGAATAACTTGGCACATCCATGGGAATAACTTGGCATATCCATGGAATAACTTGGCATATCCATGTGAATAACTTGGCATATCCATGGGAATAACTTGGCATATCCATGGGAATAACTTGGCATATCCATGGGAATAACTTGGCACATCCATGTGAATAACTTGGCATATCCATGGGAATAACTTGACATATCCATGTGAATAACTTGGCGTGTCATGTGAATAAACTGGCATATTATGTGAATGACTTGACATATCGTGTGAATGATATCACATATCATGTGAAAGACTTGACATATAATGTGAATGACTTGGCGTATCATGTGAATGGCTTGGCATATTCATGTGAATAACATGGCGTATTATGTGGATGGCTTGCCATACTATGTGGATGGCTTGGCATATCATTTGGATGGCTTGGCATATTACTTGGATGGCTTGGCATATCATGCAGATGACGTCATATCAAGTGGATGGCTTAGCATATTATGTGAATGACTTGACATATCATGTGAATGACTTGACATATCATGTGAATAACTTGGCATATTATGTGGGTGGCTTGGCATATCACGTGGATGGCTTGGCATATCCAGTATGCAGCGTGCAGTTTGAGATGTAGACAGAAATGAAGGTCACCAGACCCCAGCCAGCTGTCTAAGCCACACACACACACACACACACACACACACACACACACACACACACACACACAACCACACAACACAAACACATACACACCATACACACAGACACACACAGACACACACACATACACACACATACACACAACATACATACACACATACACACACACACACATACACACACATACACACACAAACACACATACACACACATACACACACATACACACACAAACACACATACACACACATACACACACACATACACAACAAAACAACACACACAAACACATATACAACCACATACACACACACACACACACACACTACACCACACACACACACATACACACACATACACACACAAACACACATACACACACATACACACACAAACACACACATACACACACATACACACACATACACAAAACACACACACAGACACACAGACACGGGACACACACATACACAGACACCACATACACACACAGACACACACACACATACACACACATACACACACATACACACACACACACACAGACACACACAATACACACACACATACACACACACACACCCAGACACACACACACACACATACACACACATACACACATACACACACATACACACACATACACACATACACACACATACACACACAATACACACATACACACACACAAACACACACATACACACACATACACACACATACACACATACACACAAACACACACTACACACACATAAACACACACAGACAACCACACACATACACACAGACACACACACACATACAACACACATACACACATACACACACAGACACACACACAGACACACAGACACAGACACACACATACACAACACACACATACACACACAGACACACACAGACACACACACACATACACACACATACACACACATACACACCACACACAGACACACACATACACACACACATACACACACACCCAGACACACACACACACACACAAACACACACATACACACACATAAACACACACAGACAACCACACACATACACACAGACACACACAGACACATACACACACATACACACACAGGACACACACACACATACACACACATACACACACACACAACACACACACAGACACACACACATACACACACACATACACACACACAGACACACACAGACACACACACATAACACACACACATACACACACACACACACACACATACACACAAACACACACATACACACATAAACACACCACAGACACACACACACACACACACAAACACACACATACACACACACACACAGAACACACACACACAACACACATACACATACACACATACATACACACACACACAGACACAACACAAACACACACACATATACACACAGACAAACACACACACATACACACACACATACACACAAACAAACAAACACAGACCACACACACACCACACCACACACACACACACACACACACCACACACACACACACACACACACACACACACACACACACACACACACACACACACACACACACACACACAGACCACGTTTCCTGCACACAGTGCCCCCCTCACTGCCGCCAGTGAAGGGAAGAAGCACAGCACCTTCACTGCCCTCCCCTGCCCTCCCCTGCCCTTCTCCTTCCCTCACCTTCCTCCCACCTCGTGAATCACCTTCTGAAGCAGTTCATCACGTTTTGTGTGAATTTGTCTGCAAGCTGCAAAAGCCTTTCTTTGAGAAGAACAAACATGAATGAAGCCATTATAGTTCTTCAGGAATAGATGGCATGCCTCCAGTACATTTCGCAGTCTGTCATCTGTGCACAATATTAGTCAGCACATTTTCATAAGTTTTTCAGGTGAGTTATGTTGAAACAGAGAGAGAGAGAGAGAGAGAGAAGAGAGAGAGAGAGAGAGAGAGAGAGAGAGAGAGAGAGAGAGAGAGAGAGAGAGAGAGAGAGAGAGAGAGACCAACAACATACAGACAGGCAGACAGACAGACATAGAAGAGCGGAAAAAGAGATTTATACTCTTTATTGCATAAGCCTTGTTTGCCCATTGCAAAATGGAATTACGGTAAAAAAAAAAAAAAGGAGGAGGGGGAGGGCGTTCTACAGAAAATGACAGCTTCCAAATCAGCACAGCTGGAACAACAGGGGCAGCCACAGGGTATCCACGTCACAGGGCCTGGTCCTCACTCCCTTCATGGCCCTGCAACTTTGGTCTGTAAACACCAGACACACTCGTGGTAAATTTGCGGCATGTAGTGCAACTTTTGCGTTTTGCTCTTACTCTTTCTGTTGTGTGAGACACACCACACACACACACACACACACACACAAACACCACACACACAACACACACACACACCACACACACACACACACACACACAACACACAAACACACACACACACACAGATACACACACACACAGATACACACACACCCTGTCATATATCACAACTTGTAAAGAGATGTCAAATGAAATCGAACACACACACACACAACACACACACACACACACACACACACACACACACACACACACACACACACACCACACACACACACACACACACACACACACACACACAAACGCACGCGCGAGAGACACATGTTCATGAATAAATTGTCCACTTCCAGAAAATTTTACACATGTGCTGAAATCGTGTAAGAAAGAATGGAAATGAATCCATTATTATTTGCAGACCACCAACATCCTCCATTGCCAACATCACTGAGGCCAGTGGTCTGTGAGTGCTACAAGAGATCATAGAACTCGGCAGAAGCAGAGAGAGATTGCAAGCCCTGGTAGCATTGCAGGGAGCTCCTACTGACCACAGTGGCGATGGAGACAGTGGAGTGGAGTGGAGTAGAGTGGAGTGGAGTGGAGTGGAGTGGAGTGGATTATCATCATGCATCACCTCAGTCCAGCACTCCCTGAACCTGTCTGCCTTTTTCAGTCAGCCGAACCACAGTGGCAGCTTGAAGTGGATGGGGCATTTCTTCTGGGTCAAGATAAAGTAAATGGGGCATTTCTTCTGGGTCATCATAAAGTAAATGGGGCATTTCTTCTGGGTCATCATAAAGTGGATGGAACATTTCTCCTGGGTCATCATAGAGTGGATGGAGCATTTCTCCTGGATCATCATAAAGTGGATGGAGCATTTCTCCTGGATCATCATAAAGTGGATGGAGCATTTCTCCTGGATCATCATAAAGTGGATGGAGCATTTCTCCTGGGTCATCATAAAGTGGATGGAGCATTTCTCCTGGGTCATCATAAAGTGGATGGAGCATTTCTCCTGGGTCATCATAAAGTGGATGGAGCATTTCTCCTGGATCATCATAAAGTGGATGGAGCATTTCTCCTGGATCATCATAAAGTGGATGGAGCATTTCTCCTGGATCATCATAAAGTGGATGGAGCATTTCTCCTGGATCATCATAAAGTGGATGGAGCATTTCTCCTGGGTCATCATAAAGTGGATGGAGCATTTCTCCTGGGTCATCATAGAGTGGATGGAGCATTCTCCTGGGTCATCATAGAGTGGATGGAGCATTTCTCCTGGGTCATCATAAAGTGGATGGAGCATTTCTCCTGGGTCACCATAGAGTGGATGGAGCATTTCTCCTGGGTCATCATAAAGTGGATGGAGCATTTCTCCTTGATCATCATAAAGTGGATGGAGCATTTCTCCTGCGTCATCATAAGGTGAATGGAGCATTTCTCCTGGGTCATCATGAAGTGGATGGAGCATTTCTCCTGGGTCATCATAAGGTGAATGGAGCATTTCTCCTGGGTCATCATAAAGTGAATGGAGCATTTCTCCTGGATCATCATAAAGTGGATGGAGCATTTCTCCTGGGTCATCATAAGGTGAATGGAGCATTTCTTCTGGCTTATCATAAAGCAGGTGGGGCATTTCTCCTGGGTCATCCACCAGGTGACCTTCTTCACAAACCAGAAGAAGTCCACTGGTGGGTCACTGTCTAATAAACAGTTTGCCTGTCTCCAAGGGAGATCACTGAGGAGAGAGACGAAATATAGAGACAGGGACATACAAACAGATACACAGACAGAAATACACCCATTTGCATATATGTTTACTTTTTACACTATACAGGAAAAGAAATATGTACAAAGGAGGAGGTACATTCTCCAAGAGGTGTCTGGGTATGTTCCTTAATGCACATTAAAAAAAACAACCCAACTGATTCCACCCAGCCTGCCCTTGCCAGAAACAGAAGCAACACCTGACCACACCTGCTAATGAACAGCAGGAAGTCTGAAGGCTTGAGGCATACCGGGGTACCCTACCCCACAACACACAGTACCTACCCCACAATACACAGTGCCTACCCCCACAACACACAGTACCTACCCCACAATACACAGTGCCTACCCCACAACACACAGTGCCTACCCACAACACACAGTACCTACCCCACAACACACAGTACCTAGCCCACAACACACAGTACCTACCCCACAACACAAAGTACCTACCCAACAACACACAGTACCTACCCCACAACACACAGTACCTACAACACACAGTACCTACCCCACAACAGACAGTACCTACCCCACAACAGACAGTACCTACCCCACAACACACAGTACCTACCCCACAACACACAGTGCCTACCCCACAACACACAGTGCCTACCCACAACACACAGTACCTACCCCACAACACACAGTACCTACCCCACAACACACAGTACCTACCCCACAACACACAGTGCCTACCCACAATACACAGTACCTACTCCACAACACACAGTGCCTACCCCACAACACACAGTACCTACCCACAACACACAGTACCTACCCCACAACACACAGTGCCTACCCCACAACACACAGTACCTACTCCACAACACACAGTACCTACCCCACAACACACAGTACCTACCCCACAACACACAGTACCTACCCCACAACACACAGTGCCTACCCCACAATCACAGTACCTACTCCACAACACACAGTACCTACCCACAACACACAGTACTACAACACACAGTACCTACCCCACACACAGTACCTACCCCACAACACACAGTACCTACCCCACAACAGACAGTACCTACCCCACAACAACAGTACCTACCCCACAACACACAGTACCTACCTCACAACACACAGTACCTACCCCACAACACACAGTACCTACCCCACAACAACAGTAAGAACACACACCTGGGCTACCCACCTACAACACACAGCACAGAACTACACCACCACCCTACCTCACACACACACAAACATCACAGTGCCTACCTACACCCACAAACAACACAGTACCCTACCTCACAACACACAGCACAACAGTACACACTGACCTACCTCACAACAACACACAAACAGTAGCACACCTGCACCTACCTACACCACAGCACAACAGTACAACCTGGCTACCCACTCACAACACACAGCACAGACATACACACCTGGCTACCCACTCACAACACCCACAGAACAGTAGCAACGGCTCCCCTACCTCACAACACACAGCACAGAACAACTAGTTACCTACCTCACAACACACACACAGAACAGTACCAGTGCTGCCTACCCACACAACAGCACAGAACAGTACCAGGTGACCTACTCACAACACGCAGCACAGAACAGTACCATGCTCCCACTCACAACACGCAGCACAGAACAGTAGCACAGCTGGGCTACCCTACCTCACAACACACAGCACAGAACAGTAGCTCAGGTGGCTACCCTACCTCACAACACGCAGCACAGAACAGTAGCCCAGGTGGCTGCCCTACCTCACAACACGCAGCACAGAACAGTAGCCCAGGTGGCTGCCCTACCTCACAACACGCAGCACAGAACAGTAGCCCAGGTGGCTGCCCTACCTCACAACACACAGCACAGAACAGTAGCCCAGGTGGCTGCCCTACCTCACAACACGCAGCACAGAACAGTAGCCCAGGTGGCTGCCCTACCTCACAACACACAGCACAGAACAGTAGCCCAGGTGGCTGCCCTACAGAGGATGCCCCACAACAGGCAGCAGTCACGCTCTGCAGTTCTGAGCTCGATGTCAGCAGGTATGGCTGGAAGCCAATGAGAAGGGGACTGGCATCATTGCCTCGTGCTCTGAATGCGACCGATGCCACAGGTAAGGCCTGTCTCCCCACATACCTTTGTGTACATAAGGACACCACCACCACCAACAGCCAAACACGCTTGGCTCAGAAGCATCTTAAAAACAAGACAATCCATCATGTGTCAACCTGCTACCTCTCTGTGGCGGCACACCAGTGAACAACATCCACAGCAACAGACAAACATGTCCCAACTATCAGGAAAAAACAACCCCCCACACACGACACTGATGAAGGAGAAAACCACAAGCCTAATTTAATTCAACCCTCTTGCTTCTGTCCAGTGTACATGTGCAGACATCAGGCTCCCAGCCTTCACGCTGAGGCAGGCCTTAACCCTGCGGCCACCCCTCTTCCAGCCTGCCGTTGACTCTTAATCCCCTCAGTGGATGACAGGGATTAGGGTGTCAGTGCAGTGTCCCCAGCCGGTGAAGCGGCGCCATCAGAGGCCTGGCAGCCAGCGTGTCAGTGGTGTGCAGGGGGACAGGGAGCACCATGGCTCAGTGGTCACCACACTGCACTTGTCATCTCATGAAATCTGAGACTGCAGGTTTGAGTCCCAACTAATATTTATAATGATGTGCTTCTGTACTGGGGGCAGGCCTGTCTGCAGAATGGCATGTTGCACACACGTATCACCTAAAAGAGAGATTTCTAAACAGATCTGTCATCAAAACTGATAAAGCAAGAGTCGTGAGCCAGTCTATGGCTTGCTCAAATATCTCCACAGCAAGAGGAGTGAATAGTTTGTTTTATAGAATAAAACTTAATGCATTCGTAACCAAATTCAGTAGAAACAGTAAATGTCTATGTGGTGAGAATATTTCTAATACTCATATAATATTTGAATGTAAGAATACGAAAGCTTTTTTACCTCAATTTTCTGAAAACTCCCTTAGAAGCATATTCAATAATTTGAATTTGGCATTTGATATTGCAAAAGGTCTCTGGCATAGTCCTATAGGACATTTGTTATAGTTTCATTAACGTTAATCACTTTTTATGTTTTTGTTTCTGTGGTGTGTGTTTTTAAAAAATATTTTTATTGTATCTTTTGCTTTGCACGGTTTCTTTTCATGATTAGACTACTTTTCCCCCCTCGCATTTTTCAGTAGGGCCTCTACAACCACCTCAATTATCATACACCCCTTGTATATATATTTTTTTCTTTCTCGTCTAATATCACTGAGAGTGAACAGACGTAAAATCGAAGACAACAACAACAACAACAACAACAACAACAACGTCATGTTTCAGAATGGCATGTGGCGCACACACAGACACACACACGTCATGTTTCAGAATAGAAAACAGCACACACGTCATGTTTCAGAATAGAATACAGCACACACGTCATGTTTCAGAATAGAATACAGCACACACACGTCATGTTTCAGAATACAATACAGCACACTGTTCTCCCATTAACAATGTTGTGAGGGAACTGGTCAGCTGTGGTCAGTGCCTGTTACCTCACCCACACTTCTTTGCCATCCTCCCTCCCCCTCCCCCAATCCTTCCCTCCCTCATGCCCAGGAGAAGGTGGTTAGCTGTGGTGCCGTGCATTCCTCTTGTCCTAACGCCGCCCACAGCCCTGCTTTACCCCCTACAACCTGAATGAACCTTCTTCCTGGGAAAGAAGACAGTCCACGAGGCCACCTGTTCACAGTCAATGTCAGAATGATGTCGTTCCTGGACATGGCTAGTCTGCCCACGTCGGCACCAGACTGTATGATGTGTGTGTGTTGTGTGTGTGTGTGTGTGTGTGTGTGTGTGTGTATGTGTGTGTGTGTGTGTGTGTGTGTGTGGTGTGTGTGACAGAGACAGAGACAGAGAGAGACAGACAGAGAGAGAGAGACAGAGAGAGAGAGAACGCCGGAAACAACGAGCGATTTTATTTACAGAGAGTAATGGGATAAGCCTGACAATTGCCTACATTGTTTGTATGTACATCCGACCCTTTGAAAAAGAGAGAGACAGTAATCACCAGCCAGCCAGACATACAGACAGACTGACAGACAGACATACAGTTAGACTGACAGACATACAGACAGACTGACAGACAGACATACAGACAGACTGACAGACATACAGCCAGACTGACAGACAGACATACAGACAGACTGACAGACATACAGCCAGACTGACAGACAGACATACAGTCAGACTGACAGACAAACACACAGTTAGATTGATAGACAGACATACAGACAGACTGACAGACAGATATAAAAGACAGACTGACAGACAGACAGATATACAGTCAGACTGACAGACACACATAAAAGACAGACTGACAGACAGACATACAGTCAGACTGACAGACAGACATACAGTCAGACTGACAGACAGACTGACAGACAGACTGATAGACAGACATACAGTCAGACTGACAGACAAACATACAGTCAGACTGATAGACAGACATACAGTCAGACTGATAGACAGACATACAGTCAGACTGACAGACAAACATACAGTCAGACTGATAGACAGACATACATCGATGACAGACAACATACAGTCAGACTGATAGACAGACATACAGTCAGACTGATAGACAGACATACAGTCAGACTGACAGACAGACATACAGTCAGACTGACAGACAGACATACAGTCAGACTGATAGACAGACATACAGTCAGACTGACAGACAGACATACAGTCAGACTGATAGACAGACATACAGTCAGACTGATAGACAGACATACAGTCAGACTGACAGACAAACATACAGTCAGACTGACAGACAGACATACAGTCAGACTGATAGACAGACATACAGTTAGACTGACAGACAAACATACAGTCAGACTGACAGACAGACATACAGTCAGACTGACGACAGATATATACACAGAGTAAGCGCATGATCACGCGCACATGAAAGCAATCGTACTATCTACTAAGATTCAATTTCCATCAATAACTGGCCTTTTCTGCCACCAGTCAAAACTAATGTGCGGATGCTAGTCTTTCGGTCAAGGCAAGAAATCACAGTTCGGTGTGAAAGGCAAATTTAGCGCATGTAAAATATTCCTTGGCAATAAGAAGTGTGTTGTATAATTGTGATGTAAAATCTCACCCTCTGTGTCAAACAGGCTCTGCCTCTACTCACAGGCAGAAAAAAGTGGATCTGCACTGTGGCGATGCATTCTCACAGGGACGACAGCTCCCGCTTCAAATTACGCTAGAGAGCTGGCGTGACATGGAGATTTCATGCAATGATGACACACCTGTCTGCTGTTGAGAGCAAACTAAATCAAAACGTCCTGTGAGGATGTCAGATTCTGTGTGTGTGTGAGTGTGTGTGTGTGAGTGCGCGCGCGCGTGTGTGTGTGTGCGTACGTGTGTGCGTGCGTGCATGCGTGCGTGCTTACGTGCATTTATGTGTTTGTGTGTGTGTGTGTGTGTGCGTGTATGTGTGTGTTTACACACACATACTCACATGGAGGAGGAGGTGAACATCTGAAAAAGCTTGTGGACAACCTTGAAGAAAGGCTGTGTGTTTTTCTGAACTATTTAGGTGTTTACTGTCACTTGGTATTAGCCCCCCCCCCCCCCCTCTCTCTCTCTCTCATTTACCATCTCCCCTGTGTATGGTTGTGTCTACTCCATGTCCTGTGTTGCTGCTACAAGCAGATGTTTTGCTCTGTGTGTGTGTGTGTGTGTGTGTGTGTGTGTTGCGTGCGTGCGTGTGTGTGCGTGTGTGTGTGTGTGTGTGTGTGTGTGTGTGTGATGTTGATCAGGCAGCTGGATAATGGAGTGTCCCCACTGTACAGTTCTGCTCTCTGTCATTGTCATATAATTATAGCTTAATATGTTCTGATATGACTGTGTGCTGAGCTTTGCTCCTAAAGAGGTGGGTAAAGAAAGACTGTTGTGGTGAGAAGGACGAGGAGACTCCGACCTCGCTGGCAGAGAGACAGACTGTGCAGAGCTGTGCAGAGTGACCTCCCCTCCTGCAGAGACAGATGTTTGGCAGACCAAAGCCAGCAGCCCAGAAGATCACAAGCTGTGTACTGTCAGATAATGATAATATTAATAGTAGTAATAATAATAACAATAATAATATAATAATAATAGTAATAATAATAATACATGGAATTTATATAGCGCTATATCTTGCAACAAAGCAAATCAAAGCGCTTTCAGTCATTCTAGTCTTTCACATGCAGCCAGTTACAATTAATAGGATTTTTTTTACAAGTTCAAATGTATACATACACGCACGCACACGCACGCACACCCACACATTAAGGTTTACTCTCCGGCAGGCTGTTGAGGGCAGGGACACAATGAGATGGAACAAGAGAGGAGAATCTTAGCTTTGAAATAAATGTCTTGAGGCCGGATTTAAAAGCGTCATAAGAAGGCTTTTGGAGAAGGGAGAGAGGGAGGTCATTCCAGATCAATGGACCAGAAACACAAAAAGAGCGACGGCCAACGGTGGACTGGTTGAATCTAGGTATTCTTAAGCACAAGGTATCTGCAGCAGAGCGGAGGGAACGAGGAGTGTACAGGTTAAGACATCCACAGAGGTAGGAAGGTGTTGTTTTATGGAGGCATTTGTAACAGAGGGTACTGACCTTATACTTTACTCTCTGTGGCACAGACAACCAGTGGAGAGATCGCAAGAGAGGAGTAACGTGCTCAGATTTGTTCTTTCTGAGGGCTAGGCGAGCTGCAGAGTTTTGTATACGTTGAAGGGAGTGGATAGATGATACTGGCAGACCAGCCACAAGAGAATTGCAATGGTCCAGACGTGAGAGAATGAGAGACGTGTCTAGTTTGGATGCTGCATCAGTGGACAGGTACTTTCGAACTGCATAATGCGCCGTAATTGATAGAGCACGACTGGCAGGTTTGGTTAATGAATTTTTGCAAAGAGAGTGTGTTATCTATAACAACCCCTACATATTTCACAGCAGTAGATAGAGGGACAGACGTATTGCCGAATTCTATTGAAGCTGTTGTAATGGAAGAGAGTTTGTGTTTGTTCCCTACAAGCATACCTTCGGTTTTATCTGCATTTAGCTGTAACTTGTTCTGTATCATCTAATTTTGGATATCTTGAAGGTAATAGGACATATTAATCAAGAGAAAGGGCAGATTTTCAGGAGTATCACTGCTAAGAATTTGAGAGTCATCTGCATAAAAATTATGGTTGATCTGATGACGATTTATTATGTGTGAAAGTGGAGCAGTGTAGAGAGTGAAAAGAACAGGGCCTAGAACTGATCCCTGTGGGACTCCACATTCCAGTTTTGCAGGTGATGATTGATTCTTGTTTACTGCAACTGTGTGGAATCGTTCTGTAGGGTATAAACTGAACCAGGTGAGGGCTGTGCCTTTAATACCAAAAGTTTTTTGAAGACGGGAGAGAAGAATTGAGTGGTCTTTAGTGTCGAAGGCTGCAGATAAGTCGAGAAGAGTGAGAAAGGAGATTTTCCCTGAGTCAGACGCGTGTAGAAGCCTGTTTAAGGTGTGGACTAGGGTGGTTTCGGTGCTGTGGTTGGCGCGATAGGCAGACTGAAAAGGAGGAAGGAGATTGTTTGAATGGAGATGGCTGTTGAGTTCTATCAGAACAACTTTTTCAAGATGCAGGATGAGGAACACAAGCTCTGTACTGTCAGATGCAGGAGGAACACAAGCTCTGTACTGTCAGATGCAGGAGGAGGAACACAAGCTCTGTACTGTCAGATGCTGGATGCCTGCTTCAGCATGAAGGTCCATGACTGTCAGGGAGAGTCAAGCTGACAGTCACCACATCCACATGCGGACAGTAACCACATCCACATGCGGATAGTCACCACATAGATCGATGACGGTTCAACCACGGCTGTCAGGTGCACTCCACCACACCACCTGGCACAGGGGGGGGGGGGGATGGGGGGATGGGGGGATAGGAGAGGAAGGTGTATCATTTAAATGGTGGTTTTCCCTAGCAGTTAGCTGGTTTGATGTTGTATGATTAGGTGCACTCACGGGGCCTCACTTCTCTGCCTTTGCTACCACCATCTAGCCTCATCTCTTAGCTCCCCAAATACTTGCATCAAACGCCTGTCCTCGGATCATTCTCTGCAGTATGAGCTTGTTGACCAATGACACAGTTTGTCTGATTTCAAAGGGCAATACCTCTAAAAAGCCAAAAAAAAGACAAGTTGGACAGGTTTTCCACAAGGCCCTGTTCTGTCCCCTATCCTCTTCACCCTTTACACCAATGACTGCACTGGCTCCCACCTTACCTCAGTGATTCTGATGACTCTGCTCTTGAAGATCGTGTCACTCACATCTCCTGTAGAACTGGAAACATTCCAGTCGAGGAGTGTTCTCCATGGTGCACTTGGAACTGTCTGGACGTAGATGTAAAAGACAAGGAATGCTCCTTCATTTTCACAAAACTCCTGAGCCATCTACATTGACGGCTAAGGGCCGAGATGCCCATCAATGTAAATACTTAGGACACATTACTAATGACAAATCGAACTTTATTATTAATACTGATCTTCGAAATAGTTCTGGTAGGCTATTTTTTTCCTATAAAATTCTCAAAGTTCTCAGGTATATAAAATAGGGCCCCTTTCCTATCTCTTCCTCTTTCTTTGTCTCTGTCTGTCTGTCTGTCTGTCTGTCTGTCTGTCTCTGTGCTGACTACAGCATTGTCAGTGCAGTGTGGGGAGGAGGGACAGTACCGGCTGAAGAGTTGATGAAGCAGAGCTGTCAGGCGACTGACGGGGCCTTGCCTCCCTTCAGCTGACCTCCACACACGGCGTGCTGCTGTGCAGGCCCGCAGGAAAGGTCAGGTCAGGTCAGGTCAGGTCAGGCAGGCAGGCAGGCAGGCAGGCAGGACGAGACGTGCTGATGGAAGAGTCAGCGGCTGTTTCTTTTCTGGTTGTGAGCAACTGCTCTGTCTGCTTTCTTGTCTGGCTGTCAGACAGTCTGTCTGTCTGTCTCTGCTGGTCTCTCTTTGGTTTTTTGTTCTTCTTTGTCTTTTGTTTCCTATTCTTGATGGTCTTGGCCTGTCTGTGTATCAGTTATCTGTCTCTGCGGCCGTTTCTCTGTCTGTCTGTCTGTCTGTCTGTCTGTCTGTCTGTCTGTCTGTATGTCTCTGTCTGTCTGACTCTTATTACTTTTTCTGCTTGTCTGTTTGTCTGTATGTGTGTTTGCTTGTCTGAGAGAATAACTGGTTCTGTCGGCCTCTCTCTGTCTTTGTCAGTCTGTTTCCTTCTCTCCCACACACTGCCTGCCTGTTTTCCAGTGTGTGTGTGCATTGCATTGTATTGTGTACCACCATCAGTCACGGCAGATTTCTCTACCTGAAACTCGGGCTGCACTACCCCCCCGGGGAGTGCGCGTCGCCACAAGAACAGCGCCACCCATTACTTTTTTCTTTTCCTGTCTGCATATGTATTTGGTATTCTTTCAGAAGGCTGTAGACCACCGGTCCACGTGTGTGTGTGTTGTGTGTGTTGTGTGTGTGTGGTGTGTGTGTGTGTGTGTGTGTGTGTGTGTGTATGTGTGTGTGTGTGTGGTGTGTGTGTGTGTGTGTGTGTATGTGTGTGTGTGTTGGTGTGTGTGTGTATGTGTGTGTTGTGTGTGTGTGTGTGTTTTATGTGTGTGTTTTGTGTTGTGTGTGTTTTTGTGTGTGTTGTGTGTGTTGTGTGTATGTGTGTGTATGTGTGTTGTGTGTGTGTGTGTGTGTGTGTGTTGTGTGTGGGTGTGTGTGGTGTGTGTGTGTGTATGGTGTGTGTGTGTGTGTGGTGTATGTGTGTGTGTGTGTGGTGTGTTTTATGTGTGTGTGTGTGTGTGTATGTGTGTGGTGTGTGTGTAGTTGTGTTGTGGTGTGTGTGTGTGTGATTGGTGTGGTGTGTGTGATGTGTGTGTGTGTGTGGTGGTATGTGTGTGTGTGTGTGTGTGTATTGTGTGTGTGTGTGTGTGTGTTGTGTGTGATGTGATGTGTGGATGTGTGGTGTGTGTGTGTGTGTATGTGTGTTGGTGTGTGTGTGGTGGTTGTGTGTGTTGTGGGTGTGTGTGTGTGTGTGTGTATGTGTGTGTGTGGTGTGTGTGTGTATGTGTGTGTGTTAGTGTGTTGTGTATGTGTGTGTGTGTGTGTGTGTGTTGTGTGTGTGTGTGTGTGTGTATGTGTGATGTGTGTGTGTGTGTGGTGTGTGTATGTGTGATGTGTGGTATGTGTGTGTGTGGTGTGTATGTGTGTGTGTATGTGTGTGTGTGTGTATGTGTGTGTGTGTGTTGTATGTGTGTGTGTGTGTTTGTGTGTGTGGTGTGTGTATGTGGTGTGTGTGTGGGGTTTGTGTGGTGTGGGGTGTGTGTGTGTGTTGTGTGTGTGTGGGGTTGTGTTGTGTGTGTGTGTGTGTTGGGTTGGGTGTGTGTGTGTGTGGTGTGTTATATGTGTGTGTGTGTTTGTAGTGTGTTTTGTTTTGTATGTGTGTGTATGTGTGTGTGGTGGTGTGTGTGTTTGTGTGTTGGGGTGTGGGTGTGTTATGTGTGTGGTGGTGTGGTGTGGTGTGTGTGTGTATGTGTGTGTGTGTGTGTGTGGGTATGTGTGTGTGTGTAGGGTTTTGTGTGTGTATGTGTGTTGTGTGTGTGTGTGTGTGTATGTGTGTGTGTGTGTGTGTGTAGTGTGTATGTGTGTGTTGTGTGTGTGTGTGTATGTGTATGGTGTGTGTATGTGTGGTGTGTGTGTGTGTGTGTTGTATGTGGTGTGTGTGTGTATGTGTGTGTGTGTGTGTTGTATGTGTGTGTGTGTGTATGTGTGTTTTGTGTGTGTGTGTGTGTGTGGTTGTTGTTGTGTGTGTGTGTATTGTGTGTGTGTATGTGTGTGTGTGGTATGTGTGTGTGTGTGTGTGTGTGTGTGTGTGTGTGTGTAGTGTGTGTGTGTGGAGTGTTGTGTGTGTGTGTATGTGTGTGTGGTGTATGTGTGTGTGTGTGAGTGTGTGTGAGTGTGTGTGTGTGTGTGTGTTATGTGCTGTGTGTGAGTGTGTGTGATGTGTGTGTGTGATGTGTGTATTGTGTGTGTGGTGTATGTGATGTGAGTTGTGTATGTGTGTGTGTGTGTGTGTGTGTGTGTGTATTGGGTGATGTGTGTTGGTATGTGTGTGTGTATGTGTGTGGTGTGGTATGTTGGGTGGGTTGTGTGGTGTAGTGTATTGTGTGGCTGGTGTATGTGTGTGTGTGATGATGTGGTGTGTGTATGTGTGTGTTGGCTGGTGTGTGTATTGTGTGATGTGTGTGTGGTGTTGTGAGTGTGTATGTGTGTGTGTGTGTGTGTGGTGGTTTATGTGTGTGTGTTGTGTATGTGTTAGGGTGTGTTGTGTGTTATTTGTTGTGTGTATGGGTAGTTGGTGTTATGTATGGTGTGTGTGGTAGTATGTGTAGTATGTGTGTGTGTGTGTGATGTGTGTGTGTGTCGATGTGTGTGTGTGTGTGCGTGTGTGTGTGTATTGGTTGGTTGTGTATTTGATTGTGTGTATGTGTGTTTTGTCGGTGTGTGTGTTTATGTGTGTGTGTGTGTAGTGTGTATGTGTGTTAGTGTGTGGGTGTTGTGTGTTGTTGTATGTGTAGGTGTGTGTTATGTGTGTGTGTGTGTGTGTTTGTATGTGTTGTGTGTGTGTATGATGTGTTGTGTGTGTGTTTGATATGTGTGTGTGTTGTGTATGTGTGTTTTGTGTGTGTGTGTGTGTTGTTGTTTGTTGTGTGTGGATGATATGGTGTGTGTTATGTTGTTGTGTGTGTATTTGTGTGTGTGTGTTGTGTGTGTGTGTGTGATGTGTGGTTGTGTGTATGTGTGTGGTGTGTGTGTGTAGGTTGTGTTTGTGTGTGTGTGTATGTGTGTGTGTGTATGTTTTTGTGTTGTGTATAGGTGATGTGTGTTGTTGTATGTGTGTAGTTTTTATTGTATTACTTGTGATTTTGTTTGTGTGTGTGTGTATGTGTGTGTGTGTTATGTGTGTGTGTGTGTATTTGTGTGTGTGTTGGTTTTGTCGTGTTGTGTCGTGCTGTGTCGTGTCGTGCTGTGTCGTGTCATTGTTGTGTCGTGTTGTGTCGTGTCGTGTTGTGTCGTGTCATGCTGTGTCGTGTCATGCTGTGTCGTGTGGTGTCGTGCTATGTGGTGTGGTGTTGTGCTATGTGGTGTGGTGTTGTGCTATGTGGTGTGGTGTTGTGCATGTGGTGTGGTGTTGTGCTGTGTCGGGGTCGTGCTGTGTCGTGTCGTGCTATTGATGTGGTGTTGTGCTATGTGGTGTGGGTTGTGCTATGTGGTGTAGTGTTGTGCTATGGGGTGTGGTGTTTGTGCTGTGTCGTGTGGTGTCGTGCTATGTGGTGTGTGCTATGTGTGTGGTGTTGTGCTATGTGGTGTGGTGTTGCTGTGCTATGTGGTGTGGTGTTGCTGTGCTATGTGGTGTGGTGTTGTGCTATGTGGTGTGGTGTTGTGCTATGTGGTGTGGTGTTGTGCTATGTGGTGTGGTGTTGTGCTGTGTGGTGTGGTTTTGGGCTATGTGGTGTTGTGCAAATGTGGTCTGGTGTTGTGCTATGTGGTGTGGTGTTGTGCTATGTGGTGTGGTGTTGTGCTATGTGGTGTGGTGTTGTGCTGTTTTGGTGTGGTGTTGTGCTATGTGGTGTGGTGTTGTGCTGTGTGGTGTGGTGTTGCTGTGATATGTGGTGTGGTGTCGTGCTATGTGGTGTGGTGTTGTGCTATGTGGTGTGGTTTTTGTTGTGCTATGTGGTGTGGTGTTGTTGTGCTATGGGGTGTGGGTGTTGTTGTGCTATGTGGTGTGGTGTTGCTGTGCTATGTGTGCAGGAGGCGGGCTGACAGCTGGTCCTGTCCTGGCTGAAGCCTGTCAGGTCACTCCTCTCCGCCCTGCCCTCTCCTCGCCTGGGTGTCATGGTGACGGGGGTGTAGCACCCGCTCAGGGCCAGGAGGGGGTCCTCATTAATACAGGGGGGGGGGGGGGTCTCTGTCTTCCCTTCTGTATGCTGAACACGCCATTTCTGCCAACACTAAGGCCTGTTGGGATGTAGTCTTTCTCCAACCAGTATAATGCTTGTACCAAACCACATCGCCAAGAATGATGAAGCAGAGGCCCGACTGACTGACTGACTGACTGACTGACTGACTGATTGACTGACTGACTGACTGACTGACTGACTGCCTGCCTGACTTACTGACTGACTGACTGACTGCATTAATAATAATAATAATAATAATGTATGGAATTTATATAGCGCTGAATCTTGTAAAGCAACAAATCAAAGCGCTCATTACTTAAGTAACAGGACGCAATAGCCTGGTGGTTAGTGTGATGCGCTCGTGATTTGCTGACCCGGGTTCAATTCCCGTTCAAGAGGATTTTTCCTCTGGATTTAACATCAGTGCCGACTACACTTTCCCCCAAAGTCTTTCGGATGAGACAATAAACCGAGGTCCCGTGTGCGAACGCACGCTGATCATTTTGCGCATACGTTAAAACCTGTTCCTCTTTTTGGAAGAGTAGGCCATTGTGTGCCGGTGGGAGCGGATGACAAATTGACAAAACTGCATACACACGGGGACTGGATGAAAAAAGCACGTGAATGCTTATTCCATTATCCTCGAAAAAAAGAATAAAATAAAATAAATAAATAACTCATGACTGAAGCAGAGGCTGACTGACTGACTGACTGACTGACTGACTGACTGACTGACTGACTGACTGACTGACTTACTGACTGACTGACTGACTGACTGACTGACTTGGTGCACAGGTAAAACGTTGGCCACATGCTGGGCGTTTACCTGGTTTCATCATTCATTAGCCACTGACATGAATGACAAGACGCGATGTTTTAATTTTACACACCCCGAAGTCGGAATGCAGCTACCTTCATGGTGGGCTGAACGGTCCCTTACGCAACATCTGACCATTGGTGAAGGTCAGAGCTCTAGCCGAGAAACACACAACTATATATATACTAGCTCAGGTCACAGAATCTGGGGCGTGTGATGAGGTGTTGTTGAGGGGGGGATTCTTGCAGAGCTGCTTGTTTTCAGGCTTCCCCTTCAGGTCACGCTGGCTCCAGCTCCATTGCCTGTCCTGCAAACTCTCCTAAACAAAAGTCTGCATCAGGGGCCTGTGTGGGGCATTAAAACCACCTGTCTTTTAGAGATAGTTAAGGCAGCTTTAGCCCGTGATAGAGGCAACACAAAGATGCCCAGCACGTGGGCTCAATGGGAAGACTGGGATCACACAGTCGAGCTGCATCCACTTAACGGATGCGAGTTTGAGAGTGTTGCTCAAATTACCTGACCAACACTGCAGGTGTCTGTATCTCTTGGGCCCGGTTGACGCCGGGATATATTATGATAGTAAGCGTAGAGTACAACCCTGTCAAGTATTCTCAAAGCATATGCACTTCCACATATTACACATCATCCTCATTGTCATTGATCATCATGCAATATAAAAAAAATTGCCGAATCGGTAGTCCCAGTTGCTCTGGTCTCATGGTGACCTCAGATTCGGTTTGCCCATACACTTCTGTACCTGTGGTGAGTTTGTGTCAAAGCCTTTGGGGTTGGGGGTTCGCGGGGAACGGTCGTTAGAGGGATGTTGTGGTAGTTGCCACCTCGGGTGGACAACTCACTCAGTCTGGTTTCATGACTGAGCTAATACTGTCGTTAGTAGGGGGCTTAGTAGGTGGTGTCCTGCGTATGTTAGCTCAGAAGAGGTACCACTGAACACCACCAAAGTGACCCAGCAGCAATGCAGGGCCCCTCTGGCTGGTGGCCCCACGGCGGCCTGATAGTGATGGGCTCCCTGTGGACTTCCGACCCTGGGCATATTGCTCTCTGGTTTGGGGGAATTTGTGATCGAGGTCTTCGTTTTTAGTTTTGTGTCCTTGTTAAAAGGGTAGGCTGGGGAGGAAGTGGGGTTGTTTGTTGTCTTTTGAAATGGGAGGAGGTGTGGGTGGTGATGAATTTTTAAAGTGTGGATTTTGAGCAGTGGCTTTCTCCTGTTAGCGAAAAGTGGAAGGATTTTTTATGTCAGTTTGTGTATGGCTTGGTCAGTGAGGTTCCTTTCCCTGTACACCCCTCCACCCCATGTCCCTCCCTCCCTCCCTCCCATTTACCCACTAGTCCAGTCCTCACCGGTTTAGCTGTTCCTAACAGTAACGCACGCACATACACACACACATACACATACACACACACACACACACACACACACACACACACACATACATACACGCACACACATGCATTCCGTTTTTCGGAAGAATAGGCCATTGTGTGCCGGTGGGAATGGATGACAAAATTTACAAAACTGCATACACACGGGGACTAGATGTAAAAAAAGCACATAAGTGCTTATTCCATTATCCTCGAAATAATAGAATAATAGAAAGAGAATGAGACATAACACATCTGGGTGTGGCTGTGGCGGGGAGAATGGGATGAGTGGCGTGGGAACAGCAGGACGGGGACATCACAGAAGATGTGCAGCAAAAAACTCTACAAAAAAATGCCCAGCACACAGAGCGTTCAGGATTTAATAATAATAATAATAATAATAATAATAATAATAATAATAATAATAATAATAATAAAGGAATTTGCATAGCGCTCAAACTTGTAAAACAAATAAATCGAAGTGCAATGCAGTTCAGGCTTTAGCAGTTCAGGCTTTAATAATAACAATAATAACAATATAACAGTAATAATAATAATAATAATAATAATAAATAATAATAATAATAACAATGATACTACTACTACTACTACTACTACTACTATACTACTACTACTACTACTACTACTACTACTACTACTACTACTACTACTACTACTACTGAATTTGTATAGCGCTTAAACTTGTAAAGCAAACAAATCGAAGGCAAAGCAATTCAGGCTTTAGCAGGGTGGGTTCAGGCTTTGGTAGGGTGGGTTCAGGCTTTAGCAGGGTGGGTTCAGGCTTTGGTAGGGTGGGTTCAGGCTTTAGCAGTTCAGGCTTTGGTAGGGTGGGTTCAGGCTTTAGCAGGGTGAGTTCAGACTTTAGCAGGGTGAGTTCAAGATTTAGCAGGGTGGGTTCAGACTTTAGCAGGGTGGGTTCAGGCTTTGGTAGGGTGGGTTCAGGCTTTAGCAGGGTGAGTTCAGACTTTAGCAGGGTGAGTTCAGGATTTAGCAGGGTGGGCTCAGGCTTTGGTAGGGTGAGTTCAGGCTTTGGTAGGGTGAGTTCAGGATTTGGTAGGGTGGGTTCAGGCCTTAGCAGTTCAGTCTTTAGCAGGGTGGGTTCAGGCTTTAGCAGTTCAGTCTTTAGCAGGGTGGGTTCAAGATCTGGTCGGTTCAACTTGCCTAGTACACACCGTTATTCAGCACACAATGAGTTCAGGAAGTCTCAGGATCGCCTTGCCCACAGCCCAGGACATGAAAGCGTCACTGCAGTGCATGGCAACGTGTGCATCAGCGGCACCAGCTAACAGCCAACCCGACAACAGTCAAACTGGGGGGGGGGGGGGGGGGGGGGGGGTGGCAGACACTAGTGGCCACGTGCTATGTACAAGAGTTAATAGCCCGAATTTCATGCGGACAAACATTCTGTGGCTGAATGTGATATACAGTTCAACACAACTCAGTATGGACCTCTACAACACAACATCACTCAACACAACACAACACAACACGATGCAACACACAGCAACCTGTCTGGGTGGCTGTGGGACTAAGGGTGGGAAGATCCCAGTGAACACGAAACAAACGACATGATACCAAAGCTGCTTACACCACCTTGTCTTCTTATTCAAGAGACTTGTGGGGAATGGATATGGAGCAATGTTAACTCCTGGGAAAATTCCATTGCAACAACCCCCAGTTCAGCCCCCACTGACACCCTTGGTCTCAGATGAACGCCAAATCATGGTCCTACACCCTGACCACGTAACTAACCACATAACTAACCACGTAACTAACCACATAAGTAACCACATAACTAACCACATAACTAACCACGTAACTAACCACGTAACTCACCACGTAACTCACCACATTACTAACCACATAACTAACCACATAACTAACCACATAACTAACCACATAACTAACCACGTAACTAACCACATAACTAACCACGTAACTAACCACGTAACTAACCACGTAACTAACCACATAACTAACCACATAACTAACCACGTAACTAACCACATAACTAACCACATAACTAACCACATAACTAACCACGTAACTAACCACGTAACTAACCACATAACTAACCACATAACTAACCACATAACTAACCACATAACTAACCACATAACTAACCACATTACTAACCACATAACTAACCACATAACAAACATAACTAACCCCATAACTAACCCACATAACAAACATAACTAACCACATAACTAACCACATAACTAACCACATAACTAACCACATTACTAACCACATAACTAACCCATAACTAACCACGTAACTAACCACATAACTAACCACATAACAAACATAACTAACCACATAACTAACCACATAACTAACCACATAACTCACCACATAACTCACCACATAACTAACCACATAACTAACCCCGTAACTAACGACATAACTAACGACATAACTAACCACATAACTAACCACGTAACTAACCACGTAACTAACCACATAACTAACCACATAACTCACCACGTAACCACCACATTACTAACCACATAACTAACCACATAACTAACCACATAACTAACCACATGACTAACCACATGACTAACCACATAACTAACCACATTACTAACCACATTACTAACCACATAACTAACCACATAACTAACCACATAACTAACCACGTAACTAACCACATAACTAACCACATAACTAACCACATAACTAACCACATAACTAACCACGTAACTACTGCCCCCCCAACTTTACTTATAATTTTTTTTTAAAAACAACTAATTCCAATCACAGAGTACCCTATTAAAACCGGCAGCATTAGATGAACAGACAGCTCTGTAGTGTTAGGTGAACAATGAACAGACAGCTCTGTAGCGTTAGTGAACAATGAACAGACAGATGTGTAGTGTTAGGTGAACAATGAACAAACAGCTCTGTAGTGTTTGGTGATCAATGAACAGACAGCTGTGTAGCGTTAGTGAACAATGAACAGACAGCTGTGTAGCGTTAGTGAACAATGAACAGACAGCTCTGCAGCGTTAGTGAACAATGAACAGACAGCTCTGCAGCGTTAGTGAACAATGAACAGACAGCTCTGCAGCGTTAGTGAACAATGAACAGACAGCTCTGTAGCGTTAGTGGACAATGAACAGACAGCTGTGTAGCGTTAGGTGAACAATGAACAGACAGCTCTGCAGCGTTAGTGAACAATGAACAGACAGCTGTGTAGCGTTAGGCGGATGGTCAGATCATGGACAGACAGTTCTGTAGCGTGAGGTAGACTGTGAACAGACAGTTCTGTAGCGTGAGGTAGACTGTGAACAGACAGTTCTGTAGCGTGAGGTAGGCTATGAACAGACAGTTCTCTAGCGTGAGGTAGGCTATGAACAGACAGTTCTGTGGCGTGAGGTAGACTATGAACAGACAGTTCTGTAGCGTGAGGTAGACTGTGAACAGACAGTTCTGTGGCGTGAGGTAGACTGTGAACAGAAAGTTGGCAGCTTTGAACCCTTTGACCTCGCCCTTACATTCTGCTGAAAAGTCAGTTTGTCTCCCACATTTCCTAAAATAACTAAGAGTGGTCAGAGTTCTAGTCTTTCTGGGAAAATGACAAATCGAAGAATGGAATCCAGCCATGTACATGTAGCTGGCAGGGAAGATAAAACAAGAGAGGGCCACGAGAGCAGCCCTGGGCAAACCTCGACACCACAGACAGGGCCTAGCAGGCCACTACAGCACAGACACTCACAGACAGCACACACGACACAGCGTGGACAGCGCTGCTCCAGCATGGCTGCAAGCTGTGTTCTCTGTCACAGAGAGAGAAAGAGAGAGAGAGAGAGAGTCAGCTTTTCCAGCAGATCAGCTGTCACAGGGACAGGAAGGAGAGCTGGCCCAGCCGGCCACTCCACAGCCAGCCCCAGCTGTCCCCGTGTGCCGCTGCTGTGTGACGCCGCGCGTGCCGGAGCAGGGCTGGTTAATTAACGTGGGATTGTTGCGTACCAACAAGTTCATTATCCTCCACGTGGCTCATTAGCATACATCAGATAGTGCACTCTGTTTCTGAGGGCGGCGTTCGGAGCTGTGTTTGTGTTTAAGCACGGCCACAAGGGCTTCATGTCCTTCTGTTCTGAACCATGTCACTGCACTCTGGACTAATGACAAGTTTTCTGTTTCTTTTAATGAATCAGAAACATGGGCAGAAAGCAACACAGACCAGAAGTCCGAGTGAGCTCTGCGGTTTTGATTACACCACTGCTGCTGTTGCTGCTGTTGTTGTTGTTGTTCTATTGTTGTTGCTGCTGCTGCTACGTCTATTTCTGATACTACTACTTCTGCTGCTACTGCTGCTGCTGCTGCTGCTGCTGCTACTCCTTCTGCTGCTACTACTACTACTACTACTACTACTACTACTGCTGCTGCTGCTGCTACTGCTGCTGCTGCTGCTGCTCTCCTGGGGGCTGGATGTAAAAGAGAACGTAGGTACTTATCTATTATCTTTGACAAATCAATTGCTGGTAATACTGCTGCTGCTGCTGTTGCTGCTGCTACACGAAACAGCAAGAGACCCATTTTCTGGAGGTAGTTTTTGGCGTGAAGTATTTCAGCAGAAGCAACGCATCACTGTGTTCCTGCCTGTCCATACAGCGTGCCATCACCTGCTCGCTGCCATAGTCATTTGTGAGGTTCACGCGAAGCAAAAGTCCCTTTCCTCCACAGAGTGCAGGGTTGACGTTGTTGTTGTTGTTGTGCGTTCCCCAGCTGAACACTCTGGGGGTCACCCAGAATGTGCACTCTGACTCACTCATCATCCCACCTGGAAATCACTGTGAGATTGAAATTGCACACTGTATGAGGAGTTTGCGTGTATGACTGTTGTTAAGTACCTCGCTATACAGACAGCCATACTCCGACTTCAGAAAAAAAGTTTTCCTTTAAAGGAGAGTGCAGGTTTGTTATATTAAGATCTTGTCATGGCTGAAGGCAATCTCAACACAGTATTTTACAACATAACAACATGCTAGTGTAGGCTTTGGCAAATAGCTGACATCAATAACTGACACAGCTTTTGGCCTGGCACAAGGGGGGAAGTGAGATGTGGAGCGGCAGTGGTTCGTTGCCCAGCAGCTGGCTTGGCCACCACTGCAGCCCACTGCTGTCTCCAGCTCACTGCTGTCTCCAGCCCACTGCTGTCTCCAGCTCACTGCTGTCTCCAGCCCACTGCTGTCTCCAGCCCACTGCTCACTGCTGTCTCCAGCTCACTGCTGTCTCCAGCCCACTGCTGTCTCCAGCTCACTGCTCACTGCTGTCTCCAGCTCACTGCTGTCTCCAGCTCACTGCGGTGCAGGGCGGGGCTGGCTGGTCACGTGACTCCTGGCTGTAGCGTCAGTCACGACTGGCAGTAAACCGGAACTCAGGGGCAGGGATCTAATTTTGGTAACAGTCATGGCTGCTTCCTGTAGTTGCTCCATGAAAAGGTGAGTAATGCAGAAAAAGTCCAAGGACGACAACTTTTCTTCCAAGGCAAAGGGACACTAATCAAGCTATTACTTCATATGTACCTCATTACCTACCATAGGACTGAAGAGCTGGTACAGAGAAGTAAGTAAAAACTACTTTTTTCCTTTTCTGTTTTGGTTTTCATTTCGGTTTTCATGCCAAAGTCGGGTGCGCTGGGCCTGATTCGTCAGGCGCTTACCGGCAGTGCCGGCATTTTCCCTGCTAATGATGACAGACAGCAGTAGCTGCTGTCCGAGCCTGCCACGTGGAAGAACAAGATTTGTTTTATGTTTGTTTGAGCTTTGGGGGTGTTTTTTTCCCTCCACACCACACATTTCTCTGTGGTGTGATTCCACATAGAAAAAGAATCTGCTGCTTTGGATGCTGCTGTTAAAAGGTTGTTGTTGTTGTTGTCGACGATATTGATGCCATTGAAGTACCGATGATGGTGCAAGATCTCTAGCAGGTGTTGTGATGGCAGCATGACATGAAGGGCTGTGTACGGTGTGTCAGTTGCCAGGCCTGACGGCCTCAGGGCTGCGGGGCTACAGAAGCACCAGCTCCTTGTACAGCCTGTCTTACCCCAGCCCTGTCTTGTGGCCTGACAGATGGGAGGGCAGCAAGTTGATCCACGTACACACGTGTGTTCACAAGCATACTCTGACAATAGCACACTGAGGCACGAATACATTCACTCTCTCTCTCAAACATTTGTACCGGAACGACTCCCCCTGTCAAAATAGGACTGACACTCTTTCTCCCCCTAAACTCAGCAGAGGCGGAGAAAACCAGACATCTTGGGGGATTCTGTGTCAGTTTCTCCTGGCGTCCTGTGAGGCTTTGGACCCCACAGACTGACGGACAGACAGACAGACAACCAGACAGACACTTCTGTGCCAAAACGATTGTTGTTGCGATAGAAACTTGGTGCTGAACACGGCGTGAAACATGAAGTCTTTCAAGATGTTCTCTGCTTCCCTGCTGTGTCTGCTGGTTGGTTTCGGTAAGTAGATGTTTTGGAAACGCTTTGCATGCAGTGATGCTTTCTTTCCCCTGGACGTGGAGTGAAGGTAGAAACAGTGCCAAAACACACACAGGCCAGACAACAGGTGTGGAGGGAAGGTAGAAACAGTGCCAAGACACACACAGGTCAGACAACAGAGGCCATTTATGTTATTGTCTCTCTTTATTTATTTATTCCTGAATACAGCTGCCATTTCATAACAAGGTAAACAGTGAACATGGTTGTCATGAAGGTAGCAGAGTTCGTGTATTCGGTTTTTTTGTGTGGTTTTTTGTTTAAAAAATCCCACAATGTTGTACAATTCTGTATTCAATATTGTATGTGCTTGTATCCTTTTTATCTGCGTTGTTTGTGTCTTCTTCCATGTTTTTTGTGTCTGTTGGTGTTTCCTCACAGTTGAGGAGAAAATATTCAGGGACTGTCACATAGAGGTACACTGTTGGGAAGAAGCGGCCCAGTATCCTATGCTGTGTCCTGTTGGGGCTGGAAACACGCAGTAAAGGTGATAACCGAGAATGGGGCAAAGAAAGCGTTATACAGAGGAAGCCATGGTTTCTTTTTTGGAAACTACTCTCTTCCCACAATCTTTCAGACCGCTGAAATGAGGAATGCAGACAGACTTGCAGACAGACTTGCAGACAGACTTGCAGACAGACTTGCAGACAAACGGAGGGAGGAGGCTGGGGCGGACATCAGACTGCCCACATTAACATTGACGTTCTGCTTCACGGGTAGTTTCTGCCTCTGTAGCCACGTGCCTCTCTGACTGATGGCTGGTGGTTTTCTTTGGGGGGAGAGGGAGGTGAGGGAGTGGCAGCAGTGATCGGGGGGGGGGGGATTCGTTAATGAGTACAAGAGTTATTCCTCCTCTGCAAGCCATCTGAGAATGCACAGAGCGCTGTGATCTGGGTCAGTGTGGTGACACACCTGACACTGACACTAACTGCTTTGCTTCAGGACAAACAGTGCGCAAGACAGAATGAATGAATAAAGGAAGGAATGAAGGATGAATGAAGGAATGAATGAAGGAAGGAATGATGAATGAATGAATGAATGAATGAATAAAGGATGAGTGAAGGAATGAATGAATGAAGGATGAATGAATGAAGAAAGGATGAATGAATGAATTAATGAAGGAAGGAAGGAAGGTAGGATGGATGAATTAATTCATTAATTAATGAAGGAAGGAAGGAAGGAATGAAGGAAGGATGAATGAAAGAATTAATGAAGGAAGGAAGGGAGGAAGGAAGGAAGGAATGAAGGAAAGAAGGAATGAAGGAAGGAAGGAAGGAATGAAGGAAGGGAGGAAGGAAGGAAGTATTTAGGAGTAGTTCTTGACAACACACTCTCTATGAAAAAATACATCACCCAGACCTGCCAGTCTTGCTACTATCAATTACGGCGCATAAGCGCGATTCGCAAGTATCTGTCCCCTAATGCAACTTCCAAGCTTGTCACATCTCTCATTCTTTCACGTTTAGACTACTGTAATTCTCTTTTCATTTTGAATACCAGCAGCACAAGGTCGTGGTCGCTACCTTGTGCTGCTGGTATTCAAAATGAAGCTGAAGAAAAACAAACAGCCTGCAAACCCACGTATCAAATTTGACGTGGACAAACTGAAAGATCCAGATGTCGAGGAGATCTTCCAAGCTAAGCTTGGCGGACGTTTTGCGGCATTAACCCTCCTGGACAATGATATCAATGACCCCCACCAACAACTTCAATGGGGCAGTCCGAGAAACAGCAGAGGAGGTACTGGGTCGTCAGAGGAATAAACCCAGCCATGGACTACCAATGACATCTTGGACCTCTGCGATCCCAAGAAGAGCACTGAAACCAACCAGGTCTTCCAACCCTAAAGAATACCGGGAGGCCAACAATCTCGTGAGAAGTCAATGTTAAAGGCCAGAGAGAAGTGGATCAGTGATCAATGTGATGAGATCAAAAAAAACAGAAAGTGGGCAACAGTAAAAAGGCAAAAACGAACACCCTAAAGAAACTCACAAAACCACTTCAAACAAATCATCAGTCATTGAAGACAGCTCCGGAACCTCCTCACAGAAAGCTCAGCTGCATTGAACAGGTTTGGGCGAATATTGTCAAGAACTGTACAACTACCCAATACAAAACCCGACAAGAGCAAATAGAAGAAAAGCAGCAACATCAAAGCACCCTCGCCATTACCTATACTGAGGGAAGAAGTGGAAGAAGCCATCCGCAGCTTACCAGTAGGAAAGTCCCAGGAGCAGACAATATACCAGCAGAGCTGCTCAAGCATGGTGGCGAAACAGTCATCACATATTTACAGCTATCTGTCAGAAGATTGGGAGACAAAACAGTGGCCAACAGAATGGACACAATCACTCATCATACCCCTGCCCAAGAAGGGGAATTTACGCCAATGCCAAAACTATAGAACAATCAGCCTCATCAGCATGCCAGCAAGATCATGCTCAAAGTTATTTTTAATCGACTCAAGAAGGAGGGAGAAGAACACCTTGCAGAGGAACAAGCTGGGTTTAGGGCAGGCAGGAGCACAATCGAACAGATTTTTAACTGCCACATCATGATGGAAAAACATCTTCAACATCAGAGAGACCTGTTCCACAACTTCATCGACTTCAAGAAGGCTTTGACAGAGTTGGCACGAAGGCCTGTGGCAGGTCCCCCAGAATGTTGCATGAAGAAGGACTAGTGCAAACCATTCAAGCATATACAACACTGCAAGCAGTGCGGTCCTTCTGAACAATCGGGTCGGGGGACTCTTAAAAACCAAATTTGGGGTCCAAAAGGTGCCTTTTTATCTCCAGTCCTGTTCAACTTTTCTTGGAAAACATAGGAGAGACCCTCCATGATTTCCCACCCTCCCCTCTCCATTGGGGGCCCCCAGGGACCCCTCAAAACAAACGGGTTTGCCGATGACAGACCCTTTAAATGGCGGAAAGAAAAGAGCGGGGCAAGAATCAACCAACTTAAACAACGGACAATGGGGGGGGTTTTACTCGGGGAAAATAAAGCCCGTGAACAGACAAATGCCTGCAAAAAAAATTACATAAAACCCAAACAACAAAACCCTTTTTTAAAATCCCTCACCACAAAGGAAAAGAAAGAAATCAATCAAATAGCCAGGCAACATTCCTGACAAAACTACCCCCAAAGGGAAAAAGAAAGGATCGTTTCCCAATCAAAACTAAACTTACCCCCAAAATTTAGGCGGCAATAAAATGGACATTACGGCTGCAGCGGCCGTTTCGAAAAAAGATGAAACTACGGGGCATTCCCTGGAGAGAACGAAAGACAATGAATTGTCAGAGTCAAAAACCGGCTGGCAGGTCCACAGGAACCCCCTTCTCACCATCGTCAGAAGAAAAAGCTGACATGGTTCGGCCACGTCACCCGCCACAACACTCTGCCCAAAACAGTACTGCAGGGAACACTCGAAGGGGGCAGAAGGGAGGGGAAACAGAACAAGTCATGGATGGACAACATCAGAGAATGGCCCAAAGGATGAAATGATGGCAATACTGCGCAGAGCCGGGGGACCGAGATGGATGGAGGAGGCTTACCACGGCATCGTCTTTAAATGTCTCCCCCACGACGCCAAGGTCACGGGTCTGATGAGATGAAATTCTCTTTGGCCCTGCCTACCAGCATCATCTATCCACTCTCTTCAACGCATACAAAACTCTGCAGCTCGACTGGTCCTAAGAAAGAAAAAATCTGAACACACTCTCCCCCTTCTGCGATCTCTTCACTGGTTGCCTGTCTCACAAAGACTGGAGTATAAAATCAATACCCTCTGTTTCAATGTTTTTACAAATCTGCTCCCTCTTACTCTGAAACTGTCTTCAAATCACATCACATGATCTGTACACTCCATCCCGTTCCCTTCGTTCAGCCGCAAATACTTTGTGCTTTCGAACACCCAGATTCAAACAAACCACTGTTGGCCGTCGCTCCTTCTCTGTTTCTGGTCCATCCACCTGGAATGACCTCCCTCTTTCACTTCGCCAAAAGCCTTCACTTGATACCTTCAAATCCAGCCTCAAAACACACTTATTTCCTACCTGAGACTTTCCCCCCACATATCTGTCCCTAATTTTCAACAGCATCTTTCACCTTCTAAGTGTTGTTCGTGGGGTGTGTGTGTGTGTGTGTGTGTGTGTGTGTGTGGTTTTGTGTGTGTGTGTGTGTGTGTGTGTGTGTGTGTGTGTGTGTGTGTGTGTGTGTTGTGCGTGCGTGTGTGTGCTTGCGTGCGTACGTGCGTGCGCATGGATTTGAAATCTGTTGCTCATTATGTTTAAGGAGAGTTGCATGCCTGTAAATGATTGAGTGCAAGCGCTTCGATTTGTTTGTTTTTTACAAGATTCAGCGCGTTATAAATTCCATATATTATTATTATTATTATTATTATTATGTACTGAACTCTGCATTGTGCTGTTGGGAATAGGACTGCTGAAAAAATAATTTCCAAATCTTTGACACCAAGAAAAAAGAAAAAATCCTCAGTGTTTGTTGTTGTTGTTATTGTTGATGTTGTTGTTGTGCGTTCCCCGGCTTTACACCCTGGGGGTCACCCAGAACATGCACACACTGATTCATTCATCCCACCTGGGAATCACTGTGAGATAGGAAGTACACCTGATGAGAAGTTTGCGTGTATGACTCTTTTCAAGTACCTCGCCATACTCCGACTTCAGAGGATTTTTTCTCCTTTAACAAAGGAGAGTGCATGTTGTTATGTTAAGAGCTTGTCATGGCTGAAGGTAATACAGTGTTTTACCCTCACGTCAACACATGTGCATAAGAAATCCTCTCTCTCTCTCTCTCTCTCTCTCTCTCTCTCTCTCTCTCTCTCTCTCTCTCTCTCTCTCTCTACTCTCTCTCTCTCTCTCTCTGTAAATTCTGCCGTGCAGCAGTATTACTTTCTTCTTTTTCTTCTGTAAATTCTGCAGTGCAGCAGTATTACTTACTTTTTCTTCTGTAAATTCTGCAGTGCAGCAGTATTACTTTCTTCTGTAAATTCTGCAGTGCAGCAGTATTACTTTCTTCTGTAAATTCTGCAGTGCAGCAGTATTACTTTCTTCTGTAAATTCTGCCGTGCAGCAGTATTACTTTCTTCTGTAAATTGTGCCGTGCAGCAGTATTACTTTCTTCTGTAAATTGTGCCGTGCAGCAGTATTGTAAAACAAAACAAGCAAGGGTAATCATCTTCTGTTTCTTTCTGTTGATGCAGAAGAGGGCACTGTGTGTGGTGTACTCTGACTTTAAAAAGATTGCTGACGTGTCTCTGAGGCGAGAATGTCGGCTTTGCCTGTCTGCTTTTCTTTATTTCTTCTTCTTCTCTTCTTCTTCTTCTTCTTCTTCTTCTTCTTCTTCTCTTCTTCTTCTTCTTCTTTTCTTTCTTCTTCTTTCTTCTTCTTCTTCTTCTTCTTTCTGCTGCATAATACAACGCCCGGGAGAACGTTGGTGTGCAGACGGATTAACGTGATAAATGTTGTCGTTTTTGTCAGCTGGGAGATAAAAGGGTTGAAAAACTGGGTGTTTAATCCTGGGAAGACATCTTCATGCTTTATGGGGGAAAGGCTGTTCCAGTTGGAAGTAGAACTGTCACCGCCTCCTCAA
>CM054150.1:61405188-61410188 GCA_028751875.1 Rapana venosa
CTGTCTCTGTGTCTGTCTGTCTGTCTGTCTGTCTGTCTGTCTGCCTCTCCCTCTCTCCCCCCCCCCCTCTCTCTCTGTGTCTCTATCTCTGTCTCTCTCTATCTCTGTCTATCTCTGTCTGTCTGTCTGTGACTGTCTGTCTGTCTGTATCTCTTTCTCTTTGTCTCTCTGTAGCTCTGAATCTCTGTCTGTCTGTCTGTCTGCCTGTCTGTCTGTCTCTTTCTTTCTTTCTCTCTCTCCCTCTCTTCCACTCCCCCCCCCCCTCTCTATCTCTCTTCTCCAAGGGAGCCCCCCCCCCCCCCCCAAGTACAGCTGATGGTCAGTGTCGTGCTGATAGTTGCTCCAACATGACTATTCCCCTGTACCTGTCCAACTTGTACCAAGGCAGCCATCACAACCTTTGGTTTGGCTCTTCTGATACCTGAACCTTTGGTTTGGCTCTTTTGATATCTGAACAGTCTCCTGTGTCCTTTGCTTTGGCTCTTCTGATATCTGAACAGTCTCCTGTGTCCTTTGGTTTGACTCTTCTGATATCTGAACCTTTGGTTTGGCTCTTCTGATATCTGAACCTTTGGTTTGGCTCTTCTGATATCTGAACAGTCTCCTGTGTCCTTTGGTTTGGCTCTTCTGATATCTGAACCTTTGGTTTGGCTCTTCTGATATCTGAACAGTCTCCTGTGTCCTTTGGTTTGGCTCTTCTGATATCTGAACCTTTGGTTTGGCTCTTCTGATATCTGAACCTTTGGTTTGGCTCTTCTGATATCTGAACCTTTGGTTTGGCTCTTCTGATATTTGAACCTTTGGTTTGGCTCTTCTGATATCTGAACAGTCTCCTGTGTGTCCTTTGGTTTGGCTCTTCTGATATCTAAACAGCCTCCTGTGTGTCCTTTGGTTTGGCTCTTCTGATATCTAAACAGCCTCCTGTGTGTCCTTTGGTTTGGCTCTTCGGATATCTGAACAGTCTCCTGTGTGTCCTTTGGTTTGGCTCTTCTGATATCTAAACAGCCTCCTGTGTGTCCTTTGGTTTGGCTCTTCGGATATCTGAACAGCCTCCTGTGTGTCCTTTGGTTTGGCTCTTCTGATATCTGAACAGTCTCCTGTGTGTCCTTTGGTTTGGCTCTTCGGATATCTGAACAGTCTCCTGTGTGTCCTTTGGTTTGGCTCTTCTGATATCTAAACAGCCTCCTGTGTGTCCTTTGGTTTGGCTCTTCGGATATCTGAACAGCCTCCTGTGTGTCCTTTGGTTTGGCTCTTCTGATATCTAAACAGCCTCCTGTGTGTCCTTTGGTTTGGCTCTTCGGATATCTGAACAGCCTCCTGTGTGTCCTTTGGTTTGGCTCTTCTGATATCTGAACAGTCTCCTGTGTGTCCTTTGGTTTGGCTCTTCGGATATCTGAACCTTTGGTTTGGCTCTTCGGATATCTGAACCTTTGGTTTGGCTCTTCGGATATCTGAACAGTCTCCTGGGTACTTCAGTATCCTCTGCTGCTTTCAGAGATAATCAAAGCACATGTACAATGTAGTGTTGACCCAGTCTGCAGCATGCGGTCACCCCGCCCTGGGAAATGCTGAAGACACTGTACACTGCCGGTGTGTTTCTCTGACTGTACACTGCCGGTGTGTTTCTCTGACTGTACACTGCCGGTGTGTTTCTCTGACTGTACACTGCCGGTGTGTTTCTCTGACTGTACACTGCCGGTGTGTTTCTCTGACTGTACACTGCCGGTGTGTTTCTCTGACTGTACACTGCCGGTGTGTTTCTCTGACTGTACACTGCCGGTGTGTTTCTCTGACTGTACACTGCCGGTGTGTTTCTCTGACTGTACACTGCCGGTGTGTTTCTCTGACTGTACACTGCCGGTGTGTTTCTCTGTACACTGCCGGTGTGTTTCTCTGTACACTGCCGGTGTGTTTCTCTGTACACTGCCGGTGTGTTTCTCTGACTGTACACTGCCGGTGTGTTTCTCTGTACACTGCCGGTGTGTTTCTCTGTACACTGCCGGTGTGTTTCTCTGTACACTGCCGGTGTGTTTCTCTGTACACTGCCGGTGTGTTCCCCTGCAGCCATGGCGGACACAGAATCCCCCAGGCGAGGAAAGAACATTGTGAAATAGGATAATAAATCCTGTTCCGCTATTATTTACATGTTTGGATAATCTCCCCTGCCTTAGGGGAATCCCCTTCAACTGTTGGCGTGACAGCTTTTGATTGTACGTCCTCTCACTTCGCTGCTTTTGGACAGAGGGGTGTGTGTGTGTGTGTGTGTGTGTGTGTGTGTGTGTGTGTTCCGGGACTGTACATTGGGGTGTGTCTGGGTGAGTGGTTTAGTTTGTGCACGAGTATAATTGCCGTTTTCTCGCCACACTTCTCAGAAATGCCCCCCCCCCCCCCCCCCCCCCCCCACCCAAGGTGTGCATGCAGCCTGACAGCAGGAGGTGGACTCTGCCTCCACTGTGGCGTCCAGCTGCACGTGCTCTCTGCAAGAAAGCAGGTTAGCTCACGGGGCCTGCACTTTGACCCCACAGGAAGACCCTGCCCCAGGCTGGCCAGCTTCCCTGCCGGCAGTGCAGGACGAGCCTGCCCAGCTGCTGTGGTCAGGGGCCCAGCAAGAAGGCCTGACTGCTGTCCTGTGATGAAGACATGGTCACAACCTGGGGCAGTCTGCTCCTTCCTTCCCAGGCCAGGCTGAAGAAGTAATCATGATGATGATAATAATGACAATAGTAATAATGACAACAACAACAACAATAATAATAATAATAATAATAATAATAATAATAATAATAATAATAATAATAACAATGTATGGGGTTTATATAGCGCTACATCTTGTAAAGAAAACAAATCAAAGCGCTTGCATTCAAATCATTCACACGCAGGCAACCGTCCACAAATATCAAGATAAACAAATATTAAATGTATACACACAACACACTTAGGTGGGGGTGGTGGAGGTGAAGGTAGCTATTGAAAAGTAGGAAGAGATAACAGGCGAAGATCTCAAGTAGAGTATAAGTGCGTTTTGAGGCTAGATTTGAAAGAATCAAATGAAGGCTTTTGGCAAATTGGAAGAGGGAGGTCGTTCCAGGTGGAGGGACCGGGAACAGAGAAAGAGCGACGGCCAACAGTGGATTGTTTGAATCTGGGTGTTCGAAAGCACAAAGTATCTACAGCTGAACGAAGGGAACGGGACGGAGTGTACAGGTGAAGACAGTTACAGAGATAAGAGGGTGCAGATTTGTGGAGACATTTGAAACAAAGGGTATTAATCTTATACTTTATTCTTTGTGAGACAGGCAGCCAGTGAAGAGATCGCAAAAGAGGAGTGATGTGTTCAGATTCTTTCTTTCTAAGGACTAATCGAGCTGCAGAGTTTTGTATGCGTTGAAGGGAGTGGATGGATGATGCCGGCAAACCAGCCAAGAGAGAATTACAGTAGTCCAGACGAGAAAGAATGAGAGATGTGACAAGTTTGGATGTTGCTTCAGTAGACAGATACTTGCGAATTGCACTTACGCGCGTAATTGATAGTAGCAAGACTGGTAGGTCTGGGTGATTAATTTTTTCATAGAGAGTGTGTTGTCAAGAACCACACCTAGATATTTCACAGAGGTGGACAGAGGAACCGACGTATTGCTGAATTCCACTGAAGTCGTTGTGACAGAGGAAAGCTTATGTTTGGTCCCTAAGAGCATGGCTTCCGTTTTATCAGCATTTAGCTGTAACTTATTTTGAGTCATCCAGTATTGAATGTCTAGAAGGCAGTGGGCCATATTTGTCAGGAGGGAAGGCAGGTTTTCAAAGGTATTGCTGTATTGAAGCTGAGTGTCATCGGCATAGAAATGATGATTAATATGATAGCAGTTTATTATGTGTGAGAGTGGAGCAGTGTAGAGGGTGAAGAGAACAGGACCCGGAACTGATCCATGTGGGACTCCATATTCCAGTTTGACAGGTTTTGATTGAACTTTGCTGTCAATAACTTTCTGGTATCGGTTTGTGAGGTATGGACTAAACGAGGTGAGGGCAGTGCCATTAATACCAAACATATTCTGGAGGCGAAAAAGAAGAATTTAGTGATCTATAGTGCCAAAGGCAGCAGAGAGGTCAAGAAGAGTCAGAAGGGAGATTTTCCCTGCATCAGCAGCGAGTAGAAGTGTGTCTAAAGTGTGGACTAGGGTGGTTTCGGTGCTGTGGTTGGCGCGATAGGCAGATTGAAAAGGGAGAAGGAGATTATTGGAATGATGGTGGTTGTTGAGTTGTTTTAGAACAACTTTTTCAAGTACTTTGGAGATGAAAGGTAAGTTAGAGACAGGTCTGTAATTCTTTAGAATTTTGGGATCAAGGTCATGCTTTTTTTAGTAGAGGTGTGTCTATTTCGGTTTTAAGAGCTGATGGAAAATTTTCCGACAGAAGAGAAGAGTTTACTATTTTGGTGATAATAGGCACAAGTTGTGGAAGGCATTGTGAGAAGACAGGAGCAGGTATGGGATCAAGATCGCATGATTTAATCGTCATTTCTTTCAGAATTGTGATGATTTCGCTTTCGCTTGTAGGATGAAAGAAAAAGAGAGGAGTGCCAGTGAACTGGGGATCAGGAGGCGCAGGCTGGAAATGAGTGGGCAGCAGAATTCAACACAATGGGGAAAAAAGTCTTTGATGATGACGTCAGTGCTGGCCAGACTCCAGAAGTGGGACTGTAGAGTGTATCCTTCTGTAGGGTATCTGCCAGGAGGCACACAGAACAGCCTCAGATTGCTGCTTTTGCTTTGCTTTGTTGTTCATTTTGTTTTTGCTCTTGTTTTGTTGTTTGTTTTGTTTTGTTGTTTGTTTTGTTTTGTTGTTTGTTCTGTTGCTGGGTTTTGTTTCGTGTTGTTGCTATGACACAGTGTCCTTATTTTTAGACCAGGGACCTCTTTTCCACCCCTCTTCCATGCCCCTAAGCAGCAGGCCTCACACCCCTCAGACGGTCAGTGTCTCCTGTCAGCCTTCACTCCACA
>CM054150.1:61412688-61450188 GCA_028751875.1 Rapana venosa
ATTCATTCCTATGGCCATAATGACACAGAATATGATGTGCCTTCCCTTGCCTTTGATTTCTCGCCATCCATTCTCTCTCTCTCTCACTCTCTCTGTCTCTGTCAGTCTGTCTGTTTGCCTGTCTGTTTGTCTGTCTGCCTGTCTGCCTGTCTGCCTGTCTATCTATCTATCTACCTATCTATCTATCTATCTATCTATCTATCTCTACCTCTCTCTCTGTTTGGAAGCGATGGTGTGGATGATGAAGATAACGATCACGACAATAATGTAGATACTAAAGATGATGAGCGTGATGATGATAATTATACAGGCCAAAGAAGACGATGATAGTGTAGATAACGAGGAGGAAGATGTTTGTGATGATGACATAGATGATGAAAGTAATGATTGTTATGCTGATATTCTTGCTGCAGATACTGCTATAGAAAAATGAAGATGCTAATAGCGATGGTGATGTAGATGCTGAAGAATATGATGGGGATGATGATAACTAGAAGACTAGAAGTGTGATTCTGTATGCTTGAAGAAGTGGGAAGGGGCCATATGGATTTAATTTTGTGTGGGGTTTAAATTATGGCCCAAAAAACAAGGTTTTTGTTAGGGGGGGAAGTTAAAATTTTGGGGTGAAAGTGGTTTTCCCTTTTTTGTCATTCCTTTTTGTTCTTTTTTTATTGGGGTAATTTCAAAACTAAATTTTTCTCTCTTCTTTTTTGTTTAGACCTCACTCCTCCTCCCCTTTTTTTGGGCCCTGCCCGGTTTCTCTTTTCGGGTTTGGTTTTCTCTTTTGTTTTTCTCTCTCCTCTTCTTCTTTCCCTCCTCTCTCTTCTCCTTCTCTTTCTTCTTCCTCTCTTCTTCTCCCTTTTTGCCCCTCTTTCCTCTTTCTTCTCTTCCCCTTCTTTTCTTCTTTTCTTTTTCCGTCTTTTAAATTTTTTATTTTTTTTTGTTTTTTTTTTTCTTATCCTTTCTTTGTCTTCTTCTCTTCTTTTCTCTTGTTGCTGTTAATTCTCCTCTTTTCTTTGGCATTCTTTTCGTTCTATTTTTCATTTTAATTATTGAAATTAATTTGATTTTATTTTTTTGTCTTTATTTTATAAATAATATATTATGATTTTTATAAAATATTAATTAAAAATATTTTTTCTGAAAGGGAATGTGGTAAAAAGTTGTTGCGGGTTTTTATGAAAATGTTTTGATTTTTGAGTCAAAGTATGAAAATGGTTTAGTGTGCCTTTTTTGAAATTAATTTGCCTCCTATCCTTTGCATGTTATTCCTGTTTTTACGTTTACTTTTCTTTTTTTAAGTTGGGGTATTTTGCTATTTGAATCCATCTAGTCAAGTTGTACCATTTTTTCCTTTTTAATCTTTTCTCTATTTCAACCTTATAATTTTTCAGTTATTGATCCTTTTCCTATTTCCTTTATTGCCTACTTCTAGACTGATTTTTTTAAAAAAGTTTTTACTTTTAATATAAATCTAATAATTGGGGGGTTGGGTTTGTTCATGTTTATTGTGCCGTTTATCACAGTAAAATTCTCCGCTATTGTGTTTCCTGTTTATTCCCGTTTCAAGGAAGGGGGAGTCTGCTAATGCCACGTTATGACCGTATCCAGGTAAGGGGGGAGTCTCGTAAGGTGTCCACTGTTATGGACCGTTATCCGGAAGGGGGGGATGTCCGCTAGGTGTCCACTGTTATTGACCGTTATCACAGGTAAGGGGGATTTCTCCGCTAAGTTGTCCACTGTTATTGACGGTTATCACACGGTAAGGGGGGAGTCTCCGTTAAGGTGTCCACTGTTATTGACCGTTATCACAGGTAAGGGGGGAGTCTCCGCTAGAAGGTGCCACTGTTATTGACGTTATCACAGGTGGGGGGGGGGAGTCTCCGCTAAGGTGTCACTGTTATTGACCGTTATCACAGGTAAGGGGGGAGTTCCGCTAAGGTGTCCACTGTTTTTTGGGACCGTTATCACAGGTAAGGGGGGAGTCTCCGCTAAGGTGTCCACTGTTATTGACCGTTATCACAGGTAAGGGGGGAGTCTCCGCTAAGGTGTCCACTGTTATTGACCGTTATCACAGGTAAGGGGGGAGTCTCCGCTAAGGTGTCCACTGTTATTGACCGTTATCACAGGTAAGGGGGGAGTCTCCGCTAAGGTGTCCACTGTTATTGACCGTTATCACAGGTAAGGGGGGGGAGTTCCCGGGAAGTGTTCCACTGTTATTGACCGTTATAAACAGGTAAGGGGGGAGTCCCGCTAGGTGTCCACGGGTTATTGACCGTTATCACAGGTAAGGGGGGAGTCTCGCAAAGGTGCATGTATTGACGTTATCAAGTAGGGGGGGAGCGCTAAGGGCCCACTGTTATTGACGTTTCACAGGTAAGGGGAGTCTCCGCAGGCCCCACTGTATTGACCGTATCACAGTAAGGGGGAGTCTCCGTAAGTGCCACTTTATTGACCGTTATCACGGGTTAAGGGGGGATCTCCGCTAAGGTGTCCACTGTTATTGACCGTTATCACAGGTAAGGGGGGAGTCTCCGCTAAGGTGTCCACTGTTATTGACCGTTATCACAGGTAAGGGGGGAGTCTCCGCTAAGGTGTCCACTGTTATTGACCGTTATCACAGGTAAGGGGGGGAGTCTCCCCCTAAGGTGTCCACTGTTTTGGGCGTTATCACAGGTAAGGGGGGAGTCTCCGCTAAGGTGTCCACTGTTTTGACCGTTATCACAGGTAAGGGGGGGAGTCTCCGCTAAGGTGTCCACTGTTATTGACCGTTATCACAGGTAAGGGGGGGAGTCCCCGCTAAGGTGTCCACTGTTATTGACCGTTACCCACAGGTAAGGGGGGGAGTCTCCGCTAAGGTGTCCACTGTTTTTGACCGTTATCCAGGTAAGGGGGGGGTCCCGCTAAGGTGTCCACTGTTATTGACCGTTATCACAGGTAAGGGGGGGAGTCTCCGCTAAGGTGTCCACTGTTATTGACCGTTATCACAGGTAAGGGGGGGTCTCCGCTAAGGTGTCCACTGTTATTGACCGTTATCACAGGTAAGGGGAGTCTCCGCTAAGGTGTCCACTGTTATTGACCGTTATCACAGGTAAGGGGGGAGTCTCCGCTAAGGTGTCCACTGTTATTGACCGTTATCACAGGTAAGGGGGGAGTCTCCGTTAAGGTGTCCACTGTTATTGACCGTTATCACAGGTAAGGGGGGAGTCTCCGCTAAGGTGTCCACTGTTATTGACCGTTATCACAGGTAAGGGGGGGAGTCTCCGCTAAGGTGTCCACTGTTATTGACCGTTATCACAGGTAAGGGGGGGAGTCTCCGCTAAGGTGTCCACTGTTATTGACCGTTATCACAGGTAAGGGGGGGAGTCTCCGCTAAGGTGTCCACTGTTATTGACCGTTATCACAGGTAAGGGGGGGGGAGTCTCGCTAAGGTGTCCACTGTTATTGACCGTTATCACAGGTTAAGGGGGGGAGTCTCCGCTAAGGTGTCCACTGTTATTGACCGTTATCACAGGTAAGGGGGGAGTCTCCGCTAGGTGCCCACTGTTATTGACCGTTACAAGGTAAGGGGGGGGTCTCCGCTAAGGTGCCCACTGTTATTGACCGTATCACAGGTAAGGGGGGAGTCTCCGCTAAGGTGTCCACTGTTATTGACCGTTATCACAGGAAAGGGGGGGGGAGTCTCCGTAAGGTGCCACTGTTATTGACCGTTATCACGGGTTAAGGGGGGGTCTCCGCTAAGGTGTCCACTGTTATTGACCGTTATCACAGGTAAGGGGGGGAGTCTCCGCTAAGGGTCCACTGTTATTGACCGTTTCACAGGTAAGGGGGAGTTCCGCAAGGTGTCCATGTTATGACTTTATCACGGTAAGGGGGGAGTCCGCTAAGGTGTCCTGTTTTGACCGTTATCACAGGTAAGGGGGGGAGCCCGCAGGTGTCCACTGTTATTGACCGTTAATACAGTAAGGGGGGAGTCTCCGCTAAGGCCAAATGTTATTGGGCCCGTAATCAGGTAGGGGGAGTCTCGCTAGGTGTCACTGTATTGACCGTTATAAGGTAAGGGGGGGGGGGGGGAGTCTCGCTAAGGTGCCACTGTTATGACCGTTTCAAGGGGGGGGGAGCCCTCGCTAGGGGGTCCATGTTTTGGGACCGTTTACAGGAAGGGGGGAGTCTCCGCTAAGGGGGTCCACTTTATTGACCGTTATCACAGGTAAGGGGGAGGGAGTCTCCGCTAAGGTGTCCACTGTTATTGACCTTTATCCCCAGGTAAGGGGGGGGAGTCTCCCTAAGGTGTCCACTGTTATTGCCTTATCCAGTAGGGGGAGTCTGCGCTGAGGTGTCCATGTTATTGACCGTTATCCACAGGTAAGGGGGAGTCTCCGCTAAGGTGTCCACCTGTTTTGACCGTTATCACAGTTAAGGGGGAGTCTCCGCTAAAGGTGTCCACTGTTATTGACCGTTATTAAGTAAGGGGGGAGTCTCCGCTAAGGTGTCCACTGGTTATTGACCGTTTCAAGGTAAGGGGGGGGTCTCCGCTAAGGTGTCCACTTTTTACCGTTATCACAGAAAGGGGGATCTCCGCTGAGTTGTCACTGTTATTGACCGTTATTAAGTTAAGGGGGGAGTTTTCCGCTAAGGTTATGTTATTGCCCGTTATACAGGTAAGGGGGGTCTCCGCTAAGGTGTCCACTGTTTTGCCGTTTCACAGGTAAGGGGGATTTCTCCGCTAAGGTGTCCACTGTATTGACCGTTATCACAGGAAAAGGGGGGGAGTCTCGCTAAAGGTGTCACTGTTATTGACCTTTTATCACGGGTTTAAGGGGGAGTCTCCGCTAGGTGTCCACTGTTATTGACCTTATCACAGGTTTGAGGGGAATGGGGGGGGGGAGTCCCCCGCTAAGGTTCCACGGACCTTTTTCCCCTTGTATTGATGTCGACTCCTCCCTGAAATACCCAAACCCCCTGAAATCTCCACTTCCCCTGAAATACTCCACTCCTTGAAATACTCCACTCCCCTGAAATACCCCATCCCTGAATACCCCACCCCCTAAAATACTCCACTCCTCTGAAATACTCCCACTCCCCTGAAATACTCCACTCCCCTGAAATACCCCGTCCTGATTACCCCCTCCCCTGAAATACTCCACCCCTTGAAATACTCCACTCCTCTGAAATACTCCACTCCTCTGAAATACTCCACTCCTCTGAAATACTCCACTCCCCTGAAATACTCAGGGAAGACTGAAAACCGGGGTTCGGACCAGCGGCCGTGGCGCAGTGGTCAGCAGCGCCTTGGGTTACGGGCTGGAAAGTCCTGGGTTTGAATCTCAGCAGAATCATAGATATTTTATTTGGACTCCGGCCGGCTTCTATCCACAGTGAGTTTGCTTTTGGCTCTTTGGGAAGATTGGGACAAACAAGACTAGCTTCAACCTCCTTACATAGGCAATTCAGAGAAAACTGCTCAAATTACCTGACCAACACTGCAGGTGTCTGTATCTCTCGGGCCCGGTTGACGCCGGCACATGTTGTGATAGGAAGCATAGACTACAGCCCCGCCACGTAGTCCTAAAGCACACGCATTTCCACGCGGAAGCATTACATCATCTTAAGTTTATCATCAGTGATCATCATGCAAGAAGAAAGAACGTCTCTGATTGGTGGCCCCGGTTGCTCTGGTCTCATGGCGACTCCAGTTGTGGTTTCCCCATTCACTTCTGTGCCTGTGGTGAGTTTGTGTCAAAGCTTTCGGGGTTGGAGGTTGACGGGAAGGACATTGTGGTGGTCGCCATCTCGGGTGGGCGTCCCCCTCAATCTGGCTCCGCGACCAAGCTGTTATTGGCGTCGGTACGGGGCTTAGGGGTGTCCTGCACATGTTAGCTCAGAATAGGCACCTCTGCACACCACCGCAGTGACCCAGCAGCAATGCAGGGCCCCTCTGGCTGGTGGTCTCGTGGTGGCATGGCATTAATGGACTACCTGTAGACTTCTGACCCTGAGGATGTGATATGAGGAATCTGGGCATGGCTGGGGCCGAGAGCTTGAAATCAGTGGCGTGGGAACAGCAGGTCAGGAACGTGACAGAAGATGAGGCAAGAAAGAAAACAGCAGCAGCAGCAGCAGCAACAATAACAACAACAACAACAACAAAGGTTCCACATATAAACGCCTAGAGAAGCCATCGCGCACGGAGCACACGACATGCCCAGCATGCATCCTGCTCCCGGGACAGGGATGGGCTCCGCGGGGTTCAGCCTGCCCACTACACGCTGTCTCCAAACCTCAGTGCAATGCCTCAGTGCCTAAATGCCTGACTCAATGCCTCAATGACTCAATGCCTCAATGCCTCAATGACTCAATGCCCCAATACTTCAATGCCTCGGTGACTCAATGCTTCAATACTCCAATGCCTCAATGACTCAATACTTCAATGCCTCAATGCTTCAATGCCTCAATGACTCAATGCCTCAATGCTTCAATGCCTCGGTGACTCAATGCCTCAATACTCCAATGCCTCAATGACTCAATACTTCAATGCCTCAATGACTCAATACTTCAATGCCTCAATGACTCAATACTTCAATGCCTCAGTGACTCAATGCCTCAGTGACTCAATGCCTCAATGCCTCCTCATGGAGCTACAGAGAATACGGGTTAAAGGGAAAAGCAAGATTTTGATTGGTTGACTTCCAGCCTCCACTTGGAAACAGTTGATTGGAGGAGAAGAATGAAGAGCCATGGAGGCGTTTTTACATCCAGTCCTTGGTCAAGGAAAACGTGATGCTAAAATTAGCAACAAAGAAACATAGATCCGAAAGGAAATCATCGCAAAGTAATATCAATACAATAACATCACAATACAGCAATTAGTTTTCCCCCCCCCCCCCCCAAAAAAAAGGGGAAAAAAAGAGAAAAATGTCTTTTAAAAAGAGAAGGACAAAATTTAACATATTTGAAATCACATCATTCAAACACGACATACCCATTTTGTGTGTGTGTGTGTGTGTGTGTGTGTGTGTGTGTGTGTGTGTGTGTGTGTGTGTGTGTGTGGTGTGTGTGTGTGTGTGTGTGTGTGTGAGAGAGAGGGGAGATAGAGAGAGAAACAGACGACAGACAGACAGACAGACAGACTAGACAGACAGACACAAACACAGAGAGATATACGACAGACAGACAAGCAGACAGACGGAGAGACAGACAGTCAAAAACAAAGAAAGAGAGAGGGAGGGAAGCATGAATATGTAGATAAGAAGTTTATGGAGGAAAAGGGAATTAAAAAGAGATCATGGGGATTAGCGGGATCTTTCTCCGCGCCATGTTCTCAGGAAGGGGGCGGAGGGGGGAGGTGGGGGAGTGATGGAGCGAGGAACAGAAAGAATAAAGAATAAACCTTGAGGAGAAACACTTCAGTAAATTCATTTGCCCTAATCTGTCTTTGTCTCTGTCTGTCTGTCTGTCTGACTGACTGTCTGTTTTTTTTTCCCGTCTCCTCTCTCTCTCTCTTCTCAAAGCAGGATAAATCCAGTCAGGGTTGTCAGAGAAGCAGACAGACAGACAGACAGACAGACATACAGACAGACAGACAGCCCTAACACTGGCTGTTGTGCAGTCAGCAATCGTTCTGACCTCTGCAGGACTGAGCCAGCATGCTGGACAGCACACAGCACTGCAACACACTGCATACAGCATACAGCACTGCAACACACTGCATACAGCATACAGCACTGCAACACACTGCATACAGCACTGCAATACACTGTATACCAGCACACAGCACTGCAAACACTGCATACGCACACCGCACTGCAACACACTGCATTCAGCCCCTTGCAACAACTCTATACAGCACACAGCACTGCAACACACTGCATACAGCACACAGCACTGCAACACACAGCATACAGCATACAGCACTGCAACACAGCATACAGCACACAGCACTGCAACACACTGCATACAGCACTGCAACACACTGCATACAGCACACAGAACTGCAACACACTGCATACAGCACTGCAACACACTGCATACAGCATACAGCACTGCAACACACTGCATACAGCATACAGCATTGCAACACACTGCATACAGCACACAGCACTGCAACACACTGCATACAGCATAGAGCACTGCAACACACTGCATACAGCATACAGCACTGCAACACACAGCATACAGCACTGCAACACACTGCATACAGCACTGCAACACACAGCATACAGCACTGCAACACACTGCATACAGCATACAGCACTGCAACACACTGCATACAGCACTGCAACACACTGCATACAGCACTGCAACACACTGCATACAGCACACAGCACTGCAACACACTGCATACAGCACTGCAACACACTGCATACAGCACACAGCACTGCAACACACTGCATACAGCATACACCACTGCAACACACTGCATACAGCATACAGCACTGCAACACACTGCATACAGCATACAGCACTGCAACACACTGCATACAGCATACAACACTGCAACACACTGCATACAGCATACAGCACTGAACACACTGCATACAGTACTGCAACACACAGCATACAGCACTGCAACACACTGCATACAGCACTGCAACACACAGCACACAGCACTGCAACACACAGCATACAGCATACATCACTGCAACACACTGCCTTCACAGCACACAGCACTGCAACACACTGAATACAGCACTGCAACACACAGCATACAGCACTGCAACACACTGCATACAGCACTGCAACACACAGCATATAGCATACATCACTGCAACATACTGCCTTCACAGCACACAGCACCGCAACACACAGCACACAGCACCGCAACACACTGCCTTCACAACATACAGCACTGCAACACACAGCCTTCACAGCATACATCATACAACCCCCAGCCTTCACAGCACTACAAAACACAAACACACGTCCCTTTACAACATACATCATTCAACATACAGCCTTCACAGCACTACAACACCACAACACACAGCCTTTACAGCACTACAACACTACAACACACAGCCTTCACAGCACTACAAAAAAAACCACAAACAACCAGCCTTCACAGCAATACAAACACCACAACACACAGCCTTCACAGCAAACAACACAGCCTTCATAGCAATACCCATACAACACACAGCCGCACACGCACTACAACACCACAACACACCCGCCTTCACAACATACACCATACAACACACAGCCGTCACAGCACTACAAAAACCACAACACACAGCCTTCACAGCATACACCATACAACACCAGCCTTTTAAGCATACACCATACAACACAAGCCGTCACAGCATACAACACCACAACACACAGCCTTCACAGCATACACCATACAACACACAGCCTTCATAGTATACATCAAACAGCCTTCCCCAAGCATACACCATACAACAACAGTCTTCACAACACTACAACACCACAACACACAGCATTACCATACAACATACAGCCTTCACGCACTACAACACTACAACACACAGCCCTTTACAGCACTTTCAACACACACCTTCACAGCATACAGCATACAACACTACAACACACAGCCTTCACAGCACTACAACACTACAACACCCACCTTCACAGCGCTACAAACACAACAAAACACACAGCCTTCACAACATACATCATACAACACCAGCCTTCACAGCATACATCTTTCAACACACAGCCTTCACAGCACTACAACACCCCAAACACACAAGCCTTCAAAAGCGCTACAACACTACAAACACACCCGCCTTCACAACATACATCAACAACACACAGCCTTCACAGCATACATCATACAACACACAGCCCTTCACGCATACAGACATACAACACACAACACCTTCACAACATACATCATACAACACACAGCCTTTCACAACATACAGCAAAACAAAACACAGCCTTCACAGCATACAGCATACAACACACAGCCTCACAACATACAGCATACAACACACAGCCTTCACAGCATACGCATACAACACACAGCCTTCACAGCATACAACACACAGCCTTCACAGCACTACTACACTACAACACACAGCCTTCACGCAACAAACACCACAACACACAAACCTTCATAAATACATCATACAACACCACAAGCCTTCACCGCAATACAACACCACAACACACAGCCATCATAGAAAACATCATACAAACACACAGCCTTCACAGCACTTCAAACACCACAACACACAGCCTTCATAGAAACATCATACAACACCAACCCGCCTTCACAGCACTACTACACCACAACACACAGCCTTCACCGCACTACAACACCACAACACACAGCCTTCACAACATACAAACCCTACAAAACACAGCCTTCACCGCACTACAACACCACAACACACAGCCTTCACAGCAACATCCTACAACACACAGCCTTCACAACATACACCATACAACACACAGCCTTCACAGCATACATCATACAACACACAGCCTTCACAGCCCTACAACACTACAACACTGGTGTAGCAGGATTGTGAACAAGATCGGGCGAAGGAGGTTAAGAGAAAGAAATCCTTCAGATTAAAGAACATTTCCTCTGAGTGTGTGCATATGTGTGTATGGGTGTGTGTGTGTGTGTGTGTGTGTGTGTGTGTGTGTGTGTGTGTGTGTGTGTGTGTGTATGTGTGTATGTGTGTGTATGTGTGTGTATGTGTGTGTGTAGTCTATGTGATGTATGTGTGTATGTGTCTATGTGTATGTATGTGTGTGTGACCTTTAATGTCCAACAATCCCATCAGTCACACTAGCAGAGTATCTAAGATTTGTGTGAAGAATGTGGGCGGAAGAAGGGATTAGGAAGGAGTGTAGAAGCGCTTTGAAACCACAACAACAACAACAACAACAACAACAACAACAACAACAGCCATTTGTACCTCAGATGTCGTGCATGTTGCTGTGGTGCCTCTTAGATACATTGAATATATGTGAGTGCCTCCTATATACATTGACTAAATTCTGTGAGAGCCACATGAATACACTGGGTACATGTGGGTGCTGGTTAGATAGACTGGGTACATATGGGTGCTGGTTAGATACCCTGGGTACATGTGGGTGCTTGTTAGATACCCTGGGTACATGTGGGTGCTGGTTAGATATACTGGGTACATGTGGGTGCTGGTTAGATAGACTGGGTACATGTGGGTGCTGGTTAGATACACTTGGTACATGTGGGTGCTGGTTAGATAGACTGGGTACATGTGGGTGCTTGTTAGATACCCTGGGTACATGTGGGTGCTGGTTAGATAGACTGGGTACATGTGGGTGCTTGTTAGATACCCTGGGTACATGTGGGTGCTGGTTAGATACCCTGGGTACATGTGGGTGCTGGTTAGATATACTGGGTACATGTGGGTGCTGGTTAGATACACTTGGTACATGTGGGTGCTGGTTAGATAGACTGGGTACATGTGGGTGCTGGTTAGATATACTGGGTACATGTGGGTGCTGGTTAGATACCCTGGGTACATGTGGGTGCTGGTTAGATACCCTGGGTACATGTGGGTGCTGGTTAGATAGACTGGGTACATGTGGGTGCTGGTTAGATAGACTGGGTACATGTGGGTGCTAGTTAGATAGACTGGGTACATGTGGGTGCTGGTTAGATAGACTGGGTACATGTGGGTGCTGGTTAGATAGACTGGGTACATGTGGGTGCTAGTTTGATAGACGGGTACCCTGGGTGCTGGTTAGATAGACTGGGTACATGTGGGTTCTGGTTAGATAGACTGGGTAAACCCGTGGGTGCTGGTTAGATAGACTGGGTACTGTGGGTGCTGGTTAGATAACTGGGTACATGTGGGTGCTGGTTAGAAGACTGGGTACAAAGTGGGTTCTGGTTAGATATACTGGGTACTGTGGGTGTGGTTAGATACCCTGGGTAAATGTGGGTCCTGGGTTTGGGCAGACTGGGTAACATGTGGGTTCTGGGTTTGATTACTGGGGACATTTTGGGTGCTGTTAAAATAGACTGGGTACATGTGGGTGCTGGTTAGATAGACTGGGTACATGCGGGTGCTGGTTAGATAGACTGGGTACATGTGGGTGCCTGGTTAAAATCTTTATTTCACATCACAGTTTTCTGCAGGAACCTGTGACTCCTTTTTATGGCCACTCACAATGATCTCCGTTGTCTGAGGAGATGGTCTCAATGATCTCAATTTTCTGGGGCGATAGTCTCTGTGATTTCAGTTTCTCGAAAGTCTCTGTGATTTCAGTTTCTCGAAAGTCTCTGTGATTTCAGTTTCTCGAAAGTCTCTGTGATCTCATTTTCTCGAAAGTCTCTGTGATCTCAGTTTCTCAAAAGTCTCCGTGATCTCATTTTCTCGAAAGTCTCTGTGATCTCAGTTTCTCGAAAGTCTCTGCGATCTCAGTTTCTCGAAAGTCTCTGTGATCTCAGTTTCTCGAAAGTCTCTGTGATCTCTGTTTCTTGCAGAAATAGTCTCTGTATTCTCAGTTTTCTGGGGAGATGATCTCCATGATTGCAGTTTTCAGGGGAGATGGTCTCTGTGATCTCAGTTTCCTGAAGAAATAGTCTCTGTGATCTCAGTTTTCTGAGGAGATGGTCTCTGTGATCTTAGTTTTCTGGAGAGATTATCTCCACGATCTGTTTTCTGAGGAGATGGTTATTGGCAGGCTCTGTGCAGGCGTGAAGGGGTTTATGGTGTGCTTAAGGAGAGGTGGTACCTTTGTAAACCTGGCAGTAGCATCCCTCGGGATGGACGGGAGCAACTGGTCCCTTCACGCTTGCACTCCAACTCTCTTCCACTTCAGGGTCCCAAGTCCCTAACCCCCCACGTAAAAACGCCCGGAAACCCGCTTCTGACTGGCGGGCAAAACGTTTGTGGAGGGGCTTATGTGTGATATCTTAATTCACACCCGTTAGTAGGGGGTCTTGGAGAGGAGATGGCGCCACCAAGCTCCACAATCTCCACTGCCAGGACATATGAACAAACAAAAACAGAAAAACAAAATGCCGGATCGGTCGAAGGCCCCAGATCAACGATCGACTCGCGCTAAAAAACCCGCACTGCAAGCCTCCAGGGCGGAGTTACACATGTCGCTACTGGGGAGCATAACCTCAACAAATAAAGCAATCCAGCTAAAGGATAACATCGGAGAACATGGAATTAAGGACACATACCAAACAAGAAAGTACAGAAACACACACATAACTAAAAAAATAAAAGGACATCCTAGGGCTTGCGGAAGTCAATGGACTGGCTTCGGAGAAACAATCAACGCAAGACGGCCACATAGATATGGTACGATGGAGAAGAGAAACAACATCAACAAGGAGTAGGCTTCATTGTCAGGAAAGAGATTGTGTCAAAGCAATCATCACTGCACAACCCTGTATCCAGCAGACCATCCAATCAGAGATTCAGGAAAACCCCAGAATCCTATCTCATCAACCATCATCCAGTATATGCTCCAACATCATACTACGAGATGACCAGATTAGAAGAATTTTTTTATTTTTTTAAACTCTTATTGATTGTCACACATAACAGATCAAAACAAACAAATTAAACTTTTCGTACGCAGACAATATTACATCAAACATTTATTAAACAGCGTACAAAACTACTAGCTACACAAAGTACAAAAGAATCATCATAATTTGCGTATGTAAGTCAAGATTTATAGATAACATACATAATTTTCTTAAATTTTGAAATGGTATTCAAGTTTCTAACTTAACTTAATTGATGTACTCAGAACCGATTTTTTCTGAAAATTAGTAAACTGCATTTGTTTCTATGCTCCACTTTCCAATTACATATTTTATATTTTAGTTCATTCAGAATATTACCAACATACTTTCGTTTTAACCAATCCGACATTTATAAACCATAGAACTTTGCAAACATAATATTAAGTCGAACACATCGTCAGTTGTAATTGCATCAGTGGCCAAAAGCACTAATTTCCACATTAAAGCCAACCAGTCCTCCACGCAAATGAGAACAATGTTGTGATTATAAAGTCACGATACAAGTTCTATCCCCACAAAAATAATGTACATACTGAACACTACCCAAAATCACATACTGTTTTTTTTATAGAGTCCTTTTTTCCTTGCCACAAAAATTGCAGTTGACATTATCTGTAACTTTCCTTTTCCTTTAAAATTTTGTTCGTGTGACAAATAATCTATAACAAATCTTAATTTGAAACCATTTCAATATTAATTTCTTTAATTTTTATTTAAATTAGTCAGTTTTAATAACTCAGTGCCAGTCTATTGGAAATGTCCAAAATCTGGTCTTTTTTTCCCACACAAGAAAGAATTAATGTCGAGCAAATTCTATTATTGGCCAATCATTTTCCATCAAAAATAAATTAATACGGGATCCATTACCAGCAAATATAAAATCTCTAGAGGCATTGGTCCAATTTCTACTAAAGTTGTCAACCATTTTATATTTTTAATTCTCTCCGCATATTGTTGATGATCGATCGCAACACGAGCTAAAAAAAAGCAAAAATTATGTTAGTAACCCTATTTCTTTGTATAAATACTCTCATGAGTTATAAAGTCAAACCATTAACTTGCAGCAAAGTTAAAACCAAAAAAATAATTTGTTTAGTCCGACTTATCAAGATATATGCAATGGTTCTTCTTCCCACTTAGAATTTTTCATTGGTGAAAAATTGGTTCTGCTAATAACAGTTGCTGATCCTTTGATCCAACTTGTCAGTCAAAATGATTTATATGAGTGAAACACTTCTTTCCAAAATGAGCATTGGTTTTAAATTTTTTGAAAACAGTTTGGGGGGGGGGCCTAACCAAGTCTAAATCATACTATAATCATTGACAGTGAATGCAATATTAATCTCCATTTTTGTTACTGTGTATAAACTTTTTTAAATTCCATGCAAAGTTTCAGTGATGTAAATACACACTGAATAATTTGGTATAACCTATACCCGGCCTTTTGTTATGGTCTTGTACCGAATTAGAAGCCCTTTTTTTTATCTTACCTAGATTTTCTTGTCCCATACAAAATTCATCACACATGTTTTTTTTAGGCAAGCTGGGGCAACTTGAGCATCCGTTGAGATAGAAGAATGTCTATGAACAAACTTGAAAACGGCATCATCCAAATAAAAACTCCCCAAAAGACATTCAAAAGAGATAAGCGCTAAAATAAATACCATATGATTATAATTATTATTATTAATTATTATATATTAATATATTATTAATATTATACTTATTATTTATTAATGAGGAAGGACGACTGGAAATCAAAGGTGGGGACCTGATGCCTATGACACCTGGGCAGGAACGAACAGGACGCTTTGGACTAGGAGAAACAAACGAAAGGAGTGGAGACAGCGGAGCTGCTGGAAATCGCACGAGAAGCACAAACTAACTCATGACAAACAAACACACACTACCAATCCTCACAAGATAGCCTAGACAAGCCATCTAGAAAATCAACTTGCACCACCAAATGGTCCAGATTTCATCACAATCAAATATAGACTACATTCTGTTCACCCAAAGATTCAAATCTCAGCTATAACAAGGCAAACACAATAAAACATTGCCCCAGGAGCTGACATTGGCAATGGACCACGACCTTGGGTACTTACCACCGAACAACTGAAACTGAAAGCACAAACAACAGCCAAAAAAAAAAAACAACCACGCAGCATGAAGAATTGATCTGGAAAAACTCACAAGACCCCCAACAGTGGTTGAAATCTTCCAAGCCCAACATTGAGAAAAAGTTTCGCCTGCGCAAACTCATCACACCATCGACAATGATTAGAACACAACAAGCCAACAAACATCAAAAGAAAAGTGCGTAAAAAGACAGCAGCAGAAGAAACATTGGAAAGAAGCAGAACAAAGAAAAACCCCTGGGTGACAAAAGAGAGTTGACTTGGACCTCTTGCGACAAAAGAAGAAGAGAGCTTAAGAAACAAACAAAATTGTCAAAAGTCAAGAACCAAACAACAAATACAGGAATAGCCACAGAGAAGAGAGAAACAGAGTGGATAGAAGTGCCAAAGAAGCGTGGATAGAAAAACCACTGGCCACAGCACCGAAAGACTTGAAATGGCCAAGCTAAACCAGCAAAAACCACTTACCACCCTGAAATCACTAACTAAACCACACAGCCTAAGAAGCCTCTGTTAATTGAAGACAAAGAAGGAAATCATATAACAGAAAAGGCGAAGATGGCCAACCACCAAACACGCTGTACAGAAATACAGTGAGGGATTAGTATAACTACCCACTAGCGCCCAGAAACCAACATCGTTCAGACAAAAAACCCCCAGAACACCACCTAAGATACAGGACCCCCCCAATACTAAGGTGTGAAGTTATAGATACAAGCCATTAAACAATTAGAAGAAGGGAAAGACCCCTGGAAAGCGCTAACGATCCCCAGTAGCTGAGAACACATAAAAAAATGAGAAGATGAAACAACAGCACAAGGCGATTCACAGAGCTTGAGTCCAAAAGTATTCACTAAACCAAAGCAATGGGTTGGCCAGAAGAATGGACACAGTCTTCAAATAATGAACACCCACCCAAGAAAGGAAACTCAAGCAAGGCCAGAACTACAGACCATTCGTCGTCATCACTAATTGGGAACTAAGCCATCCAAACAAATCTTGCAGCGGGTAGTCCCAAAAGAACTGAAAAACCAAGCGGAAGAAAAACTCCTGGCCAAGAACAAAAAGAGCCGCTTTAGAAGACCAAACGCAGCAACACAATATGGAACAAATAATTCAATCTGAGAATTCTGATAGAGAAACATCACCAACTAACCAAAAAGACTTGTATTCACAATTTCAAATAGACTTCAAAAATGGTCCATTGACCAATGTATGCATGACGGCCTCTGGCAAGTACTCAGGCACTTCAACATTGACAAACTGCCACATTGAAGACAACAAGGCACTGTAACTAGAACGCAAAGAATGCAAGATATTCCATGAACAATCACAATGGGCGAGTACCTTCAAGACCACGGTTGGATCCGTCAGGGCTGCCTTCTCACACCTGTACTTTTTCAACCTCTATACCTCCCCTCGAAAACATCATGACCGAGACAACTGCCAAAACCACCCACAACTATCCAACACCATTGGTGGGGAGACCACCCTATGCAACCTCAGATTGCAATGACAATTGATGACCTCAATGGGGCGCAGCAAACAAGAACCTGCAAAACCACACAGATAGTCAATCAGATGCGACGAGCAATACGACAGGAGGTCATACAGAGAAATCAAAGAACAGGTCAACAGCGCAAGTAAAGACAAGCACGTAAATAAAGATGAATGGAGAAATACAGGAAGAGGGGTGAGCCAACTCAAATACTTAGGCATCCAACCTAAAACAAAAAGAAGATGGCCACATCCAACAAAGAATGTGTGAAAGCTCGCATTGGCAACAACAGCAACTCTGCTCAAAGCCAGCCTCGAGAGATCATCAAAAGCAACAACATCCGCTTCTGCACCACATATCACCCTTTAAAAATCCCCGTATATCTATCCTACCTTATGGGCTGTGAAACATGGACTCTGTCAGCCAGAGCTTAGAGAGGTAAGAAATTCCAAGTTTTCTTTGAGTAACAAGTGCCACAGACGACCCCACAAAATATCATACAAAGAACAATAAACCAAACAACTATGTGAAAGAAGACATCAAAAAGAGCGTGTTGGGCCCCCAAGAACTTTCCCTGCTCACCACCCACCACAAAGAGAGAGAAAACCTGAAGTGGTTTTGGTCACCACGAGAAACACCACAAGACACAACACCTTAGCAAAACCATCCTGCTGCAATGGAACAGGTTTGAATGCAAGAGAAGAAGAGCCGCCCCCAAAAGAAATCACTGGGTTGACAACATCAAAGACAGGACCGCGCCCAACCCCTGCAAAAACACCATCTACTATCCACAACACAGGATACAAAGAGCAAGGAAAAAGATCTCTGTCGCGTCTATCCTCGCTCTCTCCCCTCATTTCCCCCCTTAACGTCCTTTGAGACATTGGACAGAGTGAGTTAGGTGAGGTGGGCAGTCATTACCTTCTGCTTCAAAACAACATTTTTCACAAGCAAGTGACATCGCGACCATGTTTCAGGCCACATCCCCCAGTGTGGACTGGGAAGACAGGAAGGGGGGGGTCTTTCTTTTCCAGCTGGCGTGGTGTCTCCGGCCTTCCACAGACGCCAGCCACGGGCAGGGCTTCAGGGCCAGGAGAAACACAGGGAAACAAAGACAGCGGGAAAAAGAAGACCTCACAGAAAGGACCATGATTGTTGCAGCGGAAAAGGACACTCACAAAAAGAGACCATGATTGTTATAATCGGAAAAGGAACATGCTCACAGAAAGGACCATGGAATGTTTTATAAATAAGCGGAAAAGAAGGACAGCTCAGCAGAAAGAACCATAATTTGTTAAAAAGGACAAAGACCAAAGCGGAAAAGGACAGCTCACAGAAAAGACCCACTGTTTGTTACAGCGGAAAAAAAGACCCTCACAGAAATGACCAAGATTGATTTACAAGAAGCGGAAAAAGAGGACAGCTTCACCAAAAGACCGATGATTGTTACAAGCGGAAAAGGACAGCTCACAAGAACAAGGACGGCAATGATGTTACAGCGTTAAAGTACAGCTCACAGAAATTATGAGACCATGATTGTATAACAGCGGAAAAGGAGCAGCTCAACCAGAAAAGACACCCAAAGAAAGGACCATGATTGTTACAGCGGAAAAGGACAGCTCACAGAAAGGACCATGATTGTTACAGCGGAAAAGGACAGCTCACAGAAAGGACCATGATTGTTACAGCGGAAAAGGACAGCTCACAGAAAGGACCATGATTGTTACAGCGGAAAAGGACAGCTCACAGAAAAGCCCATGATTGTTACAGCGGAAAAAAAGACCTCACAGAAAGGACCATGATGGTTACAGCGGAAAAGGACAGCTCACAGAAAGGACCATGATTGTTACAGCGGAAAAGGGACTAACAAGGTCTTCGCTCAAACAGAGGGTTTCTTCTACACAAGCCCATAAATGTCCAGGTCGTGATGGTCTGTTATGTCGTGTCTTCATGTACCCTTTGCTATTGTCACATTTAGATGAACCAAGCCCCTAAATGTCCACATGGTGACGTGTTATGACATGTCTTTGTATCTCTTTAGCTGTGGTCAGGTCTAAACAAGCCCCTAATTGTGGACAAGTGACGTGTGTTATGAGGAGCTTTCCTACACTTTGCCGTTGTTAGATGCAGCCACCTTCTTCACAGAAATACAGACTTCCTTTTTTCCAACTAATTTAAAATCTTTTATTTCGAGAGCAATGAATAATCACTCATGTGCTTTTGACATCCAGTCCCCGTGTGCTGGCGGTTTTGTAAGTTTTATCATCCGTTGCCACTACTACACAAAGGATACTCCTCTGTAAGGTGGAACCAGTTGAAACGTGTGCACAAGGTGTTCTGCCTGTGTTGCACAGGGGATCTTGGTCGATAGTCTCCTCCAACGGACTTCACTATTTCCGTTTGGCAGGGGAGGAGGAGCCAGGTGGTTTGCCTGTCCAAGTGCTGATCTGATGTTACCTGGGTGACGGGGTCCAGTCACCACCTACCTGTTCTTCTGAGTGGTTTTCCCTGGCAAGCAACGCTGGTTTCTACTCCATTCCCGCCAACCATCTCCATGCCACTTGTAAACGGACTGCTAAAGCATGCAGAGCATGATGCGCGCTCAGTTAAAACCCTCCATGTTCTGTGGAAGAGCAGGCCAGCACAGGCTAGTGATCACAGTTTACCTAGCATGCATTCTGCCACTTGGAGAGACATGGGCTGCACGCGCACCAGAACAATCTCTGACATTTAGTGCAGTGTCTCTACACCTCCTGTGGAAGTGAATGGAGAATTCCATTAATGAAGAAGTTATTTCCCAATAATTATTATTCGGAGTCTCCCTCTTCTCCTCTAGCTCTGGCCGTTACTGGGGAAGTCAATCTAATGAAGAAGTCACTGCCAAAGCATGACAGGCAGCACTACTCCAAACTAATAGCTTTGTTCATGAAAACAAAGACACAAAAAAGATACAATGTCAAACAAAAAAACGAACAAGAACTAAACCAAAAGAAAGCAAAATAAAAGAAAACTAAAAAAAACAATACCAAATACAACAAAACCATTGTATGAAGCAACACAAATACAAATGCCAGGAACGGTAGGTAACCTTGACATACCGAAAGCGTGGCTTTTTTTATTTTTTTTAGTTTTTTTTTTTTTTTTTTTTTTTTTTTATTTTTTTTTTTTTTTAGTTATTTTATTTATTTTTTTTTTTTTTTTTTTTTTTTTGTTTTTTTAATTCTTTATTTGTAATTTTTATTTCGTTGGGTGTATTTTTTTTTGTTTATTTATTTTTGTTTTGTAATTTAATTTTTTTTTTTATTTTTTTTTTTTTTTTTTTTCTTTTTTGTTTTTTTTTTTTTTTTTATTTATTTTGTTTTATTTTTTTATTTTTAGTTTTTTTTTTTTTATTTTGGCCTTTTTTTTTAGGTTTATTTTTGTTTTTTTTTTATTGTTTTTTTTTATTTTTTAAATTATTTTTTTTTTTTTAGTTATTTTTTTTTTTTTTGTGCTCTTTATAAATTATATAAGGAAAATTTGCAGTGGCTTTTGTGGTGATGTGTGGTGTGGGGTTTTAATCCACAAGTGGTCAGATAGTCACCGCTTAGCAAGCCTGCTGTCATTCAGAACCGCCATCCTGGTCCTCTCCTTCCGTAGCTAGCTCAGCGGCTGTGGTGGAGTGGGGCCATAATACCCTTGTGCCCACGTATTATCACTCCCAGGGGGGATAGTGGGTGGATGCGGGGGGGGGGGGGGGGGGGTGGGGGGGGGGGGTTAGGGGGGGGGGGGGGGGGGGGGGGGGGGGGGGGGTGCTCCTCATCCCTCCACCCCTCCTCAGGCAACAAGAAGATAAAGAAAAGAGAAGATGAGCAAAGTAGAAGAGAAAGAAAAGAAAAATTGAAAGGAGAAAGAAAAAGAGAGAAAGATAAAGAGATCCCCGATAGAGACAGAAGAGAAAGAAAAAAAGAAGAAGAGATTAAGAAGAACACAAAAACGCCAAGTAGGAAAAAGAATTACAAGGAAGAAGTAGCAACAAGACAAGAAATGAAGAGATATAAGAAGGAACGAGAGAAACAGAACGAAGAACAGCGGTAAAAGGAGACGAAAAGATACAAGCCCACAAACGCCTCTGTGGCGCAGACAAACAGCCGCATCAGCAGCACTAGACTATTTAACGCGCACTGTTCCCGGTCCCTCCTCCCCCCCCCCCCATCTCTGCGCTCCTTGATGTTGAGTGGCGGAGGTAGTTATCAATAGTTTATGTTGTGTTCGGAAACGCAAAGCACGTTTACCCTGAACCTACAAATGCTGCCTGTTCTGTCTGGTTTTACTCCTTCAAGGTTGGTGAGTTTCAAAATACAACCACAGCCTTATATCCAGATAATATTGCTAGGAATTCTGAGGAAGTGCATGGTCTGGTTTGCATCAGATGCAACATCGTGTAGGCTGCACCGAGGGGCATCAAACTCCCAACACAGGCCACACTCCCACATCACTGCTAGGCTCAGATCACACTATAATGTCTCTAATACTTCAACACAAGGCCCCCTGACACTCCACATTAACGTGTTTAGCCTCAGATCACACTATATTACTCAATTACTGTTCAAACACAGGCCACACACCACATTACGTGTAAGGCTCAGATCAACACAATAATAGTCTCTATTACATCAACACAGCCACCTCACTCACAATTACAGAGGTAAGCCACAGATCACACTATAATGCCTCTATTACTCCAACAACAGGAAGGCCAAACATCCACATCACGTGCTAGGCTCGGATCAACACTATAAAATGTCTCTTTTACTTCAAATCCTGAAACATACACAATCAAAGATAAAAATATTTTAGCATTACATATACCTAATACATTCCTAACAACTGAAAACATCGTAATAAATAACAAAATATATTTTGAGTCATTTCTGTCTCTGGTCTCTGCCCACAACCCAATTCATGACCTACATCAACAAGAATAACAAACTCTTTATTGAAATGACCCTGGCCTTCTACGAGAGGATAAAAAGTGTGAAGTTTGAACACGTTTTTTAGTTGCAAATTAACCACTACACATCACGCCCTCCGTATTCATCTTCTCGATCGTCCTGCAAGTCTCATCATCAAAAGCACGACAACGCGCAAAATCGCCATTAGCATAAGAAAAACCACAACAATCAGCAGTTATTGGTTCTTTCGTGGTTCTTACACTTCGCTTACAACTCAGTTTCCCCCCATCCCAGACCCAAGCACAGGCCACGAAGTGGCCATCTTAACTACCGTCTGTCCCAACAAGGCCAATGTCAACCAACCCGCTGACCTGACACTCATCCTCCTGATAATATTCTGAAGGGGGCAGCGCTGTAGGTAGAGCTTGTTCCTTTGGCATCATGAAAGACACCCACCCGCAAATGCCCGACCTGCAGCACTTGATGCCTGACCCTCTGATTTCATTTCCAAAGCAGGCCAAAGCCAGCCAATCAGTAACAGAGTCTTTGGCAGGGTGTCTGCTGCCTGTGAGGTGACCTGACCCCCGTGCAGCTCAAACGGAGGTGACACGTCAAGAACCAAGCTAGCGTTTGTAATTTAACCTGCACTCACTATCATGAAAAGCACAGGAAAAATTCACTGTAAATTATACAAACTTACATAAAAGCAAGACTAATTTAATAAAAGTAAAGAAAAAAAAACACATATGACCCGATAAGGACAAAGTATTATCAACAATGAATTCACAATATTTTTATCAGTAGCGTAGAGGTGAACATATCCTGGGAATTTATCGTTGTGCTAAAACTGTTACACATGGCGTGATGTTGGTGACAAAGAAGGGTGGGGGGAGAGAGAAAAAAAACCTGGAAGAATAAAAGAAGCCGTGGCAAGACAGAAGAAAAGTCAGATCCTAAGGGAGGCCATTTCCCCTAATAGCGCCTCTATGAAATAAAAGACAGGGATTTCATTTTCAACAATCTGGTGGTGTGTAGCCTAATTAATACAGTGCCAGACCTGATGGCAGGTGAGGCTCTCACCCTGTCTCACCTTATATTCTAAATGATGTATGTTGTTGCTATCGATTTTTACGTCTGGGCCTCTGCGGTTACGGGATGTTCGCGCAATGCCTTCAGTGACAGGGGACAGATCCATCCTCCAAATATGCCACGTCTTGGCTGTACTGCCCTGCTGACTTCATGATCGTCTTCTCAGCCCGCAGAGGATTCGGGTGATGAGGTCCAGAGGAGAGAATATGGTGGTCTCTTTTTTTTTTGTTTTTTGCTTTCCTTTTTGTTTGCCCCAGTCCTTTTTTGCCTCACTTTTCATTAGATCCGTATTCGGGTTTTGCAGTTGCATGCCGAACCACAATCTCTGTTTTATTTTTATCCATTCAGTCATCAGAAGTGAGTTTGTTTGTATCCCACTGTGTGTAGCATTGCTTTCCACATGACTTCCTCTATCTGCCCAGACTTGACCCTGAGCAATCCTCCTAAAAAACGAACAACATCTCAGCTGCTTCAAATCTCCCCCATAGTCTAAGTGGCTTTGTGTTACAGTCCTAAATCGTACTACCTCCGCTTGGAAATCACTCATACATGAGAGGAAGGGGGGGATGCGAGGGGGGGAGGGTCTGTATTTGGGGGGGGAAAACAACCCACAACACACCACCAGGGGGGGGGGGGGGGGGGGGGGGGTCCCTTATCTCTCTGATATCTCTCAGTGAGAAATGGGGGGTTTTGCATGGGTGATCTCAGGTGTGGGTGGTAATTGTTGAGTATGTGGGGTTGTGAGAGGGTGGGTATCAGCTCCCATGTGAAGGGTTTATACAACGAGATAAACACATATGGGGTTGTACGTAGTTGGGGGTTCATTATATATTGTGTAGGAAAAGGGTTTCAGGGGTTTTTGACGTGTGATGTGTGTGATATGAGCGAGGGTAAGTGTGTGTGTGTGAGTAAATATCATAATAGGGTATATATATTTAATTCATATTAATGTTCTTAGAGTAGATACATCCCAGAGAGGTGAAGACAATATTGAGGAGTCAAGAGTGTAGATACATATAACACAATATAACTCATCTAAATAAATAAAACTAAACTTAATGTCTTCTTCTTTTATAACAGTAGTTGTGTGAGATTTAAAACGAGTGTATTATGGTGGTGTGTGTGGGGGTGGGGGGTGGGGGGGGGGGGTATGTGAGGTGGTGTGTGAGAAGAGTGATTAAAATTAGGTGGGTGAAAGTTGGAATGGAATAGTTTTTGCTGGTATGTTTACAGTGGTGTTGTGTTGTTCATTGAAAGTTGTAAAGGCCTTATTGGCGTCGTCTTTGGTCCATCCTTGTTTGACTCGAGCATATATATCTATCTATCTATCTATCATATCTAATATCTATATATATATATATATATATATATATACAACACACCTACACACACATCATAAAATATAATATTATATTAGAGAGAGAGAGCGAGAGAAGGAGAGAGAGAGAGAGGATACTGGGGTATATAATAAATATATTATAATAGTCTGACATTTGCTAAAGGCGTTTTGTCCACATTATTCCGATGCTCTGTCCCTGCAGCAGGTCTGGCAAACATGCAGACACTTTTTCTTTTTCTGGCCCTGGAGCTTAGAAGACCAGGCTCCCTTTGCAGTTAGCTCTGTCCCTGCTCTCATGCATGTCGGCCATGGTGTCGGAAATGAGTGTACGTCCTCAGGCGAAGCGCAGACTTGTCAAGTATTTTCTTCCCCCTGTCACAAGACCCCTGTCACACGTCACAAGACCCCTGTCCCACAACACACCCACTGTCACAAGACCCCTGTCACAAACCACTGTCACAAGACCCCTTCACAAGACCCCTGTCACAAACACCCCTGTCACAACAACACCTGTCATACAACACCCCTGTCACAACACCCCTGTCACAAGACCCCAGTCACATACAATCACAACACCCCTGTCACAAAACCCCGGTCACATACACCCCTGTCTACAACACCCCTGTCACAAGAACCCCTGTATCACAGAGACCAGACACCTCAAAGAACTGGCTCCGTAAATACATTTGTTGAAAGGAGGAGGATGAGTAGATGCATCCCTGGTCAACAGAGATTTTATCGAAACAAATCTGTTGATTGAATGCAGCCAACTGCCGTGGGCAAAATGAAACATGCACTTCATTCCACCACTCAAGCCAACCTCCCTTCACACACAACAACACAACCAAAGCACTCGCACAAAACTAGCCTTGAAGAAAGGCGTTTTGTTATATGAGTCCTTCTTGAAGAAATTGGTTGGACAACCTATTCTTTCATTTCCTCATTCTTTATTCTTTTTCTTTCAATCTTTCTTTAAATACTTTGACTGATTATTGATGTTGTTGTCTCAAATTGTGTTGGAGTTCTCTTCATCTTTTCATTCTTTGCATTTTTTTTCATCGTGTTCTATCTTTCACATTCTTTTTACCTCCACATCCATCGCCTATCTTTCTTCTATACATTCACCTTTTTTCCTTCTTTTTTCGTCCACCCTCCTTCCTTATTTTTTCCTTCATGACATACGTTTATTTCCCTTGTTCTTTCTTTTCTCTTTTTTTTCCCCACAGAAGCAAAAACCCTCCGTAAAGAGCGTCTCATAAAAAGAAAAGAGAAGATCCAAAATATTCTAGAGCCGATCGCAAACCTTCATGTAATTATCAGTGTTATTGCTATACAAGAGAAAATCGTTGACTGTTATGGCTACGGTGGATATAGCGCTCGTAAATGTTGGCTCATTCTGTAAAGTGTTGGCTTCATTGCGCATTGCTTTAACTCATCAAACAGGAGGTGATCGGTTTACCACCGTGTAATCTCGCCCGCCCCCCCCCCAACCCCCCCCCCCGCCCCCCCCCCCACACACCACACAACACCTCAGGCCTATGGTCCTGCCTGTCATTCTGAAAAGTCGCCCTCTCTCTCTCTGTCTCTCTCTGTTCTCCTGTGTCTCTCTCTGTCCCTCTCAGTAGTCGACTGTCTCTCTCTCGACTCTCACTGTCACTCTCTCATTTTCGCCATCTGTGTCTCTCTCTTGATCTCTCCTCTGTGTCACTCTCACTGACTCTCTCTGTCCTCTCATCCACTGTCTCTCTCTGTGTCTCTCTCTGTCTATCTTCTCTGTACACTCCTCTGGTCTCTCTCTGTCTCTCTCTACTCTCTGTCTCATCTCAGTCTCTCTCGTGTCTCTCCTCTCTCTCTTGTCTCCTCCTCTGTGTTTCTTTCTATATACCCAATTCCTCCCTTTCCTCCACTGTCCTTTCCATTTCTGTCGGTCCTGTCTGCTCTTTTTCTCTCACCTATCCTCTCTTGTCTACTATCTATCTATCCTATCTATCTATCCTATCTAATCTATCTATTTGATCTTGTGTCTTGTCTTGTCTGTCTGTCTGTCTGTAATAATTTGTCGTCTGCCTGCCATCTGTCTATTTCATCTGTCTGTCTTTTTCTGTCTGAACTGTCTATCTGTCGTTCTGTCTTTCTGTATATTTGTCTGTCTGCCTGTCTGTCATTCATTCTGTCCTGTCTGTCTGTCTGTATATTTTTGTCTGTCTGCCTGTCTGACTATTTATATCTGTCTGCCCGGTCTGTCAGCAAGTCTATGTCCTCAATGTCTTTTCCTGTCTGTATGTCAAGCTTTTTTTCCTGTCTTTTTGTGTCTGTGCTCCTAGTTTTCTCTAGTTTTCGACGTCTGGACATCAATCATGTTTACGTACTGCTCGCCATTCATTCCAGAACTACAATTGTTGCAGTGTGTGTGTGTGTGTGTTTAGTGTGTGTGTGTGTGTGGTGGTGTGTGTGGTGTGTGTGTGGTGTGTGGTGTGTGTGTGTGTGTTGGTGTGTGTGTGTGTGTGTGTGGAAGGTGTTTTTAAAAAGAAGTAGCTACAAAAAACTGTTTGCTAGACAAAAAAGTCTAAAAACAGCGCAGACCGCGGCAGATAGGCACAAGGGCAGGAGACGGGCAGAAGGCAGGCAGAGGGACAGGCAGGCAAGCAGACAGTCAATAAAAAGTCGGGGGATTCTTCAGAAAAATTCTGCAAAAAACGAGGGTAACCGGCAGCTTCAAAGGTTAAAACAACGTTGAAAACACCCCCACCACCCCCACCACCACCACCTATCATCTTTCACTATCCCCACCACTCCCCCACCCCCACCACTCATCATCCCCACACCCCACCACCACCACCACCTATCATCACATCACACCACCCCCCCCTTCATCATCATTAGCCACATCATCATAAACCCCACCATCATAATCATCAACAACAGCAACCAACAACAACAACAAATCATCATCTCACTATATCTCATCACTATATCTCTCAACATCGCACGCGCATCCACCACCATCATCAACAACATCATCAACTAATCACGCACCACCACCATCATCCTTCTTTGTCTCACATATCAAAAACAACTCACATCATACATCATCTCATCATCACCCCACACCGCCTCATCATAAACAACATCATTCATCACACATCACATCATCACATCGCTATCCCATTCTATCAACAACATCATCACAACATCAACATCTCTCATCACATCACAGCAACTCATCATCATATCATCAACCTCAACTATCAATCTCATCAGCATAAAACACATGATATCTCATCACCTTTTTCAAAACATTCTCATCACCACCCCCACCCTCATCATCAACTCATCATCATCACACCTCATCATATCATAATCAAACACATTAAAATCAATTTTCATCATCATCATCATTATCATCTCAAACTCCACCAACCACCTCATCATCTCTACCCCCACCATAACACCAACATAATTTTCTTTTCTCATCATCATAACATAAACACAACACTCCTCTTTCTCTGTCTCCATGTTTGGAATACAACAGACAGAGCGAAAACCCAGGGGACTGGTGGCCGTCCTGTTTGCAGCAGGAGAGATGAGGGTTTTGTGACAGTCCTCACACACACCACAACAAGGACAGAGAGAGAGGAGAGAGGAGAAAAGAGGAGAGAGAGAGAAGGAGAAGGCAGACGGAAAAGTCAGACAGAAACCCACCCAACCCTATTTATCACCCCCTGCTTCCCCCCCCCCCCTCACAAACACTGTTAAAAAAAATTTGAAAGAAAAATAAAAGCATAAAAAAAATGTCATGGACAGATAAGAAATGACAATGCCTGCTAACAGATGAGGCATTATAATCCACCTTAAGTAACAAAGAGAAACTTGAAATATAAAAGGGGAAAACATTACAACCCTCACTTTGTCTGCAAAAATCAGAAAAGAGAAAAAACTCCCTGTTGGTTTAAACAAGCTTTTATTTCAGTTTTCCCTGCTGTCAAAAGCGAAATGGGGTAGTGAACGGGGAAGCAATGAATCCTTTATCATTGTCAAGTGAACGCCATTGCCCCCCGTTTAAAAAGAAAGTGTGACGCACGAGATTGTTGGCCTCCCTATTCTTTAGGGTTGGAAGCCCCGGTTGGTTTCGTGCTCTTTTTGTTCGCAGAGGTCCAAGATGTCTTGGTAGTCCAGGGTGGTGTTTTTTTCCTCTGACGACCGAGTACCCTCTGCTGTTTTCGGATGCCTCATTGAAGTGTTGGGTGAGGTCTTTGGGTTCATTGCCCGGGAGGGTTAATCCCGCAAAACGTCCGCCAAGCTTAGTTGGAAGCCCTCTCGCTCTGGATCTTTTTTTGCCCACGTAAATTTTGATACGGGGGTTTTGGGGCTGTTTGTTTTTCTTCATTTCTTTTTGAATACCGCACAAGGTCGTGGTCGCTGCCTAGTCAGCTCCGGGGTATTTTCTGTTTGGCTTGTTAGTGGATTTGAAGCCCCCGTGGTTTAAGATAAAATTTTTTGGGTTATGGTCTTCCCTTTTGGGCGCATCCCAGGTTTTCCTTGATGCTGGGGGGATAGAGGGTTTTGGCAAGGTAATCTGGGGGTGAGGAAAACCCCAGCAGACGTAGTTCCCTGTCGTTGTTCCCCCCATTTCCCAAAAACTGCCCCAAAACTTTTCCCGGGCCCCTTGGTTTAGGTCGGGACCTACTTTGGGGTTAAAATCCCCTTGGATGAGATGATGCCCCTTTTTGGGTATTTCTTAATGGTTTTAAAGATTTTCATAAATTTTCTATTTTTCGTATGGCATTTTGGGTGCATAGATTTGTATGATGGTGTGTTTTTGGGCTTGGCCGCACCGGATGCTGATAACCCTGGGAAGCCGGTGTAAGCTGAAAATCACCCACTACTTCCTTTCTGACAATAAATGCACCCCATGTTGGTGATTTTTCTCTGGCCATGTCCCAACGTTCCCTTTTTTCTCAATGCTAAACCAAAAACCCTTTCCCCTCTCACTTCTCTTCCCAATAAGCCCTTTTTATATCGGCAAAAGCTTACTCTAGTTCTTTGATTTTTCCCCCTGGTAGAGTGTACGGCGTTCCATGTCCATGGTGATTTTTTCTTAGGGGCTTAATAATGTTTAAAATCCAGTAGGATTGTCACTTCCACCCGGTGTTGTAAATGGAAAAAGCGCGGTCGTTGGTACCCGGGCCCGACCGACCCGGGTTTTTTTTCGGTTTCATTTGTCTTTCATGTTTTTTTGTGGGCTTAGGATATTCCTTGGGGGGCCCCAAATTCCTCTCCAATCTCCATATTTTGGGTTTTTTTATTGGGGTTTCCTCCCCACATCGAAAAGGTTTTTTCGGGGGTTACATGGTACCTGCAGTAGCAGGAAAAACTTTCTGATGACCTGACCGGGGGGGCCAACATCTGTGAAAAAAGTAAATGTTAAAGGCCGAGAGAAGTGGATCATGATCAATGGATAATCGAAAAAAACATGAAAGTGGGAAACAGTAAAAAGGTACAAAAACCCACCCTGAAGAAACTAAAAAAACCACTTCAACCAAAAATAAAGTATTGAAGACAGTCCGGAAACCTCCTCAAAAAAAGCTCAGCTGCTTGAAACGGTGGTCTGAATATTGAAGAACTTTCAAACCCAATACAACCTGACAAGAGCAAAATAGAAGAGAAGCAGAAACATCAAGAGCACCCTCGCATTACCTATACTGGGGAAGAAGTGGAAGAACCCACCCGCATTTTACCAGTGGAAAGCCCCAGGAGCAGCAATTTTCCAGCAAGCTGCTCAAGCAGGGTGGCAAAACCCGTCATAATTTTTTTTCAGCTATCTGCAAAAGATTGGGAGAAAAAAACAGGGGCCCAAAGAAAACACAATCATCTATACCCCCCCAGGGGGGAATTTACCCAATGAAACATAGAACAATCACCTATAGCCACCCAGCAAGATATGCTAAAAGTTATTTGAATCGATCAAGAAGGAGGCAGAAGAACATTGCAGGGAACAAGCTGGGTTCAGGCAGGCAGGAGCACAATCAAAACAGTTTTTTAACTGCCAATCTGAGGGGAAAAAATCTTCACATCAGAGAGACGTTCCAAACTTCACGACTTCAAAAAGGCTTTCGACAGAGTATGGCACAAAGGGCCCGTGGCAGGTCCTCAAAATGTTTGGCTTTTGAAGAAGGCCCTGTGCACCCATCCAAGACTATACAACACGAACGTGCAGCCTTTGAACATCAGGTCGGAGACTACTTAAAAACCACAGTTGGGGTCGACAAGGACCCTGTTATCTCCGTTGTTCAATTGTTTTTGGGGAAAAAAATATGAGAGAGACCCTCCATGACTTCACTTACCATCTCCATTGGCGGCAGCCCCTCAACAACTTAGGTTTGCCGAGACTTTGACCATGGGCGGAAGAAACCGGGCTGAAAGTCTACGCCCGACTTGAGAACAAAAGCTGGAGCTTTTGGGATGGAGTACCCGGGGAAAAAAAGAAAAGTACTTGTGAACAGCCGAGCAAGCCACGCTAAAATTTCTGAAGGGCCCAACAACCCGGAGGGGGGCTTTTAAATACTCGGGCTACACTCACAAAGGACGGGCGATCGACGACAAAAATCAAAGTCAGAATAGCCAGGGCAACATCTTCCATAAAAAACCCCCCACCTTGGAAAAGTAAAGAGATCAGTTTCCCAATCAAAAAAAGCTCTACAAAGCCCAAATTTCAGTCAATCCTGCGTAGGAAAGTGAAACGGGACATGACGCTGAAACAGCAAAGCGAACCTTTTTCGAAACAAAACCCATAAAAAAATACGGGCATATCTTGGGGAGAACAAAAGCCCAATGAATTTGTCAAGGTCAAAAAACACAGCGGCAGGTCCACAGGAACCCCTTTTCCACCATCGTCAAGAAAAAAAGCTGACGGGTTCGGCCACCCCCGCCACAACACTCTGCCAAAACAGTATGCAGGAACAATGAAGGTGGCAAAAGGGGGGGAAAACAGAACAAGTCATGTGGAACAAATCAAGAATGGACCGGGTAATGATGGCACTACGGCAGACCCGAGGACCGAATGGAGAGGGGGCTTCCCAGGGCATCGTCTTTCATGTCCCCCCCGACCGCCAAGGTCACGGGTCTGTGTGTATGATGCCGCAAAATGTTTTTACAGCAAATCAACATACTTTAAATTTTGTTGATTATGGTAAAAATTCCTTTCAGTGACTTTTCCAAAAGGGGCTCTGGCGTTACGCAGGTAGGAAAGGCAACCGGGCCCACACAGTGTTGCTTTTGGAAGCAGGGCGGGCCCTCGCATGTTTGTCTTTCACCCCCCCCCGTCTGCAGTGTGCGTGTTTGTCACTTCTTCTAAGGCTTGTTTGGCTTTTTGTTCTTAAAAACCCAAAAAACACGGCCCGGTCTTTGTTTTTTTTTATTTTGGGTTTTTCCCGTAATAAAATTCAAAGCATTATCTGATTAACAAAAACCGAGTTTTCTTGTCATTGCTGTTTTTCACAGCTTGTCTAAACAGTTTGTTCCCGTCCCTTTTCTGCAGGGTCTTACCACAGACCCGTCAGAGACGCGCAGAAAACCGTAGCCCCCAAAGCCCTCAACAGCCCGGGAAAATTTTTGCTTTGGCCCCCACCCGGCACGTGTAGGGGTAAACTAGTTCAGTCAGTCAAACAGGGAACCCCCCCTGCACGTGCAACACACCTTGCTGCCTGTACACAGACCCTTTCTTTGCTGGGGAGAGTAAAGGAGAAGTAAAGGAGTCCCATAAAACCCTTTAAAGGCGTAGGGGGGCGAGGCGTCAGAGACCCACTTTTTAGGGCCAGAATATTGAGGGGGGCGCCATCTCTCTCCTCGCTGCTTTTCCCTTTCCCCACCTAAAGGGGCAGGTAGCCCTTTAAGTGGGTGAAAGGGGGGAACTGTTTTGAAAACCAGGGTGAAAGGGCACCCACCAACTGGTAACCCGCTCGACGCTGTTAAATTGGTGGGGGGAAACGAGTGCTCCGACCATGGTAAGTGTTCAAATCTCAAAGTGCACCCAACTTTACCCGGCCAAAATTTACCCGGCACGGCACATGTGTCTAGGCCAATGGGAAAAATGGGAAAAGTTGGTTACCCCTTTTGCTGCTTTCCCCTTTCGTCCCACCCCTTGACTGGGTTTTTCTTTTTTGAACTTTAAACTTGATGGCTGTGTGACTCTGGCTTTGCCTGTTTGTTGATGTTTGAGGGGGCGTGTTTCAGACTCCACACAACCGCCTCCTTCCTTTTCCCCTTTCTCTCTCCCCCGGTCATTGCTGTTGTCAGATCTCTCCACAGCTGCTGGAAGTCCAGTAACGCATTTGGGCAGTGTTAGGGAAAAGGGCTATGGAGATTGTATAGTCACCCCCCTTGCTTTCTGTAAACCCGAAGAAGCAGACAGACAGACAGACAGAGAATACACTAGTGTCTCCTCTTTTTTCTCATTTCAATTCCAGACAAAATTTTAAAATTTTACCCTAAAAAAAAAGAACAGTCTGTGTTTTCTTCTTTCATCAATAAAGAACTCAAACCTTTTTTTTCTGGTTTGTTGTGCTCAGAATTGAAGGAAACGTTTTTTCCCCCTCAAAACAAGTATGGTGCTGCCCAAAGTACTCAATATTTCAAGTTAACCCCTTTTTCTCAGTCCCACACACACTTTAAAACCCGTCACCCACACAGAGTCAACCACAGAGTCACACACAGTCATAACACAGTCATACAACACAGAGTCATAAACACGTCCAAAACAGTCATACACACAGTACACACCCAGGTTAACCACACAGTCTAACACACACAGTCACCAACCAGTCATAAAACCCGTCATAAACAGCCATACACAAGGTATACACAAGAAACATACCAAAACGTCATAACACGTCATAACCCCGTATCACACCAGAGTAAACACACATCTAAAACACAGAGTCAACCAAACCACAGCCATACCACCAATTCATAACACCCAAAAAGTCATACACACAGTCTACACCACAGAGTCAACCACCACAGCCATACATAACAAGTCATACCACACAGCCCTACACACAGCATAACACACCCGTCATCACACAGTCACCAACGTTACACACAGTATCACACACAGAGTCATAAAACACAGTCACACACCAGAGTCATACACCTGTCATAACACAGCATAACCGTCATACCCACATAAAACACAGCATCCCCCAAAAGGCTAAACACACAGTCACACAAAAACAGTCATAACACACACAGTCTACACATACATATAAACACACATCTAACCACCGTCATAACACACACAGTATACAACAGTATACACACAGTCAACACACAGTCACACAAACAGTCATTACACAGTCTACACACAGAGTCTAACACACACAGTCATACACCAGAGTCAACACCATCATACAAAGTCCACACGAGTTAAACCCCAAGATACACACAGAGTCATACAACAAGTAAATACAGAGTCTAAAAACAGAGTCTAACACAGGTCAAAACACACAGCAACATACAGTCTACACACAGGTCAACACAAATCAAAAAACAGTCACACAACCGGCACACAACACTCTACAAACAGTCATACACCCCACAGGAACGACCTCCCCCTTTTCCCCTTTCCCCCAAACCTTCATTTATTCTTTCAAAACAGCCAAAACGAATTATACTTCTAGGATCTTTCCCCCGTTTTCTGTTCCTACTTGTCAAAAAGCTGCCCCTTTACCTCCACCCCCCCCCTGTGTGTTGTGTATATAAAATTTTATATTTGTTTTTTTTGTTTTATGGTGGGTTTCATGCGAGAATGATTTTAATGTAGCGCTTTTATTTGTTTATTTCAAGATTCCGGCCCATTAAATTCCCTACATTATTATTATTTTTATACACACACAGTCCCTACCAACAGTCAACACTACGTTTAAAAACACAGTCCCACGTAAAAAAAACACAGAGTCACACACAGAGAGTCACACCAGTCATACACCACAGTCATACACACAGTCATACACAAGAGCCCCCCACATCAACACACACGTCATACCACAGTCATACACACACGTACCAACAGGTTCACACACAGAGTCACAAAACACCCGTCATACCAAAAAGATCGTAAACAGGTCACACACAGTCACACCACAAGGGGCACACAACCCAAAATCTAAACACAGTCATAAACACAGTCAACACACAGTCATACAACCAAAATCATACCACAGTCATACAAACGAGTCTACCACGTCTCACACAGTATACACACCAGTCATAACACGAGTCACCACACAGTCATACACCAGTCTACACACAGGTCACACACGTTATACACACACAGTCTACACACACCAGTCATACACACGAGTCACCACCCCGGTTACACACACAGTCAACCACAGGTCACACACAAGTCAACACACACAGTCAACACACACGTCTAACCCCAGAGTCATAACCCACAGTCATACACCCAAAACATACAACACAGTAAAACCCCAGAGCACACAGAGTATACACAAATATCACACAGAGTCCCAGAGCACACCACGTCATCACCACCGTATACCACGAGTACACCAGTCATACACACCCGTCCCCACAACAGTCACAAACACTCTTAACCACAGTATGACAAGAGTCACAACACAGAGCCCCCACACGGTCACACCACAGTCAAGTCCTCCTCTCTCTTCTCTCTCTCTCTCTCTCTTCTCTTCTCTTCTCTAAAATTTCAATAAAAAAGTGTGTTTTTGGGGAAAGCAAAATTTTATTGAGAGTGGGTTCAACCTCCCCCTGTATAGTTTTTTCGCTTTTTGATTTTTATAATAGCTATTTATTTTGTTATTTCCCTTAGTTTATTTTGGTTTTCATTTTAGTAAGTGTTGTTTTATGACGGTACTCTGATCTTGTGTTGAAAGCGTAGGAAATTTTGATTGAGTGTATATATAAGCTTTTTTTTTTGATTTTTGGACATCAAAACAATCTTTTGGTTAACTAAAAATGGGCCGAATTGGCTCTTAACATAACTGCAATAACAAATCCTGAAATATCTTCTTATTGTCAAATCAGGGGCAAATTTCCATGTATTTTGGGTTTTTAAAAAACCCTTTATCCTCCCAAAATTTTAAACGAATTTTTTTGCCAGGACACCATTCGCAGAGATCCCCCATTCATAAAGAAACGGTATAGTTTTTTATATTCATCAAACAGTACAGTTCAAAAGAGTTAAAAGTTTTGAGCAATCTGTGAAACATTTTTATTGAAATTAAACTAAGGGCATTCCAAACCAAATTTTGTTTGTTTTCTTTTCAGAAATCCCAAAGAAAAAAGGGAATTTTATTGATCCTTATTTCAATGATGGGTAGCATGTAAAGATTATGTTATAATTTACTAGGTGTTTTTGATATTTATTTATTAAACCCATAATCATGGATACAGATATTTGAACTTTTAACTTGAAAAATTGATAACATACCAAATCGTGTCACACTATTTCAAAAATTTTAAAAGATCTATATATGTTGTAAATAAAAAGATATTGTAGGTTTTAAATTTTGCTTTTGGTTGTATTTATCCTTTTTCCTATATGTATAAAAGTGGTCGAAAAAAAAAGGGAAAAAAAATTCCAAAGTTAGCCATAAAACTAAATTCAGAAATTTTCAACTTTAAAAGTTTCGTTTTTCTCAGGACCTTCTAAATTCGCATTTTTAAATGTGTTTTCAAATTACTGGTTCCCAAAAAGTACGAAATTGGTATTCTATTTTTATGGTTTACAATAAAAAGCCCGTTAAAACTAAAAGAGTTAAAAACAAATAAAACCCCCATGGTTACAAACGAAATACGAAAATAATTCAAGGAAAATTTATTAAAAAAAGGTTCCAGGAAGATTTTAAAAAACAGAGAAAATTTGTAACTTCACTTTTACGAGTTGAGAAAAAAAAACTTTGAAAAGGGTTCTTAAAAAAAAACAGGGGCAGAAATTTTTGGAAAAAATATTTAACCCGCTTACCAAAAAAAGTTTTTTTAAAAACTCAAAAGTTGGTGTGAAAAATTGCTGATTATTAAATCTTTATTTCTAAAATGTTGCAGACCGTTAATCTCTAAGGCAAATAAAAAGACAAAGACTTTAAAAAATTGAAAGCTTTTTTTTGACAGTAAAAATATTCAAACGAAAATTTAGATAGATTATTCAGTTTAAGAGGTGTTCCCCGCCTTGAAAAATTAAAAATTTTTCTTGTCTGTACATGTACGAAATTGAAAAAGAAACTTCCCTCCAAAACCTACCAGTTAAATAAGTCAAACATTTTTGTAAATCTGCATGCGAGAAAAATATTTTTTTTATTCATTTATTCAGTCTTCTGTGGATTATGCATCTACACTATGGGATTTAGCCAGTAAATAACTTATTCAAACCATTAATCAGTATACATAAACGAGCTTTTCAAAATAGTAATAGATAAGTCATCTTAAATTAACACTTTCAGATTACAAAAATATCAATATTCTTCTCTCAAAACAAGATTATGTTAATAAAGGTGTATAATGCATAAAATCTTCATGGTAGTGCCCCATTTTCCCTTGAACAGCATGTTCAGCGAAAACAATTTTCGACATTCACAAAAAATTTAAACCCTTCCTTTACCGCTATTACTCTGTTTAAATCAAGTCTAGTATATTCGGGGAGCTGGTTTTGGAATAGGCCCCCAAACCTTTCTAAAAGATGAAACAGGATTTTCAAGATTTAAGAGTCTTTTCTATGATTTTCCAATGACCCATGAAAAGGTCACATTTCTTTCACCACAAATGTTTTAATTCAAACCGCTAATAGTTTCAGTTACATAAATTGTCTCCACGCATCGTATAGTTAGTTATTGTTAATATCCATTCCTATTTAATTTTTCTTTGTTTTTAATTATTTCTGAGTATATTTAAGTACTCTCTCTGATGTTCTCTTTATCTTGCTTGCCTTCCAGTATGTGTGTGTGCGT